>BFEA01000016.1:2488610-2502440 GCA_003427395.1 Chara braunii | reverse complement strand
TCCCACCCCTTATTACGGTACTCTGTAGAGGAGAAAATTCCCCGTCATCCCCTCCCACCTGTGATTTTTCCTTTAATTATCTCTGTGACTGACCTGAGACATTTGCACCATCTTGAGACTGTAAACTCTGAACTCCCTGTTCCTCGACAAGAGTGCTCATCACACTGACATTTGTGTCTGCAGATTGATGAGGCACATTTCCGTTGCTGACTTGTAATTCTGATTGTGGTAATGCCTGAAGTTCTTGTCCCCCTGCTCAGGCTGAAGTCAGTGAAAGCTCCCTCCCACTTACCCCATTAACCCCTGTCGCCAGGTAAGGAAGATGTAACTTGGCCGTTTCTTCCGTGAAAAGAGAATTGAGCATCATCCTTCTAGCCAATCCCAACCCTGCCACACTTCCTTGACCCACATTGGAGGCCAGGAGAGAGGTTAGTGGAGAGCATCGAATACTATGATTGTCCCCTCTCCCCCCAGACGAGGCTACCCACCGATCCGTCAATGTGAGAGAGCGACATTTCTGTTGTTGTTTCTCTTCCTCTGTTAGAACTTCATCATCTGAGAATACATAAGAAGTTGATTCCAAAAGCTGGTTTTCCATCGCTTTCACTGGTGTATGCAATTGTTTTGTTGCTAAATGATGCATTGCTCCACGAAAGACCAGCATGGATTCCACCTGCTTATGAACACGCTGATGACGTAGTATCCTAGTCATTATTTCTCGTGTTGAAATTACCCGGTTCAACAAAGAAAAATCCAAAATTAATTTAAACCTTCGTTATAAAAATTGTTGGACAAGGCTGGTGGGGGTGAGGAGGCAGAGTATTGGGAAAGTGACAAGAAAATGGGTAGGGTGAGAAAGGTAGAGCTGGAAGCACTTCACTGTGAAAGCTCAGTTTGACCTCCTTTGACAAAACTTCGTAGGTCTTCTCCAGTTGTTCGCCACGATTGCTCCTCCTTTCACCTATCACCGCATGCAATTGTCTCTCCCTCTGACTCAACCTATTCTCCCTCCGAACCCTCCTCACCTCATCCCTCCCTGCTGTATCATAATGCCACGCTGCCGTCTAATCTTCCTCTTACTAGACAGCAGTGTGATAAGACAATAAGAACAAAATTTGTGGAATATCTCTAGAGAATCCCATAATCCTACATAGAAATAAATATGCTCTTCCACGTGAGCCACTGTGACACGGTGGACTGCGCTAGATGTTTGGAATATCCCTAGAAACTCCCACAAAAATGAGCGTACAATCGTGTCACTTCAGTTGTTTACTACACGCCTTGTAGCTATGATTGCACGAGTTGCATGACTATCCTCCACAGAAGAGATTGTCAATACACATTGGAAATCTGCCTAATAGCTATTGTTGCGCGATTTGCATGACTATCCTCCACAAAAGAGAATGACAATCCGCTTTGTAGCTATGGCTGCGCGAGTTGCACACCTAAGAACAATGAATTTTGTCTGACGTGTCCTTTCCCTTCATCCGCCGCCTACCCTACGCTCCTCCACGTGTATGTGACATGGGACGTCACCTACAACACGTCGGTCCAACCACCAGCCTAATGGCTATGGCAGTCAGTCTCGCCGTTGACCTCGCAAGCCTGCTGCGTTGATCGGGCGCGAGCAGCGCATTCCTCTCCCAGCGATGTACAATTTCCAGCCTGCAAAAGTCGTTACATGGTGATTGTAATTCCAAATTTCCAATTTTCTGTTTTGGATTGATGCTTGGTACATAAGTCAGAACTGCTAGTATGATATATTGGATCCGGCGGCTCAGAATGGGATGAAGAGGCAGGCTTCTACTTTTGAACTCATGCTGTTTTATTTCTGTAATTATGAGGGACGCTGGACCTGGTTTCCAGCAGCTGCAGCTCCCCACTAATAGATGGAGCAGCCAATCCTAGGTGTAATAGGAGAGGATGCTCCTAACACCTTACCTAATAGATCTATTCTGGCCTTAATAAAAAAATAAAAAAAAAAGGAAGTAGTGGGGGACACAAAAGACGGCTTTTTATCTCTACGAACCATCTAGCCCCCTCAGCGACCTGCCCTTTGATCCGAATGGAAATGGACATGGGAAGAGGCTCAGACAATGGCCCCATGCAGTATACTGTGATGAAAGGATACAGGGCAGCCCAGAAACTTGTACAGGTGACACAACAAATCACCACCACTGGAAAGAGACTCCCCTCTGGAGAAGCGGGACTTCTGACGCCTCAGATGGACCTCTTTCTCGACCATCAAACCAACCAACCACAGAGCATTGCAAGGGCAGATCATACACAGATACCTACCCACTCCGGACTGGCTAACAACAAGAACTGACCTCGAAGCATAAGGACAGCTCTCCCCGCTCTGCACATAGTGCGCCCACTCCACACCGTGGAGAAGGGCCACCTTGGAGCACTGTCTACTAGATTATTGCTCGATGGCGACCCAACTCTGGAGTTGGTGGGATGCTGCCTGACAGTATCTCATGGGGATACACCTCCCCTGGGACGTCTATACCCTCATTCTAGGAGGGTTCCCAGAGGGAGGGACAGACTGGTCCCTTTATGATCAATCTGTTGACATACTCCAGACTAACAGTGCTAATGGCAGCCTGGAGGATGCACTGCACTTACGTAAGGAAGCAACGTGACTTTGGCTTTATGCAGGCACGGGCAACAATCGTTGGCACTATCACAGCCAATACACAGGAGGCCTAGAGAGAGATGCAAACCATGCTACGGAAAGAACCTGACGAGTCCAGAAAACGAGACATGTTTGATATCTTCACAACAACATGGACTGACAGCAATGGGAGACTATGCACTCTGGACAATGCCCGCACTCTTAAGTGGCAGCCCCGGCTGACAACAGAGACAGTGGGAAAGACTGCCAAGACACCACTTTCATTTGGAACACTGACCAACGAACTCCGTTCTCATCCCACCAGCCCACTGTGCCCAAACCCCCAACCACCTCATCCCTGATCGCAACCCCCTTCAGCACCCGCCCACCCCTCCTCCGCCAGGCCTGCCCCTGCCCCTTCCTTCTCCACAGGCACCTTCACAGTCACCCACCGCGACCCCCAACCCCCCTCCCCTTCCCCCGCCCCGCCACAGGACCAACCCTTCTACCCCTGTTGTCTCGACCTCCGACTTCGATTGCCGGCCAGGAATGACCGAGAGTAGGCCAGATAGGCAGGGCAGAAGGGGAAAAAGGCACAGCCTGGGCAGTCATATACAAAGGCGGTGCCTTGGTCCTCGCAGTGACCATAGTGACATGTGCTTCAGCAACAACTTCAATTTGTATACTATACATTGTACAACACTGGGACACTGGAACCCATTTCAAGCAACTGCTTCTCCCACTAATAGATGGAGCCCTCCAACCGGGGAACCACTTGAAGAGGATGCTCTTATCACCACTTCAAGTGACGATTCCCCCAACAAGAGGTTCTTCAATAAAAAAAACAGAAAAAAAAAAGGAGGGATGAGATCTCTTCAGCTCCCTACAAAGGGAGTGTAACTCCCTTTTGTTCGTGGGGATGGGGCAGAGGGTGGCCCCTAAGATTATTGTGTTCATCTAATTCCATCAATATGATTCGAACTCATCTTCTTCTCACTAGCAGTTACATGTGTGTACCATTCAGCCACATCGACTGGGTATAACCACTTTTTATTTAGTACTGAAAATGCTTGACAGGATGCCAAAATGATGGCAGCCCAGTAAGAATGACAAGGCAGCTTTGGTCCTACGGCAGCACAACACTAATCCAAGGTGGCATCCTGGACAATTGATTTCACGATCTTCTCCATCAAATCTGTGCCTCGGTGAAACTCACTGACGTGGCGTGCAGAATCTGTCTCAAGGGCCAAAATAAATACGGTGGGCCATGATCTAGGAGGAGACTAACTTCAGCGTGTCAGCCAGCAGAAAATTAGGTGACTTTTCTCAGGCCATGAAAAACAATCTCTTGTTTCAGTGATCCTTCGATGCCACTGCATAGAAGGCAGGGCTCCGCTCAGGTACACCCATGATGCCTATGATTTGTTCAACAGCTGTTTAAAATGAGCCTGGCCTCAGGTCCAGTCAGATACACCCTTGCAGTTCCAGGGAGCGGTTTCAGCAATCGCTCACCATTGTTGTTGACAATAGTAGCTTTAGTCTTCTCATCATTTGCCAACCTGGAAGGTAACATGTTATTTGATGTTAAAAGGAGAGGCCAACATCACCGCAAAAATGCCCCCCTTTGGGCGTTCCGAAAAAAAAAAAAAAACAGAAACGATGTTTTACAAAAGGCCTTCTCTCTCTCTCTCTCTCTCTCTCTCTCTCTCTCTCTCTCTCTCTCTCTCCCCCAAAAAAAATTGGCAGCCAGGTGGGAGTGCCGAGCTTGCCAATAGTAGCAAAGGTGCATGTGTGTGCCAAGTGTGATGTGGACAGCAATGTGCAATGACTTGCTGTTTTCTGGTCGCCTGTAGCCTCTCTCTGTCGAGGCTGTGCCATAGGTAGGACAGATTCGTAATTTTGTTTGGCTGAGGGCTAACCGAGTGACCTGTTTGTAAGGAAAATTCGTGAGGGACATATCTGTAAATTCGGGAAAATACAGGCCCGTACTAACTGAATTTCCTACAGCTACCCTAACTGTGAATAGCAGACCCGGGCTACCCCTAGGACAGACAGGCCCTATGGGCCTAAGCTAATAGACGGTCCTATAGCCTATAGCCGGGTTAGGAGAGGCCCTAGAGGCCGAAACAGAATCGGTACCGGTCGGTCAGTCAGTCTGGTCTAGGTCGAGTCTAGGCTAGATAGTCTATAGATAGGTTAGGCACATCGATTCAGGGCTTTTGGCAGTTGGTACCGAGTACATCGCTGCTGCGCTGTGCGTGAACTGGAGGTGGTGACGGCTCAGCGTTGTGGGAGACAGACATAGCCAGATCTTTGGAGCGCCGGCCATAGCTGGGACCTGCGCTGTACTCTGTCAGCACGCGGGGCTGTCAGAGGTCTGGGTTATCGAGGTCTGCTGGAGGCGAGGGAAGTTGGTGCCCTGCGGGACCCTCCTCCGGAGTGGGGTCACAGGGTTGTGGCGCTGCAGCCATAGCTGCAGCTTCTTCCTCAGAGGTCATCTTGTCAGGAGTGGTGGCGCTGCTGCAGACTTCCACCTGGGAAGTCTTTCGACACTTCGTCATCATCAGATACTGTGGCGCTGGTCTTCTTCTTCACCCTCTGAGTGGCGCTTGGCCTCAGAGCCTGTTTCAGGGTGGAGCTGTCCTCTGGAGGCAGTACTTGGGGGTGTTACAAGTGGTTACTCAGGGTTGGGGAGTGAAGCGCTGCGCACTCCTGAGCAACGCACTGTAGTTCTGAGGTTATCCTGACAATTCGAGACTCCGAGTTTAATAAACGGTGTGATACTAGGTTTGGACTATCATCGTTTAATTGTTTCCTGGATGCGATCTACTCAGCTTTTCTTTATGACTGGTTGTGAGGATTGAGTGGAGTGAATTGGACTTTCGATGTATCTTGTCGTATCGCATGGTCAAGTCTTCCGTTGTGTTTATCTCTCCCTGTGCGGTGTGATACTTCTATCCTCTCCCCTTCCTTATGCGTATGTATGGGCATACATGGAAGTCTATGGGAGTGAGTGTTGGTCTTCTGACAACAAACAACCTGAATCATAACAATTGGTATCGGAGCGATTGGATCCAGACTCTGGAGTGATTGATGAGTTGGAGCAACCATCATCATCCGGTGAGATACCGGAGTTGGGTTTCATGGCGATTCATCATCTTCAGGGTTGTTATCGGTAAGGGTGGTGGTGGTGAGTGTGTGGCGAGAAGAATTGGACAGAGGGTGACACTCTCCTGCCTAGGGTTGTGCAACAGTGAGTGGTGATTGATGCTCAGAGACCTGGGAGGCTCTGAGAGGCTATTTTTAGCCTGGCGATTCTTCCAAACACTGGCGATTGGCAAGGAAGTGATCCCGGGAGGTTGCGATTTTGGAATTGGGTCAGGATCCCCAATTTCCAAGCAGTGTTGTACAGGGTGATGTGGCGCTGCACAAAGTTTGTTAGTTATCTGCACCTGGGAGTTCAAATTCAGTGAATCTGTCAGTTGGGTTGAAGCGCCTCAGGGTAATCTGCTGGATCACAAAGTTTCAGGAAGTTTGGTACGTGGGAACACTGAGAATCATCAAGAGCTGAAACTGGCGAGATGAGGTTGACCAGTCAGCCATAGCCTGAGTTTCACTTATCTTCTTCAAAGTTGATCTCGAAGTAAGTGTGTTCCTTACTCTACTCAGTGTGGCGACTCTGGGGCTATTTCTAGATTAGCGAAATATGGTCTGTTAGCGAGTTGACAGCTGAAAATCGAAATTCAAATTGTGGGACAGCCATAGCCAATTTCCTCTACCTATCATCTTTGACTTCTACTAACCCTGTTTGACCTCCTTTCTGACTCAAATTTCATCTGTGACTGCCTTACAGTATTGCGATTCATCCTGTGTAGTGAATTGATGAGTTCAGGGTCCATAGTTGAAGCTTGGCTAGCCTAGGGTTAATCATAACTTCAATTTTGTCCATCAGAATTCAATTATGTCAGTCCATGGTAAATCGCAATTCAGTATACAGTCAGTGTCTGAAATCGCACAGTCAAATTTGATGTTCCGAATTACAGTGAAAGCTGTAATTCGCCATACCCTGGGTATGGCATACAGGGTCATACAGTTTTGAAATCTTCAGGGTAGGTCTAAAAATAGGATTTCCTGTAAATCTCTGCATTATGGTTATCAGTGGACACCTGCCTATTCCTAATTAGTCATTCTGTCTAACTTATAATCTCTACTAATCAGTCCAAGACTGCATCCTGGAAGTAATTCGTCCAGGATTTGCATTTATCGCATGCAATTGTTGTGCCAGGGCAGGGATTGGAAAATCGTGAAAATGATTTTTGCTGAGTCTACTCTAAACTGACCCTGACCCTCAAGCGGTCTGCAGAGACTGAGCACTCACTTGCTTAGATTAACCAACTTTTTCTCTTCAGTCAGGTGACAGTAATTGGACGAGTACTGTAGAGGAAATCCAATTCCTGTTACCTCCTGTCTATCTTTTGTTTATTTGTTTATTTTTATTTTATTTGAATTGTGGGGTAAATTAAAATGGCAGATGCTGAGAAGGGAGAGGCTTCTGATGTGAAGCCTCAGATTCCTCTTGACCCTTTAGAGGCTGAATTGCGGGCCCAGGAGGAGAAACTCTGCCAGTAGGCCCAGGCAGTTGAGTCCCTAAAGGCTGAGCTGAAGAAGAAAGAAAAAGCAGCTCAAAAGGAGGCAAGGAGAAAGTTGTTGATTGCAGATATAGAGAAGATCGGGACAAGTGGTAGTTCCAGTCAGTACAATAAGGATATGGCTGAATTCATCCTCCTGCAGGATGATCTTCACTGTTCTTATTTTACTAACTGGGACGACAGGATTACCAGTCTAGAGAGCAGTCACTCAACTTTTTCAAAGAAGTTGGATGACATCTCCTCCAAACTGGATCAGATCTTTACTTATTTAAAGATCCTCACCACTCTGACGGTTCCTCCATCTCCTGGACCTTCACAAGGAAGACCCTCATCACCCCCACAATCCAGACACACATCTCCTCCCTCTATACCCAAATCAACAACCGCCTCACATCCCTCAACTCCTTTTGACATGCAGCGGCCCAAGTTGACCCCTCCACCTATATTCTCTGGTGAGGACCCTAAGGTGGATGTTGCAGATTGGGTAACTGCACAACGAACCGACCTGAGTGGGTTCAAGTGTGATGAGGATGTGAAGGTGAGTACCATCGTGGCTCGCTTGGAGAGGACAACACTGGAATGGTGCACCTCTAGCTCCAGCAAGCAGGGGATGGAAATGTCTAATTGGGCGCAGAGGCTGGGGGTGGCTGGATTTGTGCAGGCACTGCAGGACCGGTTTGCAGACAAGGAGCTGACCAGAAAAGCAGCAGACAAAATTCTGCGTCTGGGCCAAAAGAAAATTGATGGCTCCTTGTCCAAACTATACTCCACCTTTGAGAGTCTCACATCGACTCCTGGGTTGGAGATGAGTGAGCAGGATCTGCTCATTCATTTCCTCAGGGCAGCGCCTTAGCAATTTCCAGCTAGCCTTGTTCTCTCAGGGCCACAAGGACTGGCGGTCCTTTGGTAGAGCAGCCCTGGACTTAGAGTCCAAACTCCATGTCTAGGAAGCACCTTCTGAAGGAAGGAAGGGACCCTACTCAAAGGGGCGAAGAAGGAGGAAGGGTGCCCTGTTTGCTGTTGCAGCTTCAGGTTCAGATAGTGATACAGTATCCCAGGGTGGGACTCCTCCACCCGGGACTGCCTCATCATTTGCTGCAGATTCTATTGTTCTTGCCCTGACTGATGCTTTGATGGGCTTAACTAAGGGCAAGGCCCCAACCCAGAAAGCACCAACCAGCAGCAAGGGGAAAGGTAAGGGATGTGCCTCTTCCCCTAGTGCCCAGAGAGTACCCCTACCACGTGACGTCCACTGGCCAGCTGACCCCCTTGATCCTTCCACCTTCCCCAAGCATGCACTAAGGATCCAGGTGGGGGTATGGAGGAAGAGAAAGGACAAGGGTGTCTGCCTGAGGTGCGAAGGGGACCACTTCTTGAAAGATTGTCCCAACATGCCTCGCAGGTCCACAGGCAGTTCTAGTTTAAAAAACTAGAGCAGAGAGAGGTGAAAGCAACAGCTCCTTCCACCAGTGCTGATTCGCTTTCTGATGAAGGTGAATCTTTTATTTCTGGAGTTGCATCTTCAGGGTCTTTCACTTATGAAGACTCTGAGTTGGATGAGACGTGGGAGGATGATGATGCTCAGTGCCTGATTGATTTTTTCATGTCTTTGCAGGAAAGGAAGAACCGTTGGTCAGAACTCATCCTACTTTGACCCTCTATCCTGGGAACCAAGATCAAAGGGCTCTTGGACTGTGGTGCCACTCACAACTTCATATCTCCCAAGGCAGTCAGTAAGTTGCACTTGGATCAGAGATTTGTGAAATTGCGACAGCCTATAGAGGTTCGCGTTGGAGACTCTTTCATAGTCAGGATCACTACTGCTGTCAAGGGCCTACCTATGACCTTTGATAAGCAGGAAGAAATCAGGCATCAACTGAATTTCTATGTGTTCCCTAATGTCCCTTTTGACCTTGTCTTCTCTATGCAGTGGCTTGGTGCCACCAATCCTAGGATCGACTGGCGGATCCCTAGGGTTGAGCTACTTGACCGGCATGGGGTCTATCGCCCTTGTTTACTTGCAGATGAGTACCATCCAGCCAGTAGCTGTTACTGCATGAGTGCTCGCAGATTTCTGCGACTTTCGCGCCAGACTGACCACACCCGTTTGTTTGTGGCTTATGTCAAACAGACTGAGGTGGAGACTGCTCCGTGTCCCTCTCAGATTCTGCAGGTCATTGACCAATTCTCATATCTTATGGAGGAACCTACTGGACTTGTCCATAGGTAGACCAAACATAAGATTGAGATTCTGCCTGGTTCGGTCCCTCCCAAGGGCCGAGTCTACAAGTTGTCACTTGTTGAACTTGATGAGCTCGGGAAACAGTTGGAGACCCTAACCAGCAAGGGTTGGATCAGGCCCAACACATTTGAGTTTGGGGCACCTGTTCTCTTTGTTCCAAAGGGGAATGGTGAGTTCAGGATGTGCGTGGACTATCGAGGTCTACAGAGCCTCTTCCTCGTATTGATGATATCTTGTATATGGTGCAGGGCTGTACCATTTTCAGTAAGATCGATCTCAAATTTGGCTACCACCTGATTGAGATGGCTGAAGGCGATGTCCATAAGACAACCTTCAAGACCAGGTATGGCACTTATGAGTATCTGGTTATGCGATTCGGTTTTTGCAATGCCCCAGGTACCTTCCAGACAGAGATGCATCGCATACTCAGGCCTTACCTGGACAGATTTGTAGTTGTCTACTTGGATGATATCTTGGTATTCAGTCTATCTACCCAGGAGCATGCGCAGCATCTGGCTCTGGTTCTCCAGGCCTTACGTAATAACCAATATAAGATCAACAGGGAGAAATCCTCCTTTGGGGTTCCCTCTGTGGTCTATCTGGGTCATGTCATTTCTGGAGAGGGGTTGGCTTTTGAAGCAACGAAAGTTGTTGTTGTTCAGGACTGGCCGAAGCCTGTTAACATCCGTGATGTCCGGTCTTTCTTGGGTCTTACATCCTACTACAGGAAGTTCATTAAGAACTTATCTTCTATTGCAGCACCCCTGACTGACCTCACAAAGAAAGACACTTCCTTTCTTTGAACATCAAAATGTCAGGAGGCTTTCACACGTCTCAAGGAGACCTTGATTCGTGCCCCTGTTTTGAAGTTACCTGACCCTACCTTCCCTTTTGTGCTTACCACTGATGCTAGTCAGTATGGTGTAGGGGCGGTACTTCAACATGATGATGGGAATGGTCTGCAGCCTATCGAATACATGAGCAAGAAGATCAAAACAAAGAAGTTGTAGGACTCTACCTATCAGAAAGAGCTTTATGCTCTTGTGTCAGCGCTCAAGCATTGGAAGCACTTCCTCCTGGGCAGGCACTTCAAGATCTTCTCAGATCACTCCACCCTATAGTGGATGAAGTCCCAGGGAGAACTAAATGACAAGCTTGCCCGCTATATCTAGTTCGTTGATATGTTTGACTTTGAACTGAGACACAAGAAGGGCTGCTACAATCGAGTAGCAGATGCCCTTTCTCATAGGCCTGACGCTCTCTTTCTGATCTCCTTCACTCACTCATTTGGAGATAAGACTTGTCAGACCATTGCCTGATTGCTGCCCCAGGACGCAATTTTGGGCCTATAGTGAGAAATCTCCAGGATGATTGCATCTGAACCAGGATATACTCTGGTTTCAGACCTGCTGTATACTTGTAGCAGAGGTGAGGAACGTCTGTGCATTCCCCAGAACCGCAAGCTAAGAACATTTCCGATGTCAGAGTGTCATGATGTTCGTGGTCACTTTGGAGCCCTCAAATCGTATGCAGCCCTGTCGCAACGCTTCTTCTGGAAGGAGATGAGGAGTGACATGCTGCGCTATGTGGAAACCTGTGAGTTATACCAAAGGAATAAGGTGGTACGCCGACCTCCCCTTGGCCTACTCAAACCACTACCTTTCCCTGATGCTCCTGCACAGTCAGTGTCTATTGATTTTATTGACTTGGGTAGGACTACTCCTCGTGGGATGCGTCAGGTCATGGTATGTGTGGATCGGTTCTCCAAATACGCAGAGCTCATCCCCTTACCAGTTGAGGCTCGCATTCCAGCCGTTCAAGCGACATTTGCTGACAGGTGGGTCACATATCATGGACCACCCACCTCTATAGTCAGTGATCGAGACCCTCGTTTTTGCAGAAATGAATGGCAATCCTACTACAGGGATTACCTTCATACCATACTGGATATGACATCTGGTCGTCGTCCTGAAGCCAATGGACAGGCAAAAGTGATGAAACAAATTTTATTTCAGTTGCTGCATTCTTTAATCAGTCCAGATCAGCAGGACTGGGATCTCCATTTAGGTCGTGCACAACTTGTGTATAACACTTTTGTACACTCCTCCACAGGCTTTACACCCTACCAGTTGCACTGGGGTCGTGAGCCACGACAGCCTGTTGATGACATCATCGATAAGGCTACCCCTACGTTGACACCTGGAACTGCAGAGTTCACCAGGCATTACCGTGTGGACATAGAGCGCGCCCATGCCAACTTGTTGAAAGCTCAAAAAGTTGTGATTCAGCAGGCCAACAGGCACAAACGTCCTTCTACTATTCGCACATGTGACTAGGTGTGGCTACTCAGTTCTGAGTTGTCACGAGAGGAGAACATTTCGCCTAAGTTGTTGCCATGATATATGGGCCCATGGCAGGTCTTAGATACAGTGGGAGCTGATCCTTTTGGACCATCCTATACAGTGGATGTCCCTCTGCATCTACAAACCTACCCTTTTTCATACATCTAAGCTGCTGCCATTCACATCAGCTGATGCATTTTCAGACAGGCCCCCTCAGTTTGGTCCCCCGATCCCTGATAAGGGATATGAGGTGGAATTCGTTGAGGATGAGTCAGGTACAGGTCCAGAGAAGGAGTACCTTGTGAAGTTCCTATACCAGCCACACACCAAAGATCACTGGTTTACTCGCAAGAAACTTACGAAAACCGCAAAGTCTATTATCCTCAGATATGAGGCAGCATAGAAGGGAGAATCCCTTCGACGCTCTGCATGCCTACGCCCCTAGCTCGGAGGTCCTCGATCCGGGGGAGGGTAGGTCTGCAATGACTTGCTGTTTTCTGGTCGCCTGTAGCCTCTCTCTGTCGAGGTTGTACCGTAGGTAGGACAGATTCGTAATTTTGTTTGGCTGAGGGCTAACCGAGTGACCTGCCTGTAAGGAGGACATATCTGTAAATTCGGGAAAATACAGGCCCGTACTAACTGAATTTCCTACAGCTACCCTAACTGCGAATAGCAGACCCGGGCTACCCCTAGGACAGACAGGCCCTATGGGCCTAAGCTGATAGACGGTCCTATAGCCTATAGCCGGGTTAGGAGAGGCCCTAGAGGCCGAAACAGAATCGGTACCGGTCAGTCAGTCAGTCCGGTCTAGGTCGATTCTAGGCTAGAGTAATCTATAGATAGGTTAGGCACATCGATTCAGGGCTTTTGGCAGTTGGTACCGAGCACATCGCTGCTGCGCTACGTGTGAACCGGAGGTGATGACGGCTCAGCGTTGTGGGAGACAGACATAGCTTGACCTAGGGAGCACCGGCCATAGCTGGGACTTGCGCTGTACTCTGTCAGCACGCGGGGCTGTCAGAGGTTTGGGTTATCGAGGTCTATTGGAGGCGAGGGAAGTTGGTGCCCTGCTGGACCCTCCTCCGGAGTGGGGTCACAGGGTTGTGGCGCTGCAGCCATAGCTGCAACTTTTTCCTAAGAGGTCATCTTATAAGGAGCGGTGGCGCTACTGCAGACTTCCACCTGGGAAGTCTTTCGACACTTCGACATCATCATATATTCTGGCGATGGTCTTCTTCTTCACCCTTTGAGTGGCGCTTGGCCTCAGAGGCCTGTTTTAGTGTGGCGCTGTCCTCTAGAGGCAGTACTTGGGTGGCGCTTGATGTTTCAGGGGCTCAGGGGTGTTACGAGTGGTTACTCAGGGTTGGGGAGTGAAGCGTTGCGCACTCCTGAGCAGCGCACTGTAGTTCTTTATCCTGACAATTCGAGACTCTGAGTTTAATAAACGGTGTGATACTGAGTTTGGACTATAATCATTTCATTGTTTCCTGGATGTGATCTACTCGGCTTTTCTTTATGACTGGTTGTGAGGATTGAGTGGAGTGAATCGCACTTTCATTGTATCCTATCATATCACATGGTCAAGTCTTCCGCTATGTTTATCTCTCCCTGTGTGGTGTGATACTCCTATCCTCTCCCCTTCCTTCTGTGTATGTATGGGCATACCTGGAAGTCTATGGGAGTGAGTGTTGGTCTTCTGACAACGGACAACCATAATCATAACAAATGTCTCTCTCTCCCCCTCTACCTCTCTCTCTCTGTGATGGGACGTCGGGTGGTATCACGAAATTTGGGATGTGTTCAAACCCAACACCAAAGCCTGATCAAGGCGAGAATGATAAATAGATGGCAGGCAAGGTGTGCATGTATGCGAGCTGCGATGTGGACATAAATCTCTCTCTCTCTCTCTCTCTCTCTCTCTCTCTCTCTCTCTCTCTCTCTCTCTCTCTCTCTCTCTCTCTCTCTCTCTCTCTCTCTCTC
>BFEA01000016.1:2449021-2459297 GCA_003427395.1 Chara braunii | reverse complement strand
AGAGAGAGAGAGAGAGAGAGAGAGAGAGAGAGAGAGAGAGAGAGAGAGAGAGAGAGAGAGAGAGACATGGAAGAAAAATGAGCCGCCATCAACGAGTGTTGCTGTGCGCCACGACGTAGCAGTGGCGGGGTCCACTTGTTCATCTAAAATAGGCAAATTCCAGCAGAAGAAAGATACCCATAATGCAATCTGACAATTTGAAAAGGACTTGCTGGGGGGATCTGCAGAAGGGGGTTTGGGTGAAGTGATACGGCCAGGGGAGGAAGGGGATGAAGGGTCCTTCAAAAAGGATTTTCAGCTCATATTCCGAAACTGGTTTCAGCTTCAACCAGGAACCTTGCTAAGATCTCCAGTTTTTTTATCACGCTCATTTCCCCCTTCTGAATTAGCCTTAATTGAATTACTGTGGTATGGCAGGGGGGTGAATTAAATATCAGAAGGAAAGATGCTTGTATGTTATTTTTAGATCTGGCGGTCCTGCTGGACTGAAGAGGTGTTTTTCCTTCAAAAAAAAAAAAAAAAAAGGATGCGGAGCAAGCTCCATGCGGAGTCCATGCGATACAGCCTAAGCTACATAATGTCATAGCAAAAGCAAATGTCTGATATACACATCGTAACCAACAACAGGAAATTAAATGTAGCATTATACAATCCTAAAGTCGTGGAGGCAATTACCTCAGTGCTGAAAGGAAGAGAAAGCAATATGTCACAAGATAATGTCGTGTCGTTGAACCACTAACAACGACATGGTCTCAGAGGGGGTGAATGCAGCCTAAGAATCGAAACTTCTAAGGGCCGTCACACACGAAGGTGGGATAGGTCACCAGACTCATGTTGAGGGAGTGGCAGCGAAACCAAACCAATGATCCTAATAAATAGACCATCAAGGCAGGTAATGTTCGGCAAAAGGGTGACACCACGCAGGGTCGACCATGAGAGGGAAGCCCGAAATAGGGTGGAGATATGCCTAACTGGACGCATGCAATGACCGACACTAGGATGATGAGGGTAGTGGGTGAGGGAAACATGCACACAATTGACCGACTGAGAGGGAGCTAAATCTGGGAGCAGGGAAGCCAAGATAACGCTACGGTCCCAATGCCTATGTGATATCAAGGGAGAGCCCAACTCAGGGAAAACTAGCTAAGTGATAAGCATCAGGCGACACATACAAGGGAACGCACAAGGTGGGGTAGTGGCGTGAAGTAATTACGTCGAAAGTAGTTGGAGCCGATCAAGTAGCTGAAGTCGTCGAGGTGGTCGATGACGTCGATGAAATAGGTATCGAGTCGATGTCAAAGCTGAGCCGCAAAATGCAGACATCTTGAAGAAGTTGATCATGAAATACACGATAGTGTGAGTTAGTGGTAGGTGATAAGACTGTCAGTCGTCGAGACACTGAGGGCGTCGACGAGTGCGTTGTGGACGCGCAGAGGCGTCTACCTGCTGCTGAAGAACGACCTCAAAGGGAGCAGGCTCGTCCTCAACAACCTCCTCAACCGGAGGAGCGGGAAGAGGGTTAGTCACCTAAGTAGGAGCAGATGTCTCAACACAACGAGCGCGATCATATGCACGCAGCAATATCCTTGTGTGCTCCAAGTGCTCGGGGGGCTCCCAAGTAGCCTCCTTATCATGATAGCCCTTCCAACGCACCAGGTACTCGATGTGTAGAGGGGTATTGTTAGTAACTTTTTTTTTCTTTCTTTTTTTTAATATTGCTCCGTGGGGAGTAGCACGTGCTGGGAACCGGGCCCAACGTCCCTTATAATTGGAATAAAATGATGATTAATGAAAATTTGGGATGATTCAGGAACACTTCAGGATGATTGAGATAATCAGCTAGAGATTGATGTTGACTACTCAGAATGCTTATCTACTCAGATCCCCGAACCCTAATCTCAGATATCTATAGCAACCAATCAGTCTCTACCGAGCCAATACTGTATACCAACCAAGCCTCTACCCGGTCTCACACCCCAATCTAGCTAGGTTACAGGGCAGCACCACCCACCCCAGCACCGATCCTCGTCGGCCAGATTGTAGCCTTTGGTCAAGTATTGTAATTGTCTTCCACCCTCGGCAATCCCCATATCTCTATCCAAGGCCTCAAGCTCCTATGAAGGTTACAGGGCGATGCCCCAGCGCCGGCCAATGTCGTTTTGGATGCTACTCAACCTGGGAAAGAACACAATAAAAGCTCAATTAGGAAATCAACTAGACTAGAACGTAGCCTTTTTAAAAAAAAAAAAAAAAAAAAAAAAGGGGCCCAGTGCCCAAGGCTGATATTACCAATATAATGATTGAGGCCGGGGTCCTCACTGTCTACCCGGAAGTAACCAAAAGGAGCATGTTGCACTAATGATCTGATATCCACTGACCAACAGGAAAAAGTAAACTAGCTTAGTGCCTCTTCACCCATTAATGGGCGCCAAATGACAAAACCTAAGAATTCAGATCTGATAATATTGGGATCCTGAGCAAACAACTGATATGATGATGATGATGTTGATGATGATGATACTTGATGTTGATTGACCCTCCCCTATCCACCCTCCTCTTTTCACCTCTTACCACCCCTCCTCTCCCTTGATGCCTCCGCTAATCGGAAGATTCGGAACCACTCTGTTGTTGAATGGTTCCTCACGGCCCCAACAATAGGAAAGCCTCCCTCTACCCTACTCCCCTCAAAGAAGGTTGTTCCCCCAAAAAGCTTACCTCAAGCTATCTCTGCCCTACTCTGCCACCGCTAATAGATGATGTTCCGCCTTCCATTTCTCCGAGCCCCAGAGTTAGAGAGCCCCCATTGTCCGCCCTTATTCCCTATAGGCAAACATTTCCCACCTTGTGTTTCCCCTGCAGAAAATTGTTTTTCCCACTCAATCCATCCTTCCCTCCATGTCAGCAATCTTGTGGGGAGGATTTTTACAACCTCAAGTATAGAAAAGAATAGGGAAATAAAAATTGAGAGGTTGATGATGATGATGATGATGATGATGATAATGGTTGATGAAGTTGATGAGAATAGAAAACTCAATGAGATGATGACAACAAGAAGTGTCCTAGGATGAAGCGACTAATGAATAGGTTAATGAGAAGAAGCAGCGCAGTAATGAGAAAGACCCACCGCACCATGATGATGTCAACAATCGGCCTGAAGATGGCGACAAGCGTCGTGCAGAATCATTGAATTTATGACCCTTAGAACAGCGCGATGATGACAGCAACGCATTGCGCAATTATTTTTATTTTTTTCCGTTGTGCTATGAGCGCACGACAGCATGAAGAAGATGATGACAATCAGCATCGTAGGGAAAAAATGTTGATGAAGATAATAACCGCCCAATTGCAATATTGAGATGATGACAACCTGCTGAGACAAAACAAACAATAGAACAAGGAAACAACCTGATGAAGAGTTGCTCCCCTAATGATGACCTCGCTGATGAAGAGAAGTTCCCCTAATGATGACCTTCTTGATGAAGAGCAGCTCCCCTAATGATGACCTTCCTGATGAAGAACAGCTGCATCCCAGATGATGACCTCCCTATTGATAATGATGGTCAGCGCTGTGATGATGCTGGCGAATATCTCCCTGATGATCTCCCTCCACACACTCCACTCGTATGATAACCCTTGCACTTTGCACTCCATTCTAGTCCGTCGTCCAACACGCTTCAGTCTCCATGGGGTTAACTCCACGTTCCTCCACCGACCGTTGGCTTGCGCCAATTTGCTTGATCAAATACAGACTCTTGTTGGGGCGTTAGCTATGGAGTACTTCATGTGGAAGTCACCAGAAGAATGATCGAGCAGCAACTTTCGCCACCACTCTCCCTTCTCCCTGTGACCTAGACCAGCTGCCATGTCAGCCCGTGACATGGCGTGGCCTAGCACCTTTGGTTTTTGCGTGTGCGTCAAGCGCCACCTCCTACCCCCTCACCCCATACCAGCACACTTGCCCACTCGTGTTTACCCACCAGCAGCCAGCGCCTCGCCCCGTGAAAACCGCCAACGCCTCGCCACGTGTGAAAAACCAGCGCCGTGTCCCTCTTAAAAGGCCAGCACCTCGCCACCTGTCGGCAACCAGGACCTCGCCACTTGTGAGCAACCAGCGCCACGCCTCCCAACCGTGACCAGCGCCTCGCCGCCATCGTGCAGCCAACACCTCGCCACTGTGCTATGGACCGTCAGATGGCAGACCTCGCCCCATGAAAGCCGCCAGCGCCTCGCCACGTGTGAAAAACCAGCGCCTCGTCCCTCTCAAAAGGCCAGCGCCTCGCCACCTGTTGGCAGTCAGCGCCTCGCCACTCGTGAGCAACCAACGCCGCGCCTCCCAACCGCGACCAGTGCCTCTCCACCATCGCGCAACCAGCCGGTATACTCCATCGATCGTATCAAAGGGTGCTAATTACGACGTCCAGCGAAGCGCTCAGACGCTCTACGATAAAGACGCAACAAGGAGACGTGGTGTACATCGTGTACGCAAGCCTGTCGAAGGTAATTAGGTAGCTTCACACGGAAGTTGATCGGGCGAGCGACAGTATTAGAACCAACGACCTGAAGGATGCGCCATGGACCAAAGAAGCGATGCCTGAACTTGCAAAGTGTATCCACTTCGAGCTGCAAGTGGCATGTGTCAACGAGCACATCGTCCCCCATTTTGAATGGATGATCCATTCGTGATCGGTTCGCTCGTGCGGCCATATGAGTCTGGGAGTCGACTAGACTCTCGTGTGTGTGCCTCATAATCACCGCCATGTGTGCGATCCAGGTGTCAAGCGCAGCACAACGAGTATTTGGGTGCAACTGCAACGGGCGTAGAAAATCCGCAGGTGCGTGAGGGTGGTAGTTGAGGTCGCAATAGAATAGCGACATCCCCGTGGTTGGCGAAACAACGTGGTTGTGCGCAATCTCCGTGTGGGCTAAGTGCAAGTCCCACTGCTAGTCATCCCTAATAAACTTTCGGAGGACATTACCGATAGTTTTATTGGTGACCTCAGTCTGACCCTCCATCCGAGGGTGGTAAAACAACAAGAAGTGGAGTTGGGATTTGTACACCTCGAGTAGGCGTCACCAGAATGGCGTGGGTCACGGTCGGAGATGATACTCTGAGGTAAGTCGTGATCTCTCACGACTAAGTCGAAGACAATGTCGGCGACCTCACGAGCGCTAATGCGATAGCGACACAAGACAAAATGTGCACGCTTCGTGAAGCGATCAATGAAGACCAAGATAGCATCATCGCCGCGCTCAGTAGGAGGGCGGAGGGGACCAACAAAATTCATTGAGATGGACTGACAACAATCCTCAGGTATGGGTAGAGGCTGAAGTAATCCATATGGAAGGTGGTTCACATTGTTCACCTCCTGGCAGGTAGGACACTCCTGGAAGTAGGCTTTGAAGAAGTCCTTGGACTTCGACAAGACAGCAGCAGATACGGGCCAACGTCTTGTGGAAGCCCATATGACCAGCAGTTGCGTGGTCTTGGAACTTTGCTACGGCCTGAACGTGGAACTGTCCACTAGAGGGAACGCAGGTACGTGGTGACTAGATCTACCATACCTGTACATGGGATTGTTCTCACCAAGGGAGTATGAAGGAACGGTTGTGCCACGCCGCAATGTCGTGTGTATATCGTGATAATCCGGGCAGTGGTCGTACTGAGTGCGATATGCGTTGATCACCGAAGGAGCAACGGTGGTGACCGAGATGACAACAAGTTGGATGGGTTCCTGATTGTGATCAGGACGAGGGGACAAGGCATCAACAAAGCGGTTTGTTTCACCCTTGATAGGCTGAGTGGTGAAACCGAACTCAAATAAATCTCGCCACCAACGTGCCTGTAGAGGGGAAAGTTTGGGCTTTCAGAGAAAACATGGACAACAGAGTTCTTCATGCACACTGTGAAGGGCGCCCTATGTAGGTAATGAAGCCAGTGTCAAGTAGAGTAAATTATTTTGAGAACCTCTTGTTCATCGACAATGTAGTTTATCTCGACATGCAGTAACTGACGGGAGTAGAAAGCGATCAGGCAATCCCCAACACGAGCCTCAACAGTTTCATCCCCCGTGATGGTCGGAGAGTAAGTAACGGGAGGACTATCAATGAAGGGTAGTGGTGGAGGGGTAGGTGTGAGTCGAGAAACATTGTCATCAGGAGAGGGAGAAAAGTGGGGAAGATAGGGATAAGGGGAGTCAAGTAGGGAAGGAAACACTTAGGAAAGTACAGCTCCTACTGCAAAATCTGACGACGCATAAGTCGACGCCTTCTTGAGGGCACGAAAAACATCCTCGCAAAAGGGTATCCAAAACCATGGCAGGTTCTTTCGGAGGAGGGTGGAGGTAAGGATGTAGGAATACCTAGCGTATCCTCGGATGAAATTACTATGGTAACTAGTAAGGCCTAAAAATTGCGGAGTTGCTTGACGGATGTGAGGACGGGCCACACTGCGATAGCAATGATCTTCGCGTCGTCCATAAGGAGACCCTGGTCAGACACATGGTGTCCTAGAAAATCCACTTTGCGCTGGGCAAAGCGGCACTTATTAAGCTTGACATAAAAGTCATACTTGCATAAGCGTTGTAAGACATCGCAAAGGTGTGTGAGATGGTCTTCTAAGGTACGACTATAGACCAAGATGACGTCTAGATATACGAGAACGTATTCTTTAAGGATGTCCCTACAGATATCGTTCATCGTCGTCTGCAAGGTGGCGGGTGCATTGGTGAGGCCGAATGACATCGCAGTGAACTCGTAGTGGTCGAAGCGCGATCAAAAGGCGATCTTCGGTTGGCCCTCTCCGACAACGAGAATCTGGTGGTAATCGCCACGGAAATCGATTTTCGTGAAGAAGTGGTTGTCTGCCAGACGGTGCGTCATGTAACGGTTAAGTCCATGATAATCGATGCAGAGGCAGAGGGTTCCATCCGCTTTGCGAACAAAGAGAACTGGTGCACCCCAAGGGGAGTTATTGGGTTTAATAAAACCCAGTTGCAACAACTCCTCAAGTTGACGCTTGAGGTCCGTCGCCTCTGGAATCGAGAGTCAGTAGGGTGCCTGATGATGAACACGATAGTCAGACACGAGCTGGATAGAATGCTCAACACCGCGCATCGGAGGGATCCCGTTGTATGAGACGTACGGGGGAAAAACGTCACAGTACTCTTGAATCAGGTCACGAACGACGGGTGCTAAGTCGGTCGTGAACGGTGTTTTTATTTCCTGCGTCAGCACGATACATATGTGGGGACTCGCCAGTGGACGGCGGAGTAACCTCGGATGTCGAAGAGGTATCCGCAGGCCGATGGGTGGATGTAGAGATGGGAGCCACGAAGATGGAGGAAGGGTCAGAGGGATCGAGCTCCAAAGAGATGAGCTCAACCTCTGGACAAAGTGGATCATAACGAAGAAGATCCATGACTTCACCGAGTAGAAAGTGACGTCCTCCTGACGTATGAAGTGAGCAAACTGGCGAGGAGTGGTGAAGGCAATGTCCGAGTGGGACCCAGAAAGACAGGGATCCTGGGAGGTAGGTCGGGAGGGGTGTCGCCCGTCGTGCCAATGAAGGGGACTCGATAGGTCTGACCACACTTCGTTTTGAGAACGAGTGTCTCGGTCACCCATTCGACCTCTATGCCACGAAACTTGTGAGACCAAGGAGTGCTAAGGATAAAGTCGTACCCAGTCTCCAACACGTCGAAGTATGCGGAGGAATGGTAGCGCCGAGGCGCCTGGGTACTATCCGATGGCTGGAGGGTGAGGGAAAAGTGGAGGTCGGGGACCGTCTGATCGTCGAAGTGCTTCGTCTTGTTATCTCTGAGGGTAACGAAGATAGGAGAGCGGGACCCAGAGGTAACTAGACGAGTTTCCTCAACCATGGTCCACACCCCTGTGCCCAAGCAGACTATGGATGGCCAGTCTCAACCACACTTTTAGTTATAGTTGCATGTAGTCGGACTCGGTTTCCAAAATGATTATCCGGTACACGTCTTCTTTCCCTCCCATAGAACTGGCCAGACTACAGTTACTTCTATTGCGAAGCAAAGACAAAAGGACAACAGCTTAATGCTGCCAATGCATGTGTGTTCTACTTCCGGTGGATTGACTTTCGTCATGACCTAGTGCTTCGTCCTCCCAGGGCACATCACAGGCACTGCCCTTCTCCCACCAGATGCACCAGAAGAATGTTAACACTCAAGGTAGAGCGCTCTCTCACTCCTCACCAAGAGCGGGACACACTTCCTTACGGTAAGAAGCAACAAAGGACAGTAGATAAGGTCAGAGACAACGTACCTCATAATTGTACCCCCAACCACAGATTTCTCACCAGTTATGACAACGTGCATTTCATTGACCGGTCATAGCATTGGAACCACCGACAATGCATTGCAAGTGCCTCCGTTGCAAATGCCACGTCATCTCACTCGCATCACCAATCATGCACCAAATAACTTTCCAAGCCTCCTGCCGAGTCCCTGTCTATCTAGAGACCGACTAATCTTCCACACAGCGCAATCATCCTCACACTGCAATCAACCCCACGTGTACCGAAGAAACAGATGGTGCAGGAGCTGAGAGAAGTAAGCCTAAAGACCAGCTCTGATGCCAAATTGCAAGGAAATGAGCCACTAACACTAGTGGGGGAATTTGTAAAAACAAAAACAAACAAAAAAACAACGAATGACAATAAATCAAATGGTCGCATTCCATAGAAATCCAGATAACTTTGAGCCCGAACTGAAAGGAGATTGCAACATGACATATCACCAAACGAGTATGAGCAAAGCATTGAAGTAGCATGATAATGAAGCCCTTTTCTCGCCTCCCATCGCCAGTGTCAACAATGTAGCTCTTTTACTGTGGTGCTCGACACCCAAATTACCGACTGAGAGCTCCCACAACCTGGACTCCTATCTACAACCGGGAAGCCACGAAGATCATCAGCCTGATGTACGCATGAAGACACTGCTTGAACGGTCCGCTTCTCTTTTACTAGGTGAGTGCTTCATCACATTACCCCCTCTCCCTGACCTCCACTCCCCACAGCCCATCGCCCAGGGCCACCGCTCTCGTCCTCCGGCTATGGATGTTGTGCTCTGCCTGCTGCGCCCTCGCTGCGATCGGTGGTGTGGCCTCCGATGGAAGAGTTGTTCCAGAAATTGTATCTCTGAGGGGCCAGATGGTACCTCGGGTTGATAGGTTGGCTGAGTTGCTCTTGAAAGAAAAAAAACCCTGAAAAAGTAGGTCTCCGGCGCTAAATAGAGGGCTCTATAGGGGGGGGACCTATCCTAATAACCGCCCTGAAACGTGTGACGAAAAGTTGAAAAACGAGGGCACTCAGACTCGGGCTGAAAAATCGTCGGTGCTCGCCCAGATCTGTTCATGCTGCAGAAGATGACGACAAGGATCCTGGAGCTGGGTACAGTTATCTACTGGACTGAAATCGTATATATCCAATATCGCACGACTGGCAACTCCGATGGTACGCGAAGCATGGTAACTACATCATGACGGAATTGATGACCTCACAGAGGCGTCATCATGTTTTTCATTTTTTAAATTTTAATTATCTGCTTTTTTCAATTACGTATTTAGTTTAATTCAAGGCTGAATTTCCGGTCCCACCGGGGCCCCCTTCCCCGACCGGAACCGGGCGGGTGGTACCGGCCGGTGGAGAGCGCCGGTTCCCCCCCCGTGGCAATTTGCGCAATTCGAGGGGGGGGGGGTTTCAAATTTTTTCGGGGCGGTAGGCCTCCATGCGGGTCGTGGAGGCCTCCCGGCCCCAAAAAAAAACAAACCGGGTCCTTTAGGCCTGCCAGAATGCTTAAAAACTGGCGGCCTACCTGGGCGGTCGATCTAGTCAGATCTGCGGCCCAGATAGGCCGTCGGTTTTTGAACATTCGGGCGGGAAACTGCCCGAAGTTCTTGGAGACCAACAACGATCCCCAAGCACCGGCCCAACCTCCCCGCCTCCTGCCTCTGCTTTCAAACAACCATCCCCAAGACCCGTCACTTCGACACTTTGTCGAAAGTGAGCGAGGTCGAGACTGCGTCGGCCCCCCCCACGTCCATCTGCAAGCCGTCAGCCCCTGCCACGTCCGCCCCGGCCTCAGATAGCCATCGCCCCGGCCCGCCGTCCATTGGTAAAGGTGAGTCTGTCTGTTGCTTCTTCTTCGTACTACCTTCTTCTTCTTCTTCTTCTTCTTCTTCTTCTTCTTCTTCTTCTTCTTCTTCTATTCTTCTTCTAGTTCTTACAATCTTCTTCTTCTTCTTCTTC
>BFEA01000016.1:2430589-2445589 GCA_003427395.1 Chara braunii | reverse complement strand
GTGTGAGTGGGTCGTTCTGGAGGAATAGGATTGCCACAATTTGCCAGTGCTTTCTTTTTACCTTAAATAACCAGCGACTCCAGCTGGGAGTGGTGGTACAAACACCCACTCCCTGCTGTGTCTCTGGAGACTTCAATCTAATGGTGGGGAGTTTCACCTGCTGGAAAACGGGTCCAGCATCCCTGGAACATAGAATTTGAAACTCAAAGTCAGCTGTGTGAGCAAAAAACAGCCTCTTAAGTCCTCACTGGACTGCCAGAAAACACATTAAAAACTAGCTTACTCCCTGAGGCTCCTACTAAACCTAGAATAATATTTTAGAAAATTACCACTCCTTCCCCTCGCCAGTGCTGCTGTGCTTGTGGGCTGACTCGGAGGGCTCTCCCAAGTTTTTTTGGACTCGTGTGGTCTTTGAGATTATGGTACTTCGTACATTCCAGAGGCTAGACAGCAGATGGGGACTGTCTTGCCTCAGAGTGATAGAGATAGTGGTGGCGTGAGTGGGTCGTTTGAGAGGAATAGGATTGCCAGTGCTGCTGTGCTTGTGGGCTGACTGGGAGGGCTCTCCAAGCTTTTTTGAACTGTTGCCGGATCGGGTCGGTGCTTTTTTGCTGGTGAAGCCTTCTGTGTTAGGTATGCTGCCCTCTGCCCTTTGCCTGTGTTTTTATAGATTGAAAAAAAAAACTTATATGTTTGTGCAAGTGTGCTGCTTCATCGGCAGACGGGTGTGTGGGCGCATCCCCCTCAACCACACAAACGTGGGGAACCTTGCACCTTCTATTGCGAGGATCAGGGTCCTCGGTAGGCCTATGGGGCCCTCTTTACAGCATTGCCCGCCCTAAGTGAAGGCGGGCCTGACATATTGCAAGAGGCCCTCGACTGTCAATTTCATATTTGGGGTCCAGGAAGTTGCGACGCGCCAGTTGTTTGAGAGAAACTCAGGCCGGGCAACAAAGACATTCCCACGGCCTTCCGGGCTTTTCCAAAGAATGCAGGCCCTGGGCGTGATTCGCAGCCTCATACAGAGACAGTTGGGCGCCCAGCCGAATGAGGCCCAGCAGCCCAGTAGCTGCTGTACACAGGCAGCCTCCAGGGGCCTTCCGGAAGCTTCTGGGCCCAGGCCAGTGCAGCCAGGCTGCGCGAGCAGACCAGCTCTTTCCATAAAGGAAAGAGCTCACCCCTGGCAGCCTCATTAAGGCACTCGCATGCTAGCGGCAGCGCTGCTGGAGCAAGAGCTCGCGGCTGCTGGCTGGCGCTGAGAGGCGAGGTGCAGCACGTGCTGCCGTGCAGGGAAGAAGGGCGCTGCTAAGGGCAGCGCCATAGCCCAGCCACCACAGCTGGTGGGCTTGGACTACAGCGAGGCGCAGGGGTGGTCTTCGGGTGTAAGAGAGGACAGACGTGGGTGTAAAGTCAGGGGATAGGTGAAGGATGATGATGATGATGATGTGMGGGCACTTACCTTGTATTGGCGATGGTCTGCATGGGCGACATCTTCAAGTACTTCGGGTTACTGCTGATGTCAACAGTTGCATTGTCAACAATTAATAGGCTGTAGTAGCTGTGTTAGGAGTAGGCTGGGCGCTGAGCGCCAAGTAGGAGAGTGAAAGGACTGGACTCTTGTGTAGATCAGGAGAGAGTATGCTCTCCAGGACATTGGTTTTCAGTACTACGAATCTCCATTGGTGTATTATTGGTGCAATGCTGCTCTCTGGACACGGTGTGACTATCTGGCTTTCAATGTGATGGTGTGATCTGCAATTGTCATCTCGCTGTTGCTTATTTTCCTAGCAATTTGGTATCGGAGCTGGTTCATATTGCGCTTCATTGGTTCTTCGCAATAGCTATTGGTGCTTTGCATGAGGTGTGGGGCAGTGATAAGGCACTGGCGTTGAACATTAGGCGGCCCAGGGTAGTGTGGGCGCGCCAGGGAGCTATGAGGTGACATACAGGGTGTATGCTGGATGATGAGAGCTCGCTGATGTGACATATTAAGCCGAGGTGGAACTGCATTCTGCTGTTGGTTGTGCCGAGGCAAAGACCGGTCATCATAAATGCACATCAGGTTGCCGGTGAGAAATCTGTGGTTGGGGGCAGCCTTATGAGGTACATTGCTCTCTTCCTTATCTACCCTCTTCGTTACTTCCTACCGTGAGGAAGTGAGTTCTGTCTTGAGAGTCCTCTCGATGTGAGGTGTAGCGAGCGCTCAACCTTGAGAGTCGACATTCTTCCTGGGCAGCAAGCTGGTGGGAGGCGGGCGAAGCCTTTGAAGGGCCCTGGATGAAGCACTCGGGTCACGGTCACCATGCCAACCCGCTGGGACTAGTACACGCATGCTTTGCAGCAAGTCCTTGGTTCCGCTGCTTGCACAATAGACGTCGTGTAGGGCATGCCAGCCCTTTGGGACAGACGCTTTCCAGACCGTCTTTAAATATTTCTGGCTGGGGACTCGGTGTTGAACCTGGTTGTGATCGTCGTCCTGTCTGCGACGTTAAATAATTCCTGAGGAGATGGGGGCTCCCCTTAAATCCCTCCTGATCAGCCAGATCAAACCGGGTGTGTAAGGCTCGTTGCATGCGAGGGTAAATAATGTGCAGGGGCTGGCAAGTTCGGCAATGACTTGGGGCACAGGGGTGGGCCGGATTGCACACCTTTAGACACGCTGCTCAACCAGATGCTTAGGACGTTGACACAAAACGACCACTCAAGAAGAGCACAGGGGGAGGGGGGATTCTGGTAACAGTTCACAGTGGCTATAATTAGACAATCTGCCATCCAGTGTACATCTCCAACAGGAGACGTTATTTCTGTTTTTATTATTTAGTTGTTACGGACTTGACTAACAACTGACAAACAGCTACAAACATACTAGGTCTTTGATGCTATGCTATCTGCATTAGAGTAATCTAAAAATAGATTTAATGTATCCTGTAAGACCTGACATTAGTTGCAACTACATCACCTAACTATTTCTGTTCAGGTCGACCGTAAGTAGTTGTGTATCATATGCGGTTGTGTGTCATGCTAGGGTAAGATTCAGTGTGGATTCTAGTTTAGATCACACACACTGTAGCTCATGAGTGAAGACAGCAGTGAGGAGGAGGGAAGACTAGTGCAACCCCTTAGGATCACACGGAGAACCACTCTTAGTCGACCAATCACTTTTCAAGAGTTAGCCCCTGGGGAGGAAAGGAGACTACGAAGGGAAGCAAGGGAGAGGGTAACCACGAGGAGGATTAGGGACGCAGCAGCCAGCTTAGCGGCTGCGATGGCTACCGCCGCCTCTACGTCACAAACCTCTTCCCAGACTTCTTCGTCAGGAGTAGGGCAGGGTGGATCGGGTGCAGTTAGTCAATCTGTTGGTTTGCAAGTCAGCCAGCAGAGTCTACTCACATTGGAGGATTTAGAAATCCAACAAGCAGAAGAACTTCAGGATGAGCTTCAGCGGCAGTTGGACGAAGCAGCAGAGAGGAGAAGAAGAGTCATACTCAGAAAGGCTAGGCTAGGAAGTAGAGTGCAGGAGCTAGGCAGACTGGAAGGGCTAGATGAGGCGGCATTAGACCCTGCTGTCCGTGTGCTGCGTAGTGCTTTACTATTAGTGGCAGAAGCACAAAATGTCCAGTAGGAATTGCTGACCGAACTTCGGGCTCCTCGTACAGTGATGAGGCAGCCACAGTTTGCTGTAGTTCCCCCTGCGGGTGCGGGTCCTTCATCGATGCCGCAATCCACAGGGCCATCTTTCTCTCCTATGTTTGGCATGCCCCCTCCAGGTGGTTGAGTAGCAACTAGTGGTCCGGTTCATAGAGTCTCAGTCGTACCATCTACGACAGTGGTCACTACAGTCCCACTGTCAAGACAGGCTCAGTTTAACAAATACGGAGTGCTCTAAGAAGGGAGGGGAATCACTAGCAGCTCCATGGGACAACGGAGACCCGAGTCTGAGAAGAGAAAAAACCCACAACCGCAGGAAACAACAAACAGCAATCTTCATGTTATAAGATGTATCAATGGGACGCTGGACCCGGTTTCCAGCACGTGCCGCTCCCCACCAATAGATGGAGCAGCCCGACAGATAAACCCTCAATCCTGACGGTTCTCTTACCACCACCGGGATAGAGGGTTTACATAAGGGCTATTCGTGCAAAAAAAAAAAAAAAGTTTGTGACAATATATTGTCACACCGTGGATCGGACCGCAATTGCGGGGCCCACAAGTGAAAACGAAAAAAGATGAAGTAAGGTAGGAAAGCTCCGTCTGTCCATCACCTCTTACGCACAAGGCCAGCCACGTGGGTGACAGGTTGAGCGATGGCTGCCCCCATCCCGTGTGTCACAAGGACCCACTTGCACGCAGCCAAAAGGCAAAGAGGTAAAGAAAAGGAGGAGGAAACCAAACCTCAGAGGGGAAGAAAGCCTATCAGTCAAACAGAGCAGATGACACATCCCACAGATAATCCAATTGCCACAAAGCAAATAACACATCCCACATATCGACATTTTTTTCATTTTTTTTTTTTCCTTTTATTGTTTCCTTTTACTTGTTTGGTGTTTTTTTCCTTCTATTTTTTTCTGTCGTGAGGAGGACGACCCGCTTTGCTGGCAGGTCCGCCATCATGACGACCGTCGTCAAGACGTCAAGATAACATGATTGACGACGCTCATCATTATGGTGGACCTGATAGCAAAGACGCGCCTTTGCTTCGATCTGGCAAGTGGATCCATGAATCATCGACACCCGCCAATCTCAAGGCGCAGGATCGACGGCGGCGGTAGCGAATGCCATTCCTCGCCATAACGGTGAGGAGGGTATTGAGGAAGAAAAGAACACGCACCTCAATCGTAGCAACTGTCTTAAGGTCTTTCGCAAGATCGACACGGCGGGAGCGAATGCCATTGGGGAGAGAGAGAGAGAGAGAGAGAGAGAGAGAGAGAGAGAGAGAGAGAGAGAGAGAGAGAGAGAGAGAGAGAGAGAGAGAGAGAGAGAGACGAAGACGATGGAGACATGCCGGCGGCGATGTTAGACCTTGAGACGAGCACGTGCGTGTCGGCTGTCCCTCGGGTGTACACGGGTGCCGGTTGTTGCTGACCCTGGTCGCCAGCTCCCAAACCCCACGACGGACGACCGGCCAGCGATGGACGCCCGACAGGCCACTGTAGACCCTCCCCGGCAGGACCCAGTACCGTTTCCACTGCACGCGTGCATCCGACAGACGAAACGTGGACCCGGGCTTGGCCGCCTACCGGAACAAAACAAGAAAAAAAAAAAAAATAATCGAAGATAATTGTCGGATGCAGAGCCTCTGGTACCTCCGAACTCTTCAGGGAAAACGGGAAAACTTACACTTTTCCCTAATTTCCCAACATTGGCGGAGGTACTAGTGGTTTAAGTCTAGGGTGTTGTAGAGGCCAGTTCTGGAGGTGATTGCCCACATGTGCGTCCATGGTACGCCGTAATTACGATCAGATACATTTGAAAAAGCGCTAGCGTGATTATGCCCTACGGAGGACCAATATTAAACGCGGCGGGCAGAGAGGAGAGTAGGGGAAACGTGCGTTGAGGCGCGCTAACCCACCGGCAAGCAGGAGAGGGGGCGGGAGCAGCAGGGGTATTTCGCAGAATTGCCCTTTTGTCAGAGGGGCATTGCGCTCTATTCACGTCTGGTAGGGTCATTTTGGCATACATCTCTGCTGATGGGGGTATCTTGCATATTACCCTTTATTGTTTTTCTTTTTTGTAATTTTTGACCTTTTTTTTTTTTTTTTTTTAACAAAACATTCATTACCAATACTTTGTAGAGGCCGGGGACCCCACAATTCGACCTGGATGTATCTGACAGCATCAGCCAGCTTAGCTTACAGGCATAAGCCTGCGGAAAAGGACCCGGCGGGCCTTTTCCAGTCCTCTGATTTGCATACTAGTCTTATACCTACTTGCGGAACCAACAATTGACAGGCATACTTGACCTCTCTCCTCTAGGCTGGAAACCGGGTCCAACGTCCCAGAAAAGGTAAGGTATTTCAGTGTAGCCTGTACCCTGCTCCTATTGGTTACATTTCCCTAAACTTCTACTACAGCGTTCTATGACTGACCGGTCCGAGATCCGAAAACACAAAATACTATTCAATTTGAAATTTTAACTGTAGAAAACTACAATGCCCCTCTTAACACAGAGGAGCCAGTTCGGAGGCTACAACGTAGTCTATCACAAATACTAAAATTAGTGCTTTTACCGGACCAACTAGTGGCCTCAGAGATGGAACAATTCAAGATCGGAGCCAGCTGCAGACTTCCATTTTTCCTTTTGGAGACACAGTTGCCAGGGCACCTTTTCTGGCCCATGTCTGGTTAAACCAGTATCTGTTCTTGGATGTTTCGGCTCTGGACTGAAGCCAATCCGATCTGATTGTGAGGCGTAGAAGGTACTTGATCGTCTCTTCCTGGCTATGGAAGAGGGGCTGCTCTTTCCTAAATAGGGCATTGTTCCTTGCTTTCCACAAAACTTCCATCACCACCCCCCTACTTATCAGCGCGATGTAGCCCCAGCCTGATGAGAAATCTGTACCCTGAGGAGCTTCCCCATAGAGGATCCACGCTTGGGACCAGATGAAATTCCCTTCGGACATGGCAGTCCAATGCTTCTTCCACTAGTCCCAGATCTGGAGGGACAGCGGGCAATACAGCCAGATATGGTTTGACGTTTCCCAACCTTACCGACAGCGGGAGCATTCCTCTGAGATTCCCATTCCCTTCGATGCAAGCCAGGAGGCTGAAGCGGTGGCGAGCATTGATTGCAGCCACATTAGTTGCCTGCTTTTGAGAGGGGATGTCCTTTAGATGCTTCCATAGCTTGAAGAGGTCCATTCCTCTGACCTGGAATCTCGGTTCCTTTCTCAGTCTTTCAGACGCAGTGACGATCGCCTGTTTTTTAACCTTAGCTTTGAGGATTCGCACTCCCCACTTTGCCTGGTAAAAGCAGGCTGGTGAGAAGTTAGCGCCTGGTACAAGTCCCTCCCAACCTATCAGAGCTGGTTCCACTGTGATGTCTGTGACTTTCTCAAATAAAACCAAACACTTAGCCTCCTTGGACGGACCCAGGGCCCACACCCTGCTTTCTTCAAAGCCCCCTGTTGATGGAATGGTCTTCTCTCCCTGATGCTGCAGCGACGAATCTCTGCTAGTTCTCCTGGGTGCCGCCCATACTTGTACTTCGGTTCCCTGTGGCAGATCTGGGCCTAAAACCCTCAGAAATTGGCCTGGTGTCCCAGGGTCTTTAAGTCAGGTTCCGGCGAGGGCTTCTGAGTTGCTCTTCAGTTGGCACAGCCAGAAAGCTGGAGTGGCTTTCTTCAGGTTATCAAAATTTTCGTTGAGGTTATGGATCCTGGGCATGGATCTGCGCAGAGAGGAAAGGCTTATCCAGTCCTCAGTGGCCGGATCCCACAGGTCCTTTAGTTGGATGAAGCCTTTTTCCACCCAGGTCCTGCCAAAGCTCCCTCTACTTCCATCTGCTAGGAAAGGGGAGCCATCTTTTTGGAGTACCAGTGGATTCTCAAAAAGAAATTGGTTCAACACCTCCATAGGGGAGGAGGGGTGGACTCTTCTATTGGGGAAAAGCTTGTGCCAAGCGAACAGAATGCTCTTCCACAGTCTTGACTTAGGACGTCTGCGAGCAAATGATGCTATGAAGAGGCATCTCCAAACATCTGCAGTGTTGGCCAGTCCCCATTCTTGAGAAAGGATGTGTTCTGCTAGTTTTACCCAGAGCTTGTTTCTGTTCCCCCATGTGGCTGCGATGATCCACTTGGTGAGCAGGGGCAGGTTTTGTTGCAGTGGGTCGAGGATGCCCAGACCTCCCTCATCCCTTGCCACTGAAACTATTTCCCATGCCACCTTGGTGATGAAACCTTGGTGCTCAGCACTTGACGGCTTCCAGAGGTATCGAGCTGCCACCCGTTTGATTTGAGCATACGCCCCATCCCCTAACAGGTGTACGGAGACGGGAAACCAGAGAAGGGAGAAGGCAGCAGACGAGAGGACCATGGCTCTCCCGTAGAGGGAGAGTTTGTGACTGTGAATCCAACCGGAGATTCTTGTCGAGACTTTTTCCGCCAACAGAGCATCTTGAGCCATTGAGCAGTCTGTGAGAGAGACTTGGACTCCTAGAAATCGATCCGCGGAGTTCACTGGTACCTGACGGAGACCCCAATCCACACACAGACTCTGGGAGGGGGTAGAAAATATACTGACTTTTCCCAGTTGATGGATGCTTCAGAGAGTGAATAGTAGGTGTCTATCACCGAGCGTAGTTCTTCTAGTGATTCTACTGAATTTTCGCTAGCGATTGTTAGATCATCTGCTATGGCCCCCCTCTTCCACATTGTGGAGGGGGAGAGTACTAGTCCTCTAATGGAGTCGCTTTTTCTAAAGTTGTTTTGCAATACTTCTAACTGAAGAATGAAAAGGAGCGGGGCTAGTGGGCAGCCCTGCCTCAGTGAACGGGTCAGGCGAAAGCTATCAGAGAGTCTACCGTTGACCACTACTACTGATTCCACTTGGCTATAACTGGCTTTGACGCACCTGCAGAAGGCCTCGCCAAAACCCATCTTTCTTAGAGTTGTGAAAACAAAACTCCATCCTACTTTATCGTAAGTCTTTTCCATGTCCAGAAGGAGGACGGCTACGTCCCTTTTTTCCTACCCTATGATTTCCAAGGCTTGTACCGTAGCTAGGGTGTTGTCAAAAATGGATCTACCCTTTACGAAAGCCCCCTGCTCCCACCCAATCAGATCCGGTAGGAGTTTGGCAAGTCTCAGGGCTAAAGTTTTGGCAAACAGCTTGTATGTCACGTTCAAGACTGATATTGGGCGCCAGTTGCGCACCTCCCTTTTATCTCCCTTTTTATATAAAAGGAGATTAGGCCTTGTGTGAAGCTGTCAGGAAGGACTCCACTGGTGATGGCAGAATTATAGATTTTGCAGAAAAATGGCGCAATGGCTGACCAGGAGGCTAGGATTAGTTCGATTGGCAACCCATCTCGGCCCGGGCACTTCCCTTTGGCCATCAGCTTTGCAGCTTGTAGGATTTCATGTTCCATCATCGACTGGTCCATCTCTTCTTTTGCGGTTCGAGAGATGGTCATGTGGGGTGAGTCCCAGAAAACTGAGAATTCTGCCAAGTCAACATCGGGGGGGTCATGGGGGTGTCTGGTAGTAATAATGTCTCTGTAGTATTCTAGAGCATAAGCACACATGGTAACTGTGGCTACGACTACCGGGGCATTAATCGCAAAGGGGTGTGTCAATTCTCTCATCATTGGTTTGGCCTGGCGTAGAATCAGGGATAGAAAGGAGAGCTTGGTCATGCGGTCATAGCCGGCTATGCCCCTCAAGCGCAGCCAGTTTAGCCATTCTCCGTGTTTTTGGACACCATTCTCCGTGTTTTTGGACGTGTAGCGATTCCGGTTCGGACAGGGCGAGGGATCTCTTATTTGACCAGTAATAGTCAGCAAAAGGATCCCTACCCATCTGGGCTTCAGCCTTTCTAACGTCTTCTGTCAAGGATCTCTCTTTCCATGTTCGCGCTGCTGATTTCATTCTGGAGAACTACATGAGCGCAACTTTTATTATGCCTATCCCTGTGTCATCCCAGGCGTTCTGATCCGTGAACAGGTCCTGGGCATTCATCCACGTCTCCATCTGACTGGTGACCCACCTAACAATGCCCTCGTCTTTGAGAAGGTTGGTGTTCAGTCGGAATGGGGGGCGATGCTTATCTAAGACATCTCGAGTTAGTATGTCCATGACTACCGGATAGTGATCCGAGAGATCTGAAATGTAATAGTCGCAGGCCATACAATGATCCCATGGAGAGCCTCGTGCCAGAAAAAAATCAAGGCGTCTTCTAGGTGCTCTGGTCTTCTTACTGGGCTTTGGGCCGTACCAATTGAAGTCGTGGCTATCCGGGTTGAGGGTCCAGTATACATCAAACAAGGATTGAGAGTCTGAGAATTCCTGGAACATTACCGTGTCCGAACAGATGGGGAAATTTTTCAGTGAATCTAAACCGGGGTTGAATGGGGAAAATTTTCAGTGAATCTAAACCGGGGTTGAAAATCGTGTTCCAATCTCCAGTTATAATTAGATTTTATGTGTCAGGGATAGCTGCAGGGAGGGAGGCTAGAAAATTCACTCTCTCTGCGTAGTCCACAGGTGCGTAGATCGTCATTACAGCCCATTCCTCTTGATCGAGTTCAAATTTGACCCATCCCCATCTACCATCTTGATCCTGGTATTGGTCTAAAATGTCTATTTCCAAATTGTTGTCTATTAGTATGGCCACCCCCCTTTTGGAACCATCTGCTGGTGTCCACAGTTCCGGGCCGTCCCACCACAGATGTAGATCCGCCAGTTTGGACATATTCAGCTTAGTTTCTTGCAAGCACAAAATGTGTATTTCTTGAGAGTGAACTCATGACCGAAGTCTGGATTTTTTGAATCTGTTATTCGAGTCTCCTAGCCCGCGTACGTTCCAATTAGCTATTCTAACCCTTCTCGGTAGGACCATTGGCAGGGCCCTTACCGCTTAGGCTTTGGATGCGGGTGGATGACTTTTTGCCCCTTGGTTTCCCCCCCCCTTGGGCTGCAGCTTCGTGGGAGGTTGCTTTGGGGGCTGTTTGTCTTGCAATGAGAATGTCTGCAAAGGCCGGGGAGGTAAGGAAATCTGCTGCCTCCGACTGAGCCGACCCGTTTGCTATGCTGAGGGTGGAAACGTCCTCAGAGATAGCTATATCTCTGAGGGTGTCGATGCCCACATTCAACAGATAGGCTAGTGGTAGCCAGTGAATGCTCTGGTTACGCAGATTAGCCATATCAACGGTGTCAGCTTGTAGTGCTAGAAAAGAAATGTGCGGAGCTGTTGTTTTACCCCCTCCATCTGATTCCAAAAATCTCCCTTTTTTGGGCTTGGGTAAAACTGTGACTGTGCTATGATTGTTTAATACCTACTCTGTTGTTCACTCAATCAGCTGGCCCTCCTCTGGGGGGCCTGCAGATGAGAAAGCCGGTATGGACAGGGATTCGTCAGCCCGAATCTTGGTTAAAACCATGATTCCGTGAGGGGACTGTGTGCAGTTGTTTGGGACCGCCAGCTCCTTCACTGTGCCCTTTGTTTTGGCTGACCTGACAAGGTCCGCATTGGCTGTGCAAGGGAGAGGGGTTGTCTGACTTTGTCCTCTTTTCTCCCTTTCGTTCTTTCTCTGAAGTTGGACTTGCTTGGGCCCTCTCCAGACTGAATCTTTTTTTCTTTGGTTCTGCGAGCCAGCTTCTTCGTTTTCGTAGCTGGAGAGGGCGAGGATAAGCGGACTGGTGATGGACTGAAAACGTCGTTCTCTGAGAGCTGCCTCTCATGCTCTAAGTCATTAGTCCCATCTTCACAGTCTACAAATAGTTTTCCTGACGACCTCAGCTTCTCCCCAGCTGAAACTGCAGCTGCCAACGGGGAGGAGTTGTGCCTCCTCGTGAGGAACTGGGCTACAGCCCTGTCCTGGTTGCTCACGTCAAGCCCGTAGGATTGATTAGAATATGTTTTGATTCCTAGGTGAGAGAGATCTTGCGAGTCTCCGAATAGGGGCAGCAAACCCACTTCCCTGTCCTCGTCATCTTCCCCTTCTGAAGAGGAGGAAGAGGGGAGGGGGGAGAGAGAGGCATCTTTTGCCTTAAGGGCGCGGTCTCTGTCATATAGAACTAAAGTTTTTCCTACGTCTGTATCGATATCCGAATGTTAGGAACGTTCATCTCTATCTTCCCGATTTCTCTTTTCTCTAATTATTGTTACATCTTCATCCATGTTATCTGTTCCCGTTTCTTTATCTCTAATCAGCAGTGGAGCAACATGCACTTTGTCGCCCGATGCGACTTCGGAGTGGTTTTCTCTCCCATCTGGTCGAGGCTTGGGGAGTGTCGTCTGAGACCTCCTTACTCTGGTCTCCCTTTCCTTCTTCCCTCTTCTTCTCCTCCTTCTTTCTCAATCCTCCATCCTCCTCGGGATTCCCTCCTCCCTTGCCCACCATTGGACCATTTTCTTTTTCCATCTTGTCCTTTTCCGCATTTCGGTCCTTTCCCTTCTCCTCTTCGTCTGTCCCGTTCTCCTTCCTGTTTCCGCTTGCATCGTCCTTAACCTCCGACCCCTTTTTCTCTTTCCCTGTCTTCTCCCCTCGGGTTCCGTTTTTCTCTTTCCCAGGTCTTCCCTCCTTCCCTTTGTCCTGAGTGGCGCTCCCATCTCCTCCCACCTTACCCTCCGTCCCTGTTCCATTTTTCGATCCTCCATCCTTCCCAATCTCTCTCTCCTTGTTGCCGCCTGTTTTTCCTCTCGGACCTCCCTCTCCTCCGCCCCCTGTCCCCGTTCCTGTCCCGTCGCCTCCTCCCTGCTTTCTACCTTTTGGCTCTTGTTTGCGAGTGCTGGACTTGGCTGCACTAAGGTATGATTTCTTGTTTTTCGCCGTGCACTCGGGATCGCCCTCCGAGTGGAAATATTTCCTGCATGTTGGGCACCACGGTGAGGCAGCGCAAACAACTTCAATCTCTACGTAACCCAGGTATCCCATGTCGACTATCAGGTAACGCTTATATCGTAACCGAGCCGCAGATTCCAAGTCGAAGCGAATGTTCATAAGATTTGGCGATAGTGGATCGAAGAAGGCCTGACTCTCTTTGATGATAGGTTCGAAGGCATCGGACACCGCCTTAGAGAGATGGGGTAGGGCACCTACCGGTACCTGCAAACACCTAATCCAGAAGAAACGATGTTTGGCTACTTCCCTCCATTCCCACAGTTAGTGTTCTGACATCCACGGCCTAAAGGTGAGAGAGTATTTCTTTGTATCCAGCTCTATCTCCGTTTTGCCCACACGGAGCATCCAGTCCGCTATTTCCTTTGCGGTGGTGACGTACGTGACTAGGTTCCGACCCTCGTTGTGAAAAAGCCCTCTCTTGGGAGGGGCCGAAACGGCGCCCGCCGACGCCCAACCATCTTCGTACATACGGACGAGGTTCTTTTTCACATCGATGGGAAGTGAAGTCGCGTTGTCGCCGAAGGAAATCGTAACTGCGTGGGCCATGAGCCATTCCTCCTGAATTCTGTTTACTGTCGGGTTGACGACTCCTCGTACGTAATCTTCCCCCGTTTCGACCGAATTCGGAGCTAGGTTCGTGGGCAATACCCCATCGATATAACATTTCGAAATTAGGTCCCTGATCCTGTCTTTTTCCTCGCTCGACATTGATTGGTCCATTTCTGGCACGGCCATTTTCCTACACTGTTCTACGGCCTACCGTATCCAGAATAACCACGAAAGGAGTGAGATTTAGACCTAGACTGAAGCATCCGTCAATTGAGAAAACACCGTATAGAAACCCGTAAGTAACCCTCCACAGTTTGGTCACACAGATAGAGTCATGCGAAATATACCTGCAGCGGCACGGTGAAAATGATCGCCTGTTCGCGATAACTGTAACTCACTCTTGCGATCCGAAGGAAGCAGCAGCCGGATCCCACGGAGGGTGGTTTCTTCTCCACAGCAAAATTCAGTTCATTGGGCAGGAATTCGACTCGATGAACCACCGGTAACGCGTGGTTGGGGCAGGGCAACTATCCTGACCCCCACGTATTTCACGGTTGGCACTCACCTACTCAGCTATGGTGAGAACAGGCTCGTTCCCTTCCTTCCTCGTTGCCACCGAAGAGGGAAGGTTGCACGAGCACGAACCCGTCTCCGCGCCGTGACCTAACCGCAGGTTACCGTCACCGTCTCCTGTGAGGAAATTACCGCGGCGTTAGCGCAGCGTTTCGCCGGGCCGCAGCCCCGCCTCTCCCCTTTTGGATCATTTCTCGATTTATAAGTGTCACCCTTGCACAGATCTGCATCGCTCCAACTTGAACGGATGGACGGCCGCCACGGATGGACAGCGGCGGCCGAGTCCCACCACCGTGGCAGCGTTGAGTTTCCTCAACGCCCGAATCTTGACGTGTTCGTGGAGTTGTGCGGTTGAGGAAACTCAGCGCGATTTTCTGCGCATCTCCGCAAAGACGTTCCAATTCGCGCGTTGCTGTTTGGGACTTGGCCCCGGGAGGCGGGTGGAAAGGGGGGGTAGAGAGGAGCAGAGGAACCCCATCCGCCGAAACGGACGTGCCACTGACAGCAAGAGGGAAGGGAAGGGAGGGGAGGGGAGGGGAGCGTAAAAAAAATCAATTCGTCAGAAAGAAAAAAAAAGAAAACAATCAAATCAAGAAAAACGGCGTTCTTCGAAACGAAATATGAAATTATGAAATTTGTGCGCGCCAACTTTCATATTTCGTGCACCCGACGTAGCGGGCATTCTGCATTTGGATTTGAAGTTCGTTGAGGGGTGTGCATTAGGGCGTAGTCGCACTGCGGTAGGACTTGTCGGCTAACGTTCACAGTAACGGCTGCATCTTGCCAGCTTCGGTCGGAAGATGTAGGTTGTCGCCGCACCACTGACTCACCAAATATGCAAATGGAGAATGTATTTTCCCATAGAACACTGAAATATGCAGCCACCATATTGTAGTTTTTTTCGCATACGGTGAGCGGTGCGGAGAGGCACGTACTCGTCCTTTTCTCCTTTTCAACTTTTGGTTGAGTAGTGCGAAAAAAGGCCCTTAGCAGCTATAGAGATCGCTCGCCAAAATTGCGATTCGCATACATCCTGGATCGGCAATAATTGTGGTCACAATCGTCCAGTCTGATCTTTCTTTTTAAATTTCCTTTCTTTCGGTTTCTGTCTGAATATGTACTCCTAGTCAGCGCATCCCTCCTCGAAATTTGCAGATAAGTATGTACTCCTAGTCAGCGCATGCATATCGAAATTTTCGAATAAACATGCTCATATCCGATGTACTCGGTAGAATTTGTTTGATTCGCTGTGTGGTGAGCCCATTAGCTCCGAGACAAGTCAACTGCCAATCCTCCCCCTCGCCCCCCCCCCCCCC
>BFEA01000016.1:2362948-2384738 GCA_003427395.1 Chara braunii | reverse complement strand
CCTGGAAGCTTCCTTCTGACAGGGCCTACAGGCCCCAGCCTGTTTCCCTACAGGGAAACTTCAGGGAACTTCCAGGCTCTTGCCTGGAAGCTTCCGTAGGGTCTAGGCCAGGGGAGCATTGGCACGGCCAGCCTCCTGCACGGGCCAACACTATAAAGGACTGGCCCGCCCTGCAGGAAAGGGTCAGTAGGCAGAGGTAGTCTTCAGGATTCGGCCGCAGCACTCAGGAGGAGCGCAGCAGTAGTCTTCAGCGCTAGGCAGTAGTGGTAGCGCTAGCTGTAGTCTTCGGCGCTGGGCGCCATAGCTGTAGTTGTAGTCTTCAGCGCTGGGTGCTGGTAAGTAGTAGATCGCAGAGTGGGAGAGAGACTGGCGGAGGCCAGTGTTACTTACCTGTGGCGCCATCGCTCCAGCTCCATCTTCGTGGTACCTGCATCAAGGCGCCAACTTCACAGGTTAGTACTGGACACAGAGAGAGAGAGAGTTCTTCTTCTTCCTCTTCTAAGTCCACCTTCTCTTCTCACCCTCTGGCCACCTGACTTCTCAGACCACGACAGAGAGAGACAGAGTTGTGACTTGAGACTTGACGACATTGGATCCAGACTTGACATTTGGGATTCAGACAGTTCGACGAGGGACTATTTGGGCTTGTGCCGAAGACTTGGTGTTGACGACATTCCCATCTTCCCCCCTCCTCTTCGTCTATCCCCTTCCTCTTCGTCTATGCATGTTCTGGGCTGGCGCTGTCTTCCTGTGTGAAGCGCCAGACCCATTCACACTATGAAACGATGATGATGATGTATGTTCAGGGCTGCATTACAACATTGATTGTTCGGATCACTGGTATCTAAGTCTTCCGCTGTGCTATCTTATACTTTGTATTGAAAGGTCGGTTCTTGTTCTGGTCTGCACCTATACGGTATGCAACACTTGGTGTCTATTAACGAGGCCTACTACCAGGTGATGGGGGTTGCGACTGTAGAGATACAGAATCCATCGTCTAGATTGATCCCATCTGTCTGGCAGGTCTGACTCTGATACCAACATCACTAACACTGGAAGGGGTGCTTTTTTTTTTTTTTTTTTTTTATAAAAAAAAAAGGTCTGACCCTGGGAGGGGATGAGGGAGAAAAAGGAGAGCCCGAGTTCGACAACGGTTCCTCCCCAGTTCTTGCCCCTGAATGTAAGTGTCTCCTTTTCAGGAGATATAAACTATCCGTCCAAAAAAAAAAAAAAAAAAAACAGTCAATCGAGGGTCAAACAGTTCTTCATGTGAGGTCATCCATGGCAGGGGTCAAGAAAGGACTGGGAGATGAGGTGGGAGTGGAGGTGGTACCGGCAGGGATTGATGATGCCCTTCGCCCTCGCTCTTGCTGACAACCATTCCTTCCTCCTCCACCGTGTACGGGGCCCCGTGAGGAGGAGGGTGATGTATCTGCGATGGCAAAGGGCATCATCAATCCCTGTTGGTACCACCTCCACTCCCACCTCATCTCCGAGCCCTTTCTTGACCCCTCCCATGGATGACCTCACATGCAGAACTGTTTGACCCTCGATTGACTCTGTCCACAAATCAAGGTTAGTCTGATCCAACAACAGACCTCGCCTCGCTGGAATCAGCGAGATCACAGAACAGTATGACAGACATAAACTCAGCGTAGAAGGCACAGAAGAATCAGAGCTTGCGACATTAGACAGGTGGCTTTTGGGACACAGGTGGAGAAGGGTTTAGGGTTTAGGAAAAGTGGCAACAAAAAAGTGGCTTAGCGGGAGTATAGGCGAGATAGCTTCAAGATGTAAATGGTCAGCATTGCAATACGAAGAAATAGTTAGGATTGAAACCTTGAGTCTGTAGGAAGCTATAATTGTCTCTTCTTAATCCAGTCTGGTTTTTGTTTAAGAAAAGCATGTAGATTGACAGGAGAAAGGGACACTGGACCCGGTTTCCAGTACAAGCCTAATCTGGGTAATGGCCCCAGTTTTCCGAGTTGAGATGTGGAGGGATTCCCGGCCTCCTTTTGCTCAATATATAATGAAGCATGCTTAAAAAAAAAAAAAAAAAAATCAATCATGCAGGATATTCCCCTGAAAAAAAAAAAAAAGGTTAGTCCGAGAGTCTACAGATACCACCCCGCCCCCGCTTTTTTTTTCCGCCCCCCCTAATTTTTTGCAGAAAATACTCGCCCTCACACTATCCACAACCGTCTAATCAGTACTAACCGCTAGACCATGTGCATGTTAAATTTGTGCAGGAGCAGGAGATCATCAATCGTGGTTGGCACGCAGACTTGGCACCCCTCGTCGGTCCATTCTCCAATGTGCAGCCACCCATTGTACACTCCCATCTAATGATGATGGCCTTGCCTCGAGAAATTCTGCACAGAATACAGGCGTCCCAATCTACCAGTCTGATTGAGACTCTCACATTTAGTGACTGGGCTGCCATCAGTGCGAGATACCAGTTAGAACCAGAAAAAAATGCACAGAGTCATTGAGGCATACGTACTGAATCTAAATGCTGTTGTCAGAAGGAATAGATTACAGAACAGGGAACTCAACAGAGTCAGGGCCAAGGGAGAAAAGGTGATCCTGGAGAAATTCGGCTACAACACAGACCATCTAAATGAGGTAGGGGAGATTGACACCTCAGAAGAACTCAACGCTATGAGACGGGCACAAAGACAATCAATTGGACTGAATCAAGATGAAATTGACTATCTGGAAAAGCAGCACGAGTGCAGACTCAACAATGTCTGTGCTAATGTTTCTACTGCAATAGATCCGACAGGCAAAACACAAGTTTGCATAGGACAACCATTTTCTCCCTGTAGCTTCTGACACCTGGGCAGAAAGGAACTGCAAACACGTCGCACACAAACTATGGTATTTGGACTCGTTCAAGTACGCGGCACCAATCTCCATAGATGGCTACCAAGCCCTAGCCAACCTGACTGACGCAGAAGTGGAATCCTGCAAACAGGCCGCACACAACTTCACTTTACACGGCCCCACCAACAGGCCAGCCTTTGATGTTGACATTCCCATTTTGGCAATCTTGGATAAGACCAAGTGCCGGATCTCTAAGTCTGTACTCACACAGAAAGGGTTCCCCAGAATACCACAGACACTGGAAGAGGTGAAGTAGATGTGGAACAGCATCCGGCCGTATCTCAAGTGCACCTGCGCCAAGAACTGCGGCAAGATGATCACATGGTTCAATCAGACGTTGTGGTACTACATTGCAAATGTGGACTTCTTTGATCCAAATGTGCCCTCGGACATCACGACGAGCAAGATGCTCCCCCAGAGCAAGACGTTCCCCCGGCCAAGAGAACCAGGAAGAACAACGGACCACGCAGAAACACAGCCCGCCAGAATGCTGCAAGACCTTGCAAGAACAGAAATCAGAGCACACCCAGCCTGCGCACGTAAGCCCAATGACTCATTGCTCATGCGTTAATCGCCATCAAACCCCGACTCCTCCCCCTCCCCACTGCCACCACATTCCCTGTCGCCCTCACCTTGGCCCGCACACTGCAGCAGATTGACACAACAAACTCCAATCCAAGCTGACTCCCGCCATGAGAACAGGTCCTCGGCCATCTCTTCCAAGCCAGCACGCAGCAGCAAGTCATCGACGTGTCGGACCAAATGATACAACAAGGAACCAGTGCAGACTCCAATTGATGTCAGCTCCCCATCTCCGGATACACTGATCAGAGCCGTCGGCAGCTTCGGACACATCTTCAAGAACGTTGGAATCGAAGACTCAGAGGATCAGCCACATAAGCCAAAGATGATGAAGATGCAGATACTCCAACCACAAGTCCATCAGACAGAATCTAGGCACCGAATAAGACAATGACAGACTGGCACTTCCATGTTGGTAGAACTTTGTACACAGACTAGCACCGACGAAACTGTCGGAAGGACTGCACAACATAATCCACAAGCGACTGGAAGTCGAATATCCCAACAATCCGGTGGTGGCATGGCTGGAGGCTGGACCAGAGTTTCTCGCCCCCAACCATTACTCCAGAATCGCGTGTCTCAGCGTCCCTTCGGGCGAACCTCTAGCATTCCCGGCGGTGTGGCTCTTCCGCAAAAACGAACAAAGGGCAAAGGTGTTTGTTTCCACGAAGACCAATCCAGCATGCTTCTGATGCAGGGGCCAAGCCCACCTGGGAAATGACCCGACCTGCCCAGCCAGCCAAGCAGCAGGGAGGAAACAAGTGCCCAACCAGGCCTAGCTAGTCGAATGTGAAAGGAAAGTCGGGGTGTGGTACGTGAACCACCCCCACTACCGAGGCTGGATTTTCGACGACAACCTGGAGACACCATGACGGGTGTGGACATTGCAAGAAGCACTGTCTGTGGCACCAGAGCTGTATCCGCTGTATGACGGTCGCTGGAGGCAGACAGGGGCCAGAAAGATGGAACAATACGGAGTCCACCATATCAACAAGCCATTCACGCACAAGGACAACATGGAAGAGGACAAGCTAAGTGGGGGCAAACCGCACACCGCCTCAGACGAGGTCATGGACATAGAGAACAGTGGCCTCAGGGACGGAGAAGGACGCAAGAAAAAAGAGGACGAGGGGGCCAACACATCATCCCACCCCAAAGACTAGGACCAGGAACTGATGGACAACGACAACGACGATGCCAAAGAGAAACTGACATTTCGTTAAACCTGACATTTTGTTCTAAATTCACGAAATTGAGCATACAAAAGAACAACATTTTAGTGTTTTTTTGTCCCCATGACGTCGGATGATCAGATCATCGGGTGTCGTGGCGCGATAGAAATTATCCCAGGGTCTAGTATCCCAAAGGAATGATCTATCGGATGTCTCGAGGCGAGCTCGATGAACTTCGCCGCCAACTCAAGGAACTCGTAGAGAAGGGTTGGATCCGACCGAGTGTCTCTCCTTATGGATCTCCATTACTATTCGTACCTAAGAAGAAGGAGGGTACACTTAGGATGTGCATTGACTATAGGGGCCTTGATGCCATCACTGTCAAGAACAAAGAGCCCCTACCGCGCATCGACGATTTGCTAGATAGAGTGCAAGGGTGTCGGTACTTCAGTAAGATAGATCTGAAGTCCGGGTACCATAAGATTGCAATCCGGCCTGAGAATCAACACAAAACCGCCTTTCAGACCAGGTACGGTCTGTACGAGTTTGTGGTGATGCCTTTCGGCCTGTGCAATGCTCCTGGCACCTTTCAGCACGCTATGAATCGGATATTCCATGAGTACTTGGATAAGTTTGTCATCGTGTACCTCGATGACATAGTTATTTTTAGTAAGACTGTCGAGGAGCACGTCACACATTTGGACAAAGTCCTCAGTCTCCTGCGACAGCACAAGTTCAAGATCAACGGTGAGAAATGCGAGTTTGGCCGCACCCGTGTCTTGTACTTGGCTCATGAGATATCCGCGGAAGGGTTAAAGCCTGATGACGCGAAGGTGGCCAGCATTCGTGATTGGCCACGTCCTCAATTTGTGACTGAGATGAGATCTTTCTTAGGAATGACAGGCTACTATAAGACTTTCGTTAAGAACTATAGCATAGTGGTCACTCCTTTGACTGATTTGACCCGCCTTGACACCCCATGGGAGTGGACAGATAAGTGCGAGGCTGCTTTCAGACATCTGACGAATGCGTTGACGCATTACGAGGTCTTGAAACTTCCTGATCCTGACAAGCCGTTCTTAGTCACCACGGATGCCAGCCAATACGGCATTGGCGCCGTGCTCGCGCAACAGGAGGGGCCAAAGTTGAGGCCAGTCGAGTACATGTCTAAGAAAATGTCGTCTCAGAAGTTGGCAAAGTCAACCTATGAGAAGGAACTCTATGAGGTGTACAAGGCACTGACCCATTGGAGACACTACCTCCTTGGGAGGTTCTTCATCCTCAGAACTGATCATCAGACACTGAGATGGATGAGAACTCATCCGGTACTCTCTGATGCTTTGAAGCGTTGGATCGAAGTCATTGAGCAGTATGACTTCGCGTCGACCTGACTTCTCAGGTGCGCTAATTACTGAGTTCGATCTGAAGGACGATGTTACTCGCTCTTTGGTGGAAGCCTATCAAGAGGACCAGTTTATGTCTGAGATCAATCGCAGACTTCAGACGAAGGACAAGACAACTTTTGCCGAGTTTGAGTTGGCCAATGGCTTGCTGTTTCTTGAGAAGGCAGGGAATAAACGACTGTGTGTTCCTAATAGCGATTCTTTGCGTAGTTTGTTTTTAGGTGAGTGTCATGATGCCACCGGACATTTTGGGTATAAGAAGACCGCAGCCAATTTGCTGCAGCGGTTCTGGTGGCCCCACGATGATGCGAGACACCCAACTGTACGTGGAGACTTGCCAGGTATGTCAAAGAGACAAGCCACGTACTCAGGCTCCTCTTGGGCTCCTGAAGCCCCTTCCGATTCCGGAAAGGCCAGGTGAGAGCCTGTCATGGATACGCTGGTCACCAACAAGAGCGGCATGAGACACATCTTCGTCATCGTGGATAGGTTTAGCAAATATGCTAGGTTAAAGCCATGCCGGAGTCAGCAAAGACCGAGTACATCATCAGATTGTTTAAAGAGAACTGGGTTAGGGATTTTGGTATGCCCAAGTCCATAGTCAGTGATAGGGATGTCCGTTTCACTAGTGAGCTGTGGAAGGCCGCTGCTGCTGAACAGGGGACACAGTTGCAAATGACTTCTGGGAATCACCCAGAGGCCAATGGTCAAGCCGCGCAACTGAACCGCGCTGTACAACACCTGTTGAGGCATTACATTAAGCCCAACCAGGTGGACTGGGATCAGAAGCTCGCCCTCATCGCCAGCCTGTATAACAACGCCATACACAACGCCACCGGGGTGAGCCCAAACAGTCTACTACTGACCTTCAAGCCTAGATTGCCCTTAGACTTTCTCCTGCCTAAGATTCAGTCAACTGCTGCACCGGACACCTTAGAATTTGCCTATAGGTATGAACAAAAAATGCAGCAGGCGGTAGAACAGATGCAGAAGGCACAAGCGGCAATGATCGAGTCTGAGAACAGACACCGCCGTCCTTCTACTTTTCAGGTTGGGGATAGGGTCTGGGTTAAGTCCTCAGAACTGAGACAAGAGCACGAGATTTCCCAGAAAACTCATGCCCCAGTACTTTGGGCCTTGGGAAGTGTTGGATGTTGTTGGGACTGATCCGGATGGGCCATCCTATGTTATCCGGATCCCTGGTCACCTCCTTACCTACCCAGTCTTTCATGCTTCTAAGCTTGCACCATTCGAGGAAACCGATCAGTTTCCCTCGCGACGCTCAATGCTGCCCCCAACCATGGATGGAGAGGTGGACATCGATGACATCGTAGATCACAAGGAGCTGACAGTGCAGAAGCCCACAGGCAGAGGACGTCCTCCGAAGCCAAAACTGCAGTATCGAGTCCGGTTCAGACATCACACAGATCCAAAGGAGGACCGCTGGTTTACTCGGGAGGAACTCATGCAGACCGCTCCTCAGGTCGTAGCCCACTATGAGAAATCTCTGCAGAAGGGAAAGCGCCAGATCATTGAAGACTGATCTTCTCAGAGGACTATCGAAGATGTGGAGGAGGGAATGCGAGGCTAGAGCCTTTATGGACCCCCTTTTTGGCCCTGCTATACAGACCGTTGGCCGCCCTAAGTGAAGGCAGGCTCGACGAGGCCCACAGGGCCCTTTTTCGGCCACTGCGCAACCAAGGAAATTCAGGCAGCTGCTCTTTTGATCCCCTTCCTCCTCCAGCCCATGAATATCCCCTGAACCTACACTACCCAAATACAAATACAAGTACGCAATTACATCATAAACGCTAAATCCTCACACAACACCCACAACACCCACAACAACCACAGAATAACAGCATCCAAAAACCAAACCCCCATCCAAAACAAGCCCACAAACAACCCATCAAAGCCAACTAACCAAAAACCTTAGCATAAGCACCCCCCCCCCTAGCCACCTAAAACTACTCCTCCAAGTTTCCCAAAAAAAAAACTTAAAACGATAAAACTCATCACCCCATAGTGACTATAACAAAAAGACACCCCCCCCCCCCTATAAACGATAACTATTATCAAACACCTAACCTCACAAACACCACAAATCACAACGCTCCCCAAACCACTAAAATAACCAGCAACATTACCAAATTGCAATCAGACTCGCTTTCTTTCACAACTCACATGCATGTAAACAGGTAGCGCAGCAAACTGGCGACAAGCGCCCACTCAGAACTCAGAGATATGGTAACCAAGAGCGCAGTTCAGATACAAGCTCACTTCAAATGGCTATGGCGCAGCAGCGCCTGTACAACTCTCCGTTCGCCAACCCAAGTCTGCTGTTCACGTACACAGGATCACCCTGGATATCCCACACGCGTCACACTGTACACACATGCACACACACATGCTACCCCTATCGCTATGGCTAAGCTCTCCTTCCCGCCCACTTCGTCTTCGGGCATACTGCAGACCACCTCACACAAGTCGCTGTGGCAGTGCTTCCGCATGGCTTACGCAGGAATGAATGAATGGCTGGGCGCTGCCTCTTGCTTTATACTTCTGTAGCTCGTTGGTCTGCCCCTTCCCCATGCCCCTGGTGCACACAGTCCCACACGGTACTTGCTTGACTGGACTGAGACTGACTGGGACTGGGTACCGCTGAATCAGCACGGGTGGACTTCGCCACTTGCCCACTTGCCTCGGTCTACTGTGGGCAGTACCCGAAAGGCCACTTCCGGACCTTCCGGAAGACTGTGGACTTGGCCTTTCGGTACTGTAGCAGCTACGACCTTGACCCTTCAGGACTGTAGCAGCTACGACCTTGACCCTTCGGAGGAGCTACAGCTACGACTTCTAGAACTCACTAAGACTCCTATCCGACAGGTCTACAGACCGAACCCCTATAACCTACAGACCTACGACAACCTACCAACTGTGGGGAAAGACACAGGTCATGGGTTCAACTCCTGGGGTCGACACAGATACCGTACACAGGTAGGGTAAGGACTAGGGATCGAGCCCTGGGATCTGCATCGGCTACAGCGAAGGTGGAATCCGTTTCAAAATGAACCAAGTAATCTAATAGACACCAAGTTGCAGACGAAAACACTTCTGAATCAGGCCAATAGCCCAAAAACACAACACCAGACAACCAAACCCCATCATGTTTACAGAAAAAACTCTCAACTCGTTACTATGAGCAACTAGACAACCACAAAAACTTGCCCCTCACAAACAAAGACCTACTCGACAACCCCACAGCAAACCACTCAAAATAACCAACAGATAAAACCAAAAACATACCACAAAACCTGGAAGAAGGGACGGAATCACTTATATTGATTCCATAACGAAATAACTTTTAATAACAACACTAACCCTATCAACTGTCTGTGATCCCAAACCAGGTCAACCAGCTACATGTCATGGAAGATGAGCGACTTGGATGGAGAAGACCGACAAAACATCGCAGAAAGATTATCCACATACATGATATAAACAGACTCAGTCTGATGGAAAGTGCAAGGAACATGAATGTGAGCGAAGTACAGAAATCCAAATTGCAAATCACGCTGAAGTCCAAGTAGTCAAACAAAGAGCAGATAGCACATTGGAACCAAGAAACCATTCATATGAGAATGATACAGCAGAACCGTGAGGTCAATGTCCCAGCCCGTAGGGCCACACCAACATCAGAACCCAATGTAGCTCTCTCTCTGAACGGTGCTGGCGCCCTACCTACACTACTCCCTACAGCTACAACTACAGCATGATCACAACCAGACGACTTGAAGACCAGCGTGCTTGACGTCAACACCAATGGCGACCTCCTCTCTGCACGCCATGTAAGTACCTCTGTTGCTCCCCACTCCTATCCCGTCTCCCCACTCTCGTGCCTCCTTCCCGAAGACCACCTTCGCCTCCCTACCTCTCACTGCGCCCTGCAGCCCGGCTACGGCTGCCGGCGCTCGCTGCCCTGCAGCGTCCCACACCTCTGCACCCGCTAGCGCGCTTGACCACCTAGCGCAGCATGCACGCGCTCACTACACAATGCAGCGTGCCGACAATGCCGCACTGGCCAAGATCCCTGCCCCTGCGCCCAGACTGCCTATATGCCGTGGTAGGCGCGTGTGCGGCTCACTGTAGCCTGCGACTGGGGCCCGGTATCTGCGCCCAGGCCCAATGCAAATGGGGCCCAGACTTTACAGTTGCACCCATCAGCCCAGGGCCGATGTCCAGATTCAGATAGCGGGCCGGTTTCCCATTGGCACGCTCGGCCTCTATGACGACAACCCGGTTTTCGATTGGCCAGCGTCCAATGTGTGATGTGTCGGCCTCCCCTGGCTTGTGCCCAGGGCTCAACCAACTGAGGCCCTGGGCTCGACTGCTTCTGCAGGAGTCTGGGCTTCACGATGCACTCCAACCAACTGGCGTGCTGCAACTGTCTGATACCCACTTCGTGAAATGAAGAAAAGAAAGGCCTCTCGTGGATGTTCTGGCCCGCCTTCACTTAGGGCGGGCATGAGGCTTGCTGGGGCCCTTAGCCCAGAACATATGCATGTCGGCAAGGCCCCAATGAGAGCTCAATCCTCACATTCCATCCCCCTTCGCTTCGAAAGTCTGTTGAGATGCTTACTTCGCAGGTGCCTTCCCCTTTGACTTTCTTTCATATTCAGCCACCACCTGAGGTGCTGTCTCAACCAGTTCCAGTCTGGTGAACCATCGATCTTCTTTCGGATCTGTGTGATGCCTGAATCTGACCCTGTATTCTCTCTTAGGTTTTGGAGGTCTCCCTCTACCCAGAGGTTTTGGAACAGGCATGTCTCTGTGTTCCAGAATGTTGTCGATGTCCACATGGCCGTCCATGGTTGGGGCTAGCATTGATCTCCTAGATGGAAACTGAGCTGTCTCAGCGAAAGGTGCAAGCTTTGAGGCGTGGAAGACAGGGTAAGTGCGCAGGTGACCAGGGATTCGAATAACATAGGAGGGACCATCCAAATCATCCCCAACTACATCCAAGACTTCCCAGGGACCGAAATACTGTGGCATTAGTTTACGAGAGATTCCGAATTCCTGTCCTAGTTCACTAGCCTTAACCCAAACACATTCCCCTACCTGAAATGTGAACGGTCGACGATGTTTGTTCTCAGAGGCAATCATTGTTTCCTGAAATTTCTTGATGTGCTCGACAGCTTGCTGTGGCAACTTCTCATACTGCACCCCGTATTTCAGGCAGGAGGAAGTCTAGAGCGGATCTAGGCTTCCATCCCAAGTGCAGCTGATTAGGACTAACGCCGGTTGTGTTGTGCACAATGTTGTTGTACAGGCTGGCGATGAGAGGCAATTTCTCATCCCAGTCATCCTGGTTGGGCTTAATGTAATGCCTCAGCAGATGTTGCACAACTCTGTTCATCTGTTCGGCCTGTCCGTTGGCTTCGGGATGATTCCCAGAAGTCATCTGAAGTTGACTTCCCATTTGCTCAGCAGTCTTCTTCCACAACTCACTTGTGAAGCGGACAACTCTGTCACTAACGATTGAATTTGGCAATCCAAAATCACGCACCCAGTTGTCCATAAACAACTTGATGACGTGCTCAGTCCTCGTAGTCTCCGGCATGGCAATCAGTCTAGCGTACTTGGTGAATCTATCTATGATGACAAAGATGTGCCTCTTGCCACTCCTGCTGGTTACCAAGGTGTCCATGAAATCCATGGAAACACTCAGTCCCGGACCAGCGGGAATGGGCAAGGGCTTCAGCAACCTACGCGGTGCTTGAGTTCGCGGTTTATCCTGCTGACAGACCTGGCAGATCTGCACATACTTCTTTGCATCATCTAGCATACCGAGCCACCAAAATCGCTGTACTAAATTGACACTGGTCTTTTTGTAGCCGAAATGTCCGATTGCATGATGGCATTCACCTAAAAATAAACTGCGCAAATTCTCCCTAGATGAAACAACTAATCTTTCAATCCCAGCCTTTCTCAGAAAGAGCAACCCATCCACCATCACAAACTCTTCTTTTGTGCCCTTGTCTTTGGCCTGCAGTTTGCGAATGATGTCCATCGTGACAGGGTCTTCCCGATAGGCTTCCTCCAGTGATCGAGTCACATCGTCAGAAATGTTGAATTCAGTGACTAAAGCCCCAAGGTAATCTGCCCTACAAGACAATGCGTCAGCAACCTTGCTATACTCCCCCTTCAAGTAATCGATTTTGAAGTCATATTGCTCTATGACTTCAATCCATCGCTTGAGGGCATCGGAGAGAACAGGTTGTGTCTTTATCCACTTCAGCGTCTGATGGTCAGTTCTCAAATAGAAGAACCTACCCAACAGAAAGTGTCTCCAATGGATTGTGACTTATACAAGGCGTAGAGTTCTCTCTCGTAGGTGGACTTCGCCAACCTTTTGGATGACATCTTTTTGCTCATGTACTCAATCGGTCTCAACTTTTCCCATCCTGTTGAGCTAGCACTGCGCCAATGCCATATTGGCTTGCGTCAGTGGTAACAATGAATGGCTTCTGGGGATCGGGCACCATGAGAACCTCATGATTCATGAGGGCATGCTTCAATCGCTTGAAAGCAGCCTCACACTCATCACTCCACTCCCATGGTGTGTCAAGTCGAGTTAGATCAGTCAAAGAAGAGGCGATTGTGTAGTTCTTCACAAAGTTTCTATAGTAACCGCACATTCCTAAGAAAGATCTGACCTCAGTAACGGTCTGAGGTCGTGGCCAGTCCCTTATACTAGCCACCTTCGCATCTTCCGGCCTAATCCCTTCCGCGGATACTTCATGACCCAAGTACAAGATCCTAGTGCGTCCGAACTCGCATTTCTCTAAGTTGACCTTATACTTGTGTTGCCGCAGGAGTGAGAGAACAATCTCTAAATGTTGTGCATGCTCCTCGACAGACTTACTGAAGACCATAATATCGTCGAGGTACACGACGACAAACTTGTCTAGATAGTCATGGAAAATCCTATTCATGGTGTGTTGGAATGTACCCGGCGCATTGCAAAGGCCAAAGGGCATCACCATAAACTCGTACAGACCGTACCTGGTCTAAAATGCGGTTTTGTGTCGATCCTCAGGTCTTATGGCAATCTGATGATGGTCGGATTTGAAATCTATCTTGGTATAGTACTTACATCCCTGCACCCTAGCCAATAGGTCGTCAATGCGTGGTAGAGGCTCAGCGTTCTTCACATTGACGGCATTGAGGACTCTATAATCAATGCACATCCTCAACGACCCCCCCTTCTTCGGTACAAATAACACTGGTGATCCGAAGGGGGACGTACTAGACAGTATCCATCCCTTCTCGGTGAGCTCTTTCAGTTGTCGCCGAAGTTCGTCCAACTCGACCGGAACCATTCTATAGATCCTTCCCTTTGGGGTTTTACTCCCTGGAATGATTTCTATGGCGCGGACAATCTCCCCATCTACGACTCCTGTAGGTTCCTCAAACAGATCAGGGAATGGTCTATCTTTGGGGTTGTTTTTACGGCCTCCCCTTTCTCAGAGACATAGACTAGGTACATACCCTCCTCTTGGTTCTGTTTATAATAATTGTAGAACGCAGATGCACATAAGCACCCATAGGACTCTATTTTCCTACTAACCTTGTACGTGGCCAGTCTCACGGTCCTCCCATCAGGCAACTCATGCTTGAGCACCTTCTTGTCCCAGTCGAACTGGGCCTTGGCAATCTCAAGGTAGTACATTCCTAACAACATACAACATATCAAATGGTAAGTCGTCACTAACCAGGAGCAAACTCTTATGATTCAGCTCCCCTCCTCCATAGGAGAAGGTGCAGACTACATCTTTGACGTAGTCTGAGACAACCATGCGCTCCTTATTGGCCAAAGTAGATGCTACCGGTCTACTAAGGTGCTGCACCCGGTCCTTTAGACGCAGCCTTTCCAAACAGTCACGACTTATAAAATTTCGGGTGGAGCCGATGTCTACGAAAGCACCACATTTGCGGCTTCCTACAGCAACCTCCACTACGAAATGTTCCCCTCCAGGACCTGCACTTAGTGCCACCCAGGACTCGCGTGGATCACTATTCGACCATTCGCTTTGTAAGTCCTCTAAGGCTTCAGAAACATCCAACGTACAGGGCATGGTTTGGTCTGGGTGTGTCTGCGGGGTGACTAAAGAGTCATTGGTTGTGGCCATCTCATGAAGTGGGGAGGGTATCTGTCCCACTTCACCATGAGGAGAAACAACTAAAACTTCCACCGGCCTCAAGTGTGTCCCGAGTTGGAGCTGGTCCCAGCCTGGGAAGAAGGCACCCCTCCCTTAGGGGGTATCTTCTGCGTGACCTTTGCGTTCTTGCACTTATACTGGGTGTGTCCATATTCACCACTGTTGATGCAAGCACCACGCATTCAGCGGTCCCGCCACACTTCCTGATCAAGACCTGCCTTGACCCAATCTACTACTTTGGACTGATTGGAGGCGGCCTGCCCTTGACTCTTTTGATGACCGCCTTTACCGCGGCCACCTGCCTTTACCTTGACTAATGCGGCAAGGGTGCTACCCTCAGCGATTTCCTCGTCGTCGTACTCTGAGTCGTCCATCAGGTCGGTGAGTTCCTCGATTTCAGTTTGAGTCCCATCGGACTCAACCATCATCAATCTACTACCCTCCTTTTTCCATTCCTGTGGACTCTTCTTCTTCCTCCCGTCTACTGGAGTAGGTTGAGCACTTCCTAGAGTAGCCTCTAAGTCTAAGGCCTTTTTAGAGAAGGTCTCAAAGGAATGATACTCGAGGCGAGCCTCACTGGCCAGTAAGGTCCTGAGGTTCTCCGACAGACATCTCAGAAACATGGTGAATAAGACCTGGTCATCGTAGCATATGCCGGGAACGACAATGAGGTTCTCTACGGTAGACGTCAGCTCTTTGACAGACTTGTACCTTCGCAGGTCCAATCTGAGCACCGCGTCAGTGACAATTTGTGCTTGCTGCGGATATGCCAGCGAGCTTCTACCATATCCAAAAACTCTTCTAACGTGAGGGTTTTACCCCAATCTGCCATGCGTCGTCCGAACCCGGCAAGCTACTATCCCATCCAGCCATTTGGCTGCCTTACCCTCAAGGTAAGATGCAGCAATAATCACCTCCTCCTCCTGCATCGTCCTCTTTACCCTCACCCACATCGGAACCGTCCTCAACCAAGTGTTGAGTTCCTCGTCCTTCTTCTCACCGGAGAAAGTAAGGGGTGGCTTCATCGGGGTCTTTGGGTACCATGGACTTTGCTGCTGTCCCTGAGGTGGAACACATTGTTGCGGCTGTGTTGTAGCTCCAACCGCTGGACCAGAATAAGTAGAAGCAACAGTCTATGCGGCTGCTGCAGACGTACCACTTGGTTGTGTGTCAGCTTGTACCGGAAAGGGGCCTGACATCGCCGTCAACGGCAACGGCGACTGTGCTGCTGGCCGTAATCCTGGCCTTTGCAAAAGGTCCAAGATTTGGTCCAAGGAGTTCTGCATGTGCTGTCTACATGCGCATGCAGTGACAATACGCTGGACCTTAACACTTTCATTGCGGCGGTCATTGTTGACTCATCTAACTCCTCTAACGCAGCTTTGTCTGCCTCTAACGTATCTAGCCTGGCTGTTCTATTTCTAATCTCATTTTTTCTCTATCGGTAGCTTGCTTCAGTTCCCTCTCTAACCGTGTGCGGATCCTCTCAACTTGTTGGAGCTCTTGTAGCTCCCTCCCGCGTGGGGTCAACGGACTGAACTGTGAGCCCGCCATTTGACTAGTGGAGTGACTGGAACCTACTGATCCGGAAGTACCCGTGGGCCCATGGGGCATCCCCAACTGAGTCCCAGACGAGGATGCCGCAGAGGATGTTGTGGCGGCAGCCATTGCTGTTGCGCTGGCTGCCGCTGCTGCCTGTTCCCTAGCTGCGGCGTTTGCTGCTGCTAACGCCTGTCTTGCAGTTAGTGCTGCTCCCCCGGCTGCTGCGTAAGCACGGGCTTTAACTTCGACACGAAGCCGTCTTTCGTCTCCCGACTATAGGAACTGAAACACGTACGGGACCCTACGTGATCTCGAACGTGTCAGCCTCGCATCGTCAACTCTACCCTCATCCAAGTCTGACCCACTCATCAGCTAGGCAAACACCATCTGCACTACAACTCCCTGCTGGAGTCCTACCACAGCATGTGTCTGACCGACACCTAATTTTCTAAAAATAAATGTGTCCGGAAGGTCCCCTACTTAACCGATCAAGTGGCAGCCTACAACATACACAAAGACTATACACATAATCTAATTTTATCCAGATTATTTCACTTATAGAAGCTTTGCATAGAACTGGCTATGGTAGTATACAACAGTCCTAAACTAAGTTGTTTGTGAGGTGTTAGCAGTCTGTCAACCAACTAATAAAAAATAAAACAAAATTATGTTGTAGATGTATGAAGAGTGGAAATGGTTGTGTTTACAGTTGAGCACCAATTGGAACCTACCCTCCCCTCAATCCAACATATCGATGAGCATCATTGAGCAGCAGTGTCTTAGGTGTGCAATGTCGGCCCACCCTTGCGCCCCAGGTGTATGCTTATGACCAGTCTTGCCCGTTATTTATCCTCGCGTGCAACGAGCCGTACGTCCGACTGATCTGGCTGATCAAGAGGCAATTTAAGGACAGCCCCCAAGGTCCTCAGGAATTATTAAACGTCGCAAACAGGACGACGATCACAGCCAGTGGACAGTTCGGAACCCCAACTAGAAATGTTTATAGACGGTCTGGGAGCGCCTGCATAAGCCTGTTCAGTCCGCGCATCCCTCTATCAGCGCAACAAAGAGCCTTAATGGACAAAGCAGCCGTCGCATGAGTGTACTAATCCCATTGGGTTGGCATGGTGACAGTGACCCATGTGCTTCGACCAGGGCCGTTCAGAGGCACCGCCCCTTTCTCCTTCCAGATGCGCCACCAGGAAGACTGTCGTCTCTCAAGGTAGAGCGCTCACGACACCTCACCAAAAAGAGAGGACTCTCAAGTTGGACTCACTTCCTCGCGGTAAGAAGAGATTGAGAGGGTAGATAAAGGTAAGGAAACAACGTACCTGAAGATAGCTGCCCCCAACCACAGATTTCTCACCAATTGAGCTGAATGTGCATTTGATGACCGGTCGTAGCCTCGGTACCACCCACAACGCAATGCAGTGCCACCTCAGCCAACTGCCACATCAGCATGCTCTCATCACCATACATACATTCCGCTGTCGCCACAGCGTCCCAAGCTGTATAGCCTTCCAGCACGCACCCCTCTACCCGGGTCGCGTGCTATTTCGCCTGACGTCACAAGAACCAACTGCGAAGAAGCATCGTCAACGCACCAAGTTTGTATGCCGCCAGCGCGCAAGGTAAGCGGCAAATCGAACCAGCTCCGATACCAAATTGCAAGGAACACGAATGTGAGAGAAGTACATAGACCTTACCCAATTATATGACTCACAAAGACAAACATGCTTCTGCCAGCATAACAGATACAGGGAGTTCATCCGTGAATGCGAAGACGGCTCTGTACTACCCCATGTTGTGACCCTAAACACCAACATAATCTCTAATCCAAAGTTAAGAAAACAAATTAAAAATGGCATCAACCATATCCCACTAAAACCATACAACCCGCACCAGATCCACATAGAATGCCGTACCGCACTCGACAAAACCATTGAAATCATAAACCAAGATAGCACAATCATCGTGGCAGATCAACAAACATCTGCACAATAAAAACTTAAGCAGATTGTGAGACAAAACTGCAAGAATCAGGTCAGACCAGCGACCTATAACCCCAAACGTCCAAGCATGAAAAACGATATTGAATTCTTGACCCAACACTTCTACAATTTGGGTGCTGACAAAGCACCTAACACCCCCACTTTCATTTGTATCAACTTTATGAGATACCTGGCGCTGTGGAGGCTCACTGGCACTGATTTTACCCCCTGCGAATGTACAACTGCAGAACTTGTCAGAAACTTAAGAAACCAGATTGAAATCCACACGGAACTCCCCTACCTCATGGCCACGTACAAGAAACACAAAAACACATTTAGATGGTTAACTAACACCGCCGACGTTCTCTTCTCCCCCCTGGCTGACATATGCGCAGCCACCCTAAAAAAATTAGCCCAAACAAATAAAAAACATTGCGGGGATCTCACGAGAACCACTGAGCAAGAACTCAGAGTCAAAGTCCCCTTTGGTGGGTAGTAGACTCCATAGCTGATTATATCTACAATCTACCCCCCTACATACACAATATCTACTCAGAAGATATTACAAGATGCTACGAAACTATCCCCACAGATGACTCAGAAGACGGCCTACCCGCAGTAATCAACTTCTTCATCGATCTTGCCTTCAAAGAGGCACGGAAAACCTAAGGGAGAAATACCAGCATCGTCTGCAACATCTGGCACACCAACAACGACCTACGAATGGATGTATCTTAGACGTTTGTCAACCACTCCAACAATACAATGCTCACCTCAGCACTTATCAAAAACATGAATAGCTGGCTAATGAAGAATGCACACACAACACGTGGGGGGGGCACATGGTAACAAACACTCGGAATCCCAATGGGTCTGAGCTGCTCACCCATGTGGTGCAATATCTATTTTTTCCCTATGAAATTACGAATATAAATTCATGAAAAAACTACGCTTGGCAGCAAACCTACACCTGTCACCCCTGTTCCAACACAGCTTTAGATACTTTGATCACTTGAACTGCATAAACAACCCCATAATTCTCGAATTCAGCAACCCAGAGATCAAAAGCAAACGCAATAAATATTACTTATACCCCCTTAACTTCGTCACACTCAACAAACAGACAACAAAAAGCACACAAATCGGCAACCAGATCATTGGCACCAAGTGCAACTTCCTCAAGGCCTCAATCACCAGCACAGACGACACAATTGGCACATACGAAACCACAAAATATGACAAAAGGAAGGAACTCAACTTCCCCATCAACAGGTTCCTGAAATATGACTCCAACAGACCGACACTCCAATGACTCAAAGTCCTCATCCCACAAACAATCAACATTATGACGGTCATAACACGCCCAACCTGTGCAGCAGAAGATCTGGTAGACACTCTACACACAATAACTAGTAACGGATTCAACCCCCACAAGTGTAAGGGCATAATTAAAAATGGTCCTTGAAGACATCACCCCCTACCAACCATTCATGCAACCCTAACACAACCCTCAAGCACTTCTTATATCTCTTCTGAACATCGTGTACGTGGATCATCGAAAGATGGTCTGGTACGGATGGCGACTCCCCGAAGGGGCAAGGTTGTCATCCGTACCTTCGACCCCTCCAGACTCCGATCACGTGGGAATGCAGGAGGGACACACACACACACACACACACACACACCTACATCTACACATATGCACACAAACTTACACCTTTAGAAAGACACACACATACCTACATACACACTTATATACACACAAACTTACACCTTTAGAAGTTTAGACACACAAACATACACCCACTATCAAGCACAAATGCACACACACACTGACATTACACACACACATGAACATATGACAAAACAACCAGAACCGCCGAAAAGTCAGCAAAACTAACGCCCAGCAAACTCGGGCACATCACACACGCTCTCCCACACAAATACCTCATAACGACTACAAAGTGGCGACTGTCCCTCCCACCACCCACCGCCTTACACCCTCAGCGTAATATAGTACCTTGGCCCGCCCCACTCTCCATCCTCCACCTTACACCCTCGTCACAACATACTATCGTTGTCGCACCCACCATCCCTTACCACACACCCTCAACGTAGCAGAACGACTTAGTCCCACCACCAACCACCGCCTTACACCCTCAGCGTAACATAACGAATCCGTCCCACCCACCAACCCCCGCCGTACATCGGAGCATATGCGACTTAGTCCCACCCACCATCCCCCAACTTACACCATCTGCGTACCAGAACCTCTTCCATTCCCCACAACACCACCACGAACCAAAGCACGAGCAACTTCATAGCAGCCAAAACCCACAAAACCAAAATCAGCCCCCCCCCCAAAAAAAAACACGCTCAGCCCTGTCACACACACACACACACACACACACACACACACACACACACACACACACACACACACACACATTAAAAAAAAAAAAAAAAAAGTTAAAAAACTTTTTTTAAGTTAAAAAAACAACATTTCCAGCCACTGGTAACATACCGAGACAACAACAAAACAGACCCAAAACTTTGACCCACGACAGAGCAGGACATTCACAAAAAAAATTGAAAAAATCCACACCCCAACCACGCAAACTTCACCCCCCCCCAAAAAAAAACAAAATTATCCCCCTTTTTCAAAAACGAAAAGAACTTTGAAGAAACCTCTATACCCCGAACCTATACCCAACGCTCGTTCCAAAAACAGGCCTCACGAAAACGTCAAAAAAACGCCAAAAAACTTTTTTCAAAACGTAATAATAGTGCAAGACTCAACGAAATAGACAAACAGAAAGGGAACAGTGCACATGCAGCATACTGAAATGACACAAGCCTCCCCGAAAATAGCGGGGCAGACACTACACACCATACCTGCAACATCAACAACAAAACCTGAAGCACGTGCTCACCCATAAGACAACCCGCCATACCCCCCACCTACAGGCAAAGAACGGACGTCAGCAGAACTACAACCCAACACAGACCCAACCCATCTGAACCCCCCATCAACACAACCCCCAGAACGAGTGCACTCGCAAGTACACGGCCGCTCGCCTGATCCCCCACGTCACCCCTTCATGCAGCAGCCTGCAAACTCATGCACAGAACTTTCCTGCCCCATCACCATGGCCGCCAGATACCCACTCATTCCCAATCACAATTCCCCCTACACCACACCCGTACCACGCGTAAATCACCTCCCCGAAGGCATGAATAATAACTATAATACCACCAGTACTCCTCCTTCCCCACACCTCACGAGTGCAGAGTGCAATAGCAACCACGCTCCCTGCTGCTGCTTCAGCGCTAGTCTCGTCCTACTGCGAAAGCGAACTGCGCCCCCAAAGAGCAGGCGCGCCTTCTCTTCCTCACCACCTGCAGATGGTCGCCATAGCTTGCCAGAACGCTGAGCCTCGAGCACACTAGGTGACCTGAGGGCAGCGACGATGCTGTGCTAAGTTCAAACTCCTCGGCAGCCATGGCGACAGTAGCTGATGATTAGATCACCAACGCCGAGATCAATGCAGATGCGTTATGCATACTAACCTCTCTAATGCAATCAGACTTGTTCTCAAACACACTTTTCATGCATGTAAACAGCAACGCAGCATACTGGCGACATACGCCCACTCAAAAATCAGATATATGGCTTTCAGATACGAGTTCACTCTCAATTGGCTATGGCGACTTCAGCGCCCAAACATCTCACTGTTCACATACACTGGATCACCCTGGATATCCCACACGCATTACTCTAACACTCGAACACACACACACACTCACTACTAACTACCTCTATGGCAGCTGTCGCTGCATCTACCCTATCGCTATGCTAACTCCCTCCCTCTAGCCCACTGCGTCCTCCGGGCTCATCTGCAGACCTCCTTGCACAAGTCGCTGTGGCAGCGCTTCCGCATGGCTCACGCAGGAATGAATGAATGGCTGGGCGCTGCCTCTTGATTTATACT
>BFEA01000016.1:2310951-2326412 GCA_003427395.1 Chara braunii | reverse complement strand
TGTGGGGTGCCGACGACCCCTGACCGGTAGGTGCCGACCAGCCGATCGGTCGGCGGGTCGGCAGCCGACCAGTCAAGGGCCGCCGACCGTCGGGGGGTGCAACAATGCTCCCCGGTTATTAAAGCTGTATTTGGGGCAACTTTCACTTCAGATATGATGATAATGATGAGGCCATCTATTCGGGTGAAGACAGTAGGAGGAGGAGGAGCAGAGGAAGCAGCAGTAGCAGCAGCAGACAGCAGCAGTAGCAGTAGCAGTAGTAGTCGAAGCAGCAGCAGCAGGAGTATCAGCAACAGAAGTAATGGCAGTAGCAGGAACATCAGGAGTAGCAAGACTAGCAGGAGCAGCAGTGGCAGTGGTGCTAACAGGAGTAGCGGTAGGATTAGCAGGAAGAGCGGCTGGAGTGGGAGGACTAGTAGCAGTAGCTGTAGTAGTAGCAGTCACAGTAGCAGCCAGTGTAATAGTAGTAATAGGAGTGATAGTAGTGATAATAGCGATAGAAGTGATAGTAGTAGAAGCAGCAGCAGTTGTAGCCTCTCAGACCTTTCTTGGTGTGCATGGTTATCAGACAGGATCTTATAGCAGTCCTGAGAGGAAAGGTGTAAGCAGGGCAAGCTGACAGTCAATCCTCCACGTTGCTGGAGTAATCAATGCTGATCAGGGTTCCTTCGGCCAGACGGAAGGAAGTGTGAGGGTGTCCTATGCTGTATCATTCTTATTCTGACTTGCCGGTGGAATAGGAACCGGACTGATGCTCCCCAGAATGGAAATGGAGCCAGGGCCATAAGGACCTGTTTTATTGGCAAAAAAAAAAAAAAAAATAGTAGCAGCAGCAGTACAGAAAGGAGGTTTTCTGAATTTTTTTCAGTGCTAGCGCTGAGGGTTAGCGCTAACGCCGACCAGTGCTCGTTCCCTTCGACACTGCCACGGTGTTTCGCGCCGCGCGCGACATCCACGCGGGAATTTCAACCAACTTTCAAATTTCCGTGTGTTTCTGGACGCAAAACAGGGGCAGGTTCGGCCACGCCCTCGGGCATGGCAAGGGGCAGCCATAGCCGGTCTAGCCAACTATCCACCATCATCATCTCCGTCTCTTCAATCATTTACGTCCAACAAGACGCAGCCATCAATACAGCAAAGGAAAGGAGAACAATCGAAGGGATCTACGAGTTCGCGAGAGCAGACAAAGAGAGAAGGCGGCGAAAGAAAGGGAATCGAGAGGGAAGATGAGACAAAGAGGAATAGCAAACGAGAAAAAGGGAAGAGGGGGAACAGCCTAGAAACAGCAAATAGGTTATTTCAGGCAAGCGGGGAAGGAGGCTTACGGAGCTACTTTCCTCACCGCCCAAGCCAGAAGAGACAGAAGGCTACAGTAATCTCCAACGAACCTAAGTGCAACCGGACAAGGAAGCTGAGAGGGAGAAGAATACAGCATGCGAGAGGAATTGAAGAAGGCGTTCGAAGGGATGAGGAACGTGAGAGAAGGGAGAGGAAACAGACTTAAGAAGGAACTACAGAGGATTACTCTCAAGTTCTCACGCAAGCGAAGACAAAGGAAACCCCGATCAAACAAGATAAAAAACAACTGAAATCAAGCTATCGAGGTAAGATCGCTCCGACCCTCCCACCCCAAAAGTTAAAACAACGGTGGACATACCGACCAGATTCAGCCAATCGAGCATCCCACGAGAGCTTCTTCAGCGGCGTTTGACAGCGGACACACACATATAGTGCGCGATTACCGAAGATCTCACCACTCACAAAGCACCGACACTAGACATACCGAGCCCTCTTCTTTACAGAAAATAGTAATAGTTAATACGACACCTTACGCACCCCGCCCCTCCCTTTTTCTTTCTCTCTTCCTGCCTCCCCCTCCCACCCCTAACGCTCTCAAGACTGTCCCAGCGCCCCAAACCCCCAAAACACCCCCTCTCCCACGGCTACATCTCCTACTCCCTTCTACACCTCACACCCCTCTTATTGCGCGCCCCGACCCACCCACCAGCCCCGCGCTCTCCCACACCCCTACCACCGCACCTCCCAAATCTGACCGCTCAACCCCCCTCCCCCCCCATCTCACCGTAGATCTGCACCTCACCCCCCCCAACCATCCTCTCTTTCGAATTCATCATTATTTTGAATAATACTGACATAACGTATATCCATCAACACCATCAACAACAAGACCCCGCCACTACCGATTGCAACTACTTAAATATCCCTCCCATTGCCCAACTCAGCAATCCAACCAGGGATTGCGTTAACTAACCGCCCACCCACACCACTCTACAAGCCTCACCAAACAGTAGAAAGTGACTCGTCATATCCCACTGCCTGGCTACTACACACATGCCCATCGCCCCCTCAACCCATCTCATTAACTCCTTCCCTGTTCCCCACCCATCCCTAGGTAGTACTCATCCTTGCGTATTCTTTGCCATTCCTCCAACGTGACTGCTTCTATACCCACCCAAAAAACATAGCATCCCTAGTACTCATCCCTGCATATTCTTTACCCTTTTTTCACCTGGTCGGAAGTTCTGTCGTCTGCTCCAAATTCCCTCGATCCCCAGGAGAGGAAACTGAATACTGCTAAGAACCTTACCAATTTCCCACTTCTGTCAAAGCCTTTTTGCAGGAAGACTGGAACAGAATCACGCTAGGCCGATATCGTACTCGATCCCCAGGTAGGGAGGTGGAATGCTGCCCAAATCATCGCATTTCCGTTACAAATTCTGTTTTCTCTGAGCTACCTCGGCCTGATTCGTTATTCCATCGTTCCCCAAGAGGGGAGGTTGATTGCTGCCAAAATCTCTTCTTCTGACGATGACTGTCTCCGCTTGAACGGAATCTCCTTAGGCTGATTGGGATCCCCTCGCCCCCCAGGTGGGGATGCTGAATGCTGCCAAAATCAATGCCGCTGCAGTAACGTTCCGGCTGTTTTCTGTATCACCTTTGTCTGCTTGCTACTCCCTCGCTCCCCAGGGGGGGAGATAGTAGTCTGTCAAAATTTTCACTCTTGCGCCAGTGGCATAGCTCCTCAGCAAGATCTGAACTACATTAGACAGCCCCTTTTTCTTCGCTCGTTCCCCAGGTGGGGAGGCTGAATGCGGTCAAAATTCTGGATCCTGCTCCTCACAAATAAATCCTTCCTTAAGCCCTGATCCACTACCAGTGTTGCCACAGATTCATACCCCTCTCCCCTCATTCAAAGTGAATCCCGACCCCATTCGGGGTAGAGGATTGCTGCCAAAATTTCCTGACTACGACATTCATCCTCACCCATCCTTGGCCCAACTTCCCACCCCGGAAAAATTGGAGGATCTTCGCTACCAGGCCTCAACTTGAACTCACGCCTCAGATCAGTCTCTCCTAATCTCACAATCCTCCCCCAACAAGTCTTGCGCTTATACCTCGATACAGACCAGCCCCCTCCCACCATGGCAAACCTTCATGCCTCAAGCCTGTTACCGGCTACCCCCACTGGAACAGGCTCAGCCGCTGTCTCAACCTCAGTTTCAGCCACACGCTCAACCCCAGGTCAGCCTCATCTTCTGATTCAGGATCAGATTCAAGAAAGATGCGATTTCAAAGCGAACAGGACCGCAGTCAGGAGGTCCTAAACAAGATGATCAAGGAAACAAGCATCAAACCCAAGATATCGAAGGAAATCCTGAAAATTAACAAAGAAGAAGCAGAAGTCGAAGTTTGGGAATACCCGAACGAACACATTCCTGTTTTGGACAAATTTTACGAGTCTCACGCAGTCGTCTGCTCATTCCCAGCAAAACTAAAGCACCTCCCACCCACGAAAAAAGGAGAAGAATCCGCGAAGCACTGCAGGCATCGAAAGCTTGAGAGACACTGAGCCCAAAGTAGCTTACCAGCAGAGAGGAAGAAACACAGTATCAGTGCTATGCGCAGATCCAAACTATGCTGCATATCTGTTGTCAATCCATGCCCTCTACTATGAAGGGTCTGTGGTATCAATTGCCAAATGGAGACCCAACAGATCAGCGCCTCAGGGATCGGCAAGGCACGTACAATCGTTGATGTCCAAACATTTTTGGATACAGTTTGACAACTTGTCAGACGACCTTCACAGAATGGTCGAGGAAAGATTGGAGACCACCTTCCCGCAATCCCATCTGGTTGAGTGGGCTTCCTCAGCTCCTGGTTTCCTAACCCCAAGCACTAGTTCGAGAATCGCATGTGTAGAACTGAAAACAAGCAATCCACCAGAATTCCCAGACAAGTGGTCCTTCGGGATGGGACATCAAGTCCAAACAGTCTACATTTCCACAAAGGCGAACCCCGTGTGCTTCAAGTGTAGAGTCAAAGGGCAGATGGGGAACGACCTGATGTGCCCTCAGGACAACATAAAGGGAGATGGAAAAAGATTGCACCCGTCAATGATGGTAGAAGCAGAAGCAATGAAGGGAATCTGGATCATCAACGAACCAGCCTACGCAGGATGGGTCTTCAATGATCTTAAGGAAAGCCCAACATGGATCTGGACGCTCGCAAAAACCGCACCAGCGAGCAAACCTGATGTGTCCCCTCCGCACGGAAGTAGATGGCGGACTGGGGGGGGAAGACGAAATGACATATCAACACACAGGTATGACAACTTCCCCCTCATGCATACCTTTCACCTAGACCAGACTATGCACAGAAACTAGATCCTCAGCGAAGTGCACGCAATGGGAAGGGAAGTGGAAAAAAACTACCTCGAAAACTTGCAACTCAGAGAATGCCCGGAAGCCAAGAAGGAGGGCAAAAACAACAAGGGAATCCCAGTGCAGGCAAAAAGAAAAACCAGAGGAGATGAAGAAGATGACAAGGAATCAAACAAGGGAACAGACAAAGCCCAAGATCTGAAAAAACACAAGGAAGGCGATTCACTACCAGAAGACAGACCCAACGGCATGCATCTGGACACCTCCCCACCGGCAAGGGCAGCGGAGGACAGCCAAGGTACATCAATGGAAGAGGACGCAGCCAGCTCCATGGAGTGGCTAGAAGAGTACATCACCTCACTGAAATCCCATCGGGATTTGGACCTGGAAATCCGGCTGGCACATGCCAGACACATCAACAGCCTCCAAAAGGCTACAAACACCGACAACCTCGCCGACTTTCCAGCCTCCCCAAATCCATACGATGACCTGCCAATGGATAACTCTTTCGCAGAATTTCTGGCAACCCAATACGTGGATAAGGTATGGACGCCGACTGGTCACCAACAGCTGAACATAACACAGAATGGTCAGTCTCATACCTACGTGTGGGAAAAATTGATGAACCACAAGAGGAAGAAACCACCACGAAAGCGGAAGGGAAGGGGTAACATGGATCATAGGAAGAAGCAATGAAACAACCGAATTAGCAAGTTAAATTCTCATACAAAAATAAAACAAAACGAGGACATTTTCTACAAACTCCTATAGAAATATTAAAGAATCTTGGCATCGACACCTCGGTTACGTCAAGAGGACTGGCAACACAAAGGAAAGAAAGAGTAAAATCATTTGGAAATGCAATAAAAATAACCGAAATAAATCTCCAAATGGATACTAACTCGGAGTTTTATGCAGATTTATACTCCAAAATAAAAAAACAGCTAGCAGAATGGACAAAACTAAAACTAAGGGGACTACATGTAAGAGCCAGAGTGAAAGACAGGGAATTAAACGAGAAAATGGCAAAATTCTTCTTCCAAAAAATCAAATCTAACTCCAAGAACTCAAACATTGAAAGCTTATTAAACGAACACGGTAACCCCACCTCAAAAACCGCTCAATTGGTCAACATAGCTATCACTTTTAACAGAAACCTTTACACTAGTAAAACCACAAAAGACAGACCAAACGAAATACTAAGGGCTAAAGCAAAATTCATAACACATTTAGACCAAACACTATCAAAGGAAACAACAAGCTCTCTAGAAAAAACTATCACATTGAAAGAACTACACACAACACTCGAGGACCTAAAACCTAACAAGGCCCTGACAGAGACGGTCTCTCAAAGGAATTTTGGTTGGCAAGTTGGCACAAACTAGGCCCGCTCTTCCTCGCCTTGCTCAACAGAGCCTGAGAAGAAGAGTCACTAGGACCATAATTTAGTACGGGAGTGGTGACCCTCCTTTACAAAAAAGGAAGTAAAGAAGACATCAAAAACTATAGACCTATGTCCCTACTAATTTACTAAACGTCTCCTACAAAATCCTAGCCAAGCTCCCAGCCTCTCGAATTAACCGGATCACAGGACGATGCTTCCACCTAGACAAACACAGGGTTCATCCCGGGCAGACTCATCCTAGATAACGTAATGGCTCTCAGTGAGTCCACCAGAATAATAAATCGAAAGAAGATCACAACAGCAATCTTTTTCTTCGACTTAAAAAAGCTTACAATCAAGTCAACTGGGACTTTCTCCAGGCCTCAATAGAAAAGATGGGAGTTGCCCCAATTTTTAGAAAATGGGTAAAGATTATGTACAACGATGCACAGGGCATAGTACAAATCAATGGAATTTTCTCCAACCCCTACCAAATGATAAGATCGATACGGCAAGGCGACCCATTAGCTGCCCCAATCTTTTTGTTCGTAATGGAAGCCATTGCAACCTTCTTGGTAAAAAATTCATCCATAGAGAGACTAATCAACCATAAAGGTGAAAGAGGTCAACCCCTACATATCCCAATCACCCTTCTATTCGAGGACGATCTCACGGTTCTCATCACGGCATCCAACTCTTCCTTTCAAGCATTAACAAGAGCAATGCAAGCCGTCCAATTAACCTATGAAATGAAAGTAAACTGGTCTAAAACAACTGTCTGGTGGCTGTCAAATGCTCCCCCCCCCCCCCGTAGAACTCACACCAGAAGGGATGCAATGGGTGAACCTTTCTGTCCCGATTCGCTTCTTTAAATATTAAGTTAAATGCAAAGGGTTGTCATAACACATCGCCAGCCTCCCTACTATCATCCATGATTAATAGAATGCACTCGTGGAAGGACGTCCACACTTCATTACTAGGTGAAGTACTAGCCCTCAATAACTCAATCCTAGCTATGATGTGGTATGCCACCTCCATATGATTCCCATCAGAAGAATTTCAATGCCAGATCAGGAAAAAAGTGGGGGCCTTCCTATGGACAGGCGACCCAGACAAGCAACACTTCATTCACAAGGTATCGTTGCAAACAGTTACCCAACCTAAAACCAAAGGGGGTTTAGATCTACTTGACAAAGCCAAACAGATCCAAGCCCTTCAAATAAAGTGGAAGTGGATCTTGAGAATCTCTTTCCAAGACAATATCCATTGGGCACCTCTTGCCCTAAATCACATCAGGGAGCTGGCCCTATTTAAATCTCCTGAAAACATGACTGGAAATTTTTGGGTTTACAACAAACACTGGCCTCTTTCCAAAAATAAAACAACCCAAAACCAACAGCTAGTCCAAGATTATACACAAGAGAGCGAACCCATAAAGTCCCTACCATCGCAAATCCTATACAATTGGAGAAATATATTCACTGAGAACAAGATGGGACCCAAAAGAAGAGATGAAGTACTCAGACAACCCCTCTTTGGAAACTCCTGGATCAAGAATGAGAGAGGAGAATTCTTCGCTCTCTCCAAATCAGAACCCAAATGGGGGCAATGGGTAGAAAAAGGCATATCGCAAATTCAGCATCTCCGAGACGTCACGACCAACAAATGGAAATCAGAAAAAGATCTAAGACCAATCATGAAAGGCACCCACCACCTTCAAGCAAGCATTAATCAGATCGTCGAGAACATCCCAATAGTTTGGAGGCGCCTACTAACTACTAACCAAAAGTGGCAGTTCGGCGATTGGGCAACGCCAAAGGAGAACGATTAGTAGAGATCCTGAATTTTTTTTTATTTTTATTTTTTTATAATTTGGACCATTTCTCGATTTATGAGTGTCATCCTTGCGCAGGGGCCATGCTAATCTTCTCTGTATCGTTCCAATTTTAACGGATGTCCCTAAGGACATAGAGATCCTGAAATAAAAATCCTATGAAACACCAAATAAGAACTGGATTTGCTGTGACATCTTTACCGTCGACGAACCAGACAAACAAGTTTTCTTAACACAGTAAGCAGAATAGAGGCATCCTTCCTATTACAGAACCTACGACGAATAAGGGTCATCGAAGGGGAAAGAAACAGGTTCTTCAGACCTGAGTCCAGCTTACAAGAATTGGAAATTGACCCTACCAGTCGCCTCTCTAGTATATCAATTTGTTATAAACTTACTGACTACAAACCCAACCTAGGATACCGCCTCTTCACAAAACCCGCCTCAATAACCAATACCCTGCAAAAAGATGAGCCAAGGAGGAAAACACACTCACCAAATCCCAAATATCCCTACCCTGGTCCTCAATTTTCTGTACCAGACTAACGAAACTAGCCAGCCTACGGTGGCTAATAGCTTTCAGAGCAGTTCCCGTGAAGCACTGGATGACACAAAGATGCAAAAAGGAAAGTAGAACAGAAAAGGATTGTTGGTGCAAAGTCTGTAACCTCCATTACCCGGAAACATTAAATCTTGTTTCATAGATTGCCCAGAGGCCAGGAAACTATGGCACGAAATAGAACACACTCGGAGCACCCTCTCAAACAAGTCGATCACGATAAGCCCCAACACAGTATTCCTAGAACTGGAACAACCCCCCCTCCCCCTAAAAGGCTTCAAACTTCAAAGCCTTCTTCTTCTCCCTAATCAGAAAAGCAATCCTTTGGGGTCTATGGAAAAGAAGATGCGACAAAACTTTCGAAGACCACCTCATCAGTTCGGAGAACCCACTAATCACAATAAAGCATATAATAGAAACAGAGTTGGTAGCCCACTGAAAGAAAGCCCGAAAACAAATAAACAAAGCACATGACAAAAAAACAGAAATGACTCAAAATTTCGTAATCCAAAAACTAGGATCGGGCCACCTAGGAACAATTAAAAACGATACTCTTAACCTAAAAAGCTGGTTAATCCTCCCATCCACAAGTAATAGCAACAACCGCTCCATACCCACAACAACCCAAATCCTACCACAAACTACCCCACACCAATCACCCATCACCCACCCAGCACATCCCCCACAATGACCACCACAATCTTCTCTCACGAGTCACATCCACCCCCTCACAACATAGCCTCACACCTCCCGCCTAAACAGCGACCCCACACATCGAACAAACCAAACTCTCTAGCACCCTCCTCTCGACCAATTGCCAGACCGTCCAAGTTAGTATGTAAGATCAAGCAAGTCCAATCCACAGCCATCGCGACCCAGGTCCTCCTCCACTCAAAACACTACAGCACCTATAACAATCCCCAAGAATCAATTATCCGATCTAACTCCTCTCATGTTTACATTAACACAATGATCCCCTTCTCCACCACCCCCAAAAAGAACACATCTCCTGGCCTCCAGATTATTCGGTCTGACCAGGTTAATGTATCAAGATAAACATTAAAGGACATAGTAGAAATTTAAACCGGCCAGAGGCTAAGACTTGAGCTAGAATGTCGGCAAAAAGCCTGATAGGGTTAAGGGTTTTAGCAAAGACTACTGCAGAAGGCCGTACCAGCAGTTCCAGCAAGTAAGGAGTATCTGACAGTCAAGGAGCTGAGAGGAACAGTCTGGAGGGAGCCCAAGTAGACAAGCTACAAGCATCAGAGTAAAGAGGAAACCAGAATAGCAACCATAGAACAGAAGTAGACCCGGCTAACTTAGGCAGGGGTGAGGGGTGGTACATCCTTCCTCCCGGAAGTAATCAATGCCGTCCTTCGGACCTGCCCACCATAAGGGGGAGGAGCGTGTGTGAGTGCTCATTGTAATTCATTTGACTTGCCGGGGAATAGGAACCGGACTGATGCTCCCCAGAATGGAAAAGGAGCCAGAACCATAAGGTTCTGTTTAAAGGAAAAAAAAAGTAGCAGCAGCAATAATAGTGCAGATGTAGCAGCAGCTGTAGCAGTTGCTGTAGCAGTAGCAGTAGCAGTAGCAGTAGCAGTAGCAGTAGCGGTAGCAGAAGGAGTAGTGGGAGTCATAAAATTGCAAAGAGCTACTGTTGATGTGTTACTGGTGGAATTCACTTCGTAGCAATAGTAGTTATGGTAGTGGCCGTGGCAGCCGTAGTTCCCCTTTTCTTTTTACTTGTCTCACATGGGGACACGTGTTGACGGATCAAATATAACAGTTGACAAAATTTGGGGCAAGATTGACTTTATCCAGCATTTGGCTGACAGCCGTGATCCTTTTCGTTCGGCGTGTAAAACATGGACCCCTATGATGCTCCTCTCAGCCCTATCAGGCCGCCTGATTTCCACATGCTCTTCAAGAGCCGTCATAGAAAACTGGTTGAAGTGTACTAGCCCCGTTGTCCAGTATCTACTCCCTCCCCTCCCCTAGTGCTGGTTCCTGTTCTGCATATGCCTGTTGCTTCGCGTAGCCTCCTTTCTACAGAGCCGCCACTAAAGTATTAGTGAACTGGGTCATACTTCTGGTCAGGGTTGCAACCCCCGATGGTCGGCGGCCCTTGACTGGTCGACAGCTACTGGTTGGGGATCATCGGCACCCCAAGAAAAAAAAAGAAGAAAAAGGGGTCCAGAACCCCTAATAACACCACCAACACCCCCATAGCGGCCCCCAATACCCCCATACACCCCCCTAACACCCCCATACCGCCCCCAACACCCTCATTACCCCCCCCAATACCCCCTATATCGCCCCTACCCCCCCTATACTCCAACCTCAACCCCCCCATACCCCCCCATCCCCAAAAGTTTCTCAGCGGATTTGGGCTGTACTGAGCAAGCGCAGTACAGCCCCAACTCAGATTTGAAAATAGATGAGTGGATGGTTGTTTTCTGACTGGTCGGCAGACCGCCGACCGGTCGGCCCTACTGGTCGGCTGCAATACGGTCGGCGGTCGGCGTCGGCGGTCGGCAGGGATGCAACCCTGCTTCTGGGTAAATCTGGGGTCCTGAAGGGGCCTGCGGCAATGAGTGAAAACAGATCTTGTGCTTATCAATCATCACAATTTTCATGTCCCCTAGCATATGAAATCTGCTACGATTGTTTCCTCGTTACCCTTGTTCTTGATGATCTTCCTTTCTGTTCTTGCCCATTCCACTCTGTATGAGTCTGTAATGCGTTTTTGAGGGCATACTCACACCAGGACTTCTTCCACAAAGCTCTTCACGTGATTGTAGCCAGATTCATCCAGGTCTGGTCGAAATTGCAGTCAGATGCATGTTGGGAAATGCTGGTGCGAGTATGCCCTAAGACTTGCAGTATGCTTCCCCAAACTTCGGGCCAGGCAATGCGTGTGATTTAGAGTTTCTTGACATCTGTGTTTCCACATCATCCAGATACGAGCCGATCTTACACAATGAAAAGCTTATTCCATTTGGCTCTATGACATTTGGCTCTATGATCGTGATCTGTATGGAAATTTCAAAGTTCAAACCGTATTTCATTCATAAGCTCGCTGATTTAAATAAAAGAGACCTTTTGCAATTGGATTTGATTGGATCCCGAGGTATTTCTAGAGTGTAATAGTGTATGCATATGCGCAAGACTCTGCCGAGTGGTAACACATTATAAAGCATCTGACCTGGCCAGTGCAGTAATGTGAAAAGGAGAAGTGACAAGTTTGGAATGGAAGCCCCAGTAAACGGTGGCATTAAATTGACTTCACCGTTTTCTTTTGAGATCGTCTATTACCTCTAACTTTTCATAGAGGAGAGGAGGTTTCGTTTTTTTTTCCAGCTCGAGGAAGTGCGAGGCACAAGGCCTCGATAAGCCCTACTGGGCCCCTATTTGCAACAGCGTCGGCCGCCCTAAGTGAAGGCAGGCCCGACAGACCCTAAGAGGCCTATTTTGGACTACTTCGCAACTAGGGAAAATTCAGGCAGTTGCGCAGCGCCAGTTGGTTGGAAGCGCCCAGGCCCTGGCCTCCTTTATCAAATGCATCTGAGTCAGGCCCTGGGCGAGATTCGCAGCATAGGCCCAACTCAGGCTGTGGGCAGTTGGGCACAGGTAAYTGTCGGTGGCCCTGGGCCAATTCGTTTGGTCTGAGGCTCAGCCTCCCTGGGCCTACYGGAAGCTTCTGGGCAGAGGCCCAGCACAGCCAGGCTGCACGCACGCAGGCTGGCCATTTTCCATATAGGAAAGGGCCAGCCCACGCTGGGGTCATTCGKGCACTGGCTGCTTTGTGCGCAAGCGCTGCTGCGCTATCGCCTGCCAGGCTCACGCGCTCACGGGCGAGCTGGAAGGAGCAGGCAGCCATAGACGAGCTGCGCTGCTGTATGCTGGATGGGGCGCAGGGTGGTCCTTGGGTGCAAGTGGCATCTGTGAGTTGGGGAACGAGATTGTGAGTGATACRAGAGACATACCTGGTGCTTGAAGCGTGGGGCATTGTCCGAGATCTGCTCRTACTTCGGGGAGCTGTTGACGTCATCAGCGGCATTGTAGAGTAGGCTAGATAGGATCTGCCATCTGTAGTCTGGGCGCCGAGCGCCAAATAGGATATCAACATTGGTTCTTCGTTGATGATGATGATGAGATTATTCCAGCATTGTCAATTATGAGCTTTTGGTGTGCTCTTATTTGGTGAAACTCGTGATGCAATTCTGCTTTCGGTTCGAGGTCATGACTATCTGGTCTGATGTGTATGATGCTGTTTGATTGCTGAAGTTCGCTATTGCTCATCATCCTTGCAATTTGGTATCGGAGTTGTGGTTCGGTGCGCTAATTTGGCGCTTATCACGGTGTGCGGTGAGCGACCGTGCCGTGGGCCGTGTGTAGTGAGGAGGACGAAGATAAGTTGGCGACCCAGGTGGAGAGGGGATCGCCAGGAAGGCTACGTGGGGTGATATTGGGTGTTCGCAGTGTGATGAGAACCATCCAATGTGTGATTGGTGCTGAGGTGGAACGGCTGTGCAATGCTGGTTGTGCCGAAGCAGCGATTGGTCGTCACAATCAACATCGGTCATCTGGTGAGAATATCTGTGGTTGGGGGCAACTATTTTGAGGTACGTTGCACCTGACATTATCTACCCTCTTCGACACTTCTTACCGTGAGGACGTGTGCTCTGTCTTGAGAGTCCTCTCATGTGAGGAGTCGTGTGCGCTCAACCTTGAGAGTCGTCAGCCTTCACATGGAGCATCTGGAATGAGAGAGCAGTGCTATCTGAAGGGCCCTGGACGAAGCACTGGGTCACGGTCACCATGCCAACCCACCAGGAGTAGAGCACGCATGCTTTGCTGCTTGTCCTTTGTTCAGCTCGCTGCACTGGTAGCGGGTTCTGAAGGGCAGGCTAGCCCTATGTGGGAGACGAGTACCGGGCGTCTATAAATAAACACCGGCAGGGGAAACCATTGGCTGTGATCGTCGTCCTGTTTGCGACGTAAAATAATTCTTGAGGACACTTGGGGGCGGTCCTTAAATAGCCTCTTGATCAGCCAATCGGTGTAAGGCTCGCTGCACGCGAGGATAAACAATGTGCTAGGGCTGGCCAGCTCAGCAGGACTCGGGGCACAGGGGTGGGCCGTGTGCACACCTTCAGACACGCACGCTATCTGGATCGCTTAAGGACGTTGACGACAAGCGACATTCAAGAAGAATTGAGGGAGGGGTAGATTCCAGGTGATAAGTTCGGGAAATATCCCATTTTGCAAACAGACCCAACAAGTGATTCTATTTTGATTAGTTCGATGTACAACCATTAACATCTGACAGACAACATAGTTAGAATTGTATTCTGTTTATTGTGCTTTCTGTTTGTGAACTAGTCGAAGTCAAAGTAGTTTCATTTGTAGGAATCTGAACTTACCTGTTGGACCCAAATGTTTAGTTTCTGACAAAGCCACCGATTACTTAATCGGTCTGTATAGCATGTTGCGGTAGGCATCAAGAGTGTCCTAGTGCAGACACCGTACAGTGCTGTAGTCTATGAGCGACAGGGAGGCCCCACAACCGGATGATAGGCTTTTGCGATCGACAAGACGTCCTATAGCTCACTTGGCATTAGGACCAGAGGGTGATAGATTTTTGTTCCGCCAGCTTCGAGAGAGACAGTAGCAGCAGCGGTGAGCTAGGGCAGCAGAGGCCAGCAGAGCATTCGCAAGCGAAGCCGCTGTTTCAGCGGCCATGGCAACTGTTGCGCAGCAGAGTTCCCAGGCCGGCAGTTCAGGGTTAGTAGGGTCAACGGTTGCACAAACCGAGAGTCAGTCCACTGGCGTGATGGCAATCCAGCCATTAGTGATAACCCCCGAGGTGGTCGCCATACAACGAGCTGTTGAACGCGAGGCATAGCTACAGCAGGCTTTGGGGGAGGTTAAGGCTGAAAAAGAGAGAATGATTAGGAGAAGAGCCAGGATGCAGCGGAGGCAAGCGGACATTAGTGAGTTAGAGGAGATGGACCCAGCAGAGCTGCAACAGGATGTGAGGACTATAAGGTCGGTCTTGCTAGGAGTTGTAGAGATGCAAGATCACCAGATGGCGATCTTACAGGACATCCAACAGAGTCTGGCTGTGTTAGTCGGGCAAGTGCAGGCGGCACCATCGCTGTCCGGGCCCGGTGCCTGGCCCGTTGCACATCCTCCTCCTTTTGTCCCACTGGTGACTGGGGTATCCCCATATGTCTCCCCAACATCGGTCCAAACCGTTTCCCTAGGTATGCCGTTAACAGGAGGGTTCTCAACAGGCCCTAGTTTGCAGGTTCCTGTACAGATAGTGTTCTCCCAACCTCCGTCTCAGGTTGCCGTTAGCGGGCAGCCTGCTGTCTCGCAGCCTGCACAGCCACAGGGTACACAGCCCCAGTAGTCAGTGCAGCAGCCTGCACCACAGGGTCCACAGCCCAGAGTAATGCAGGGACCGGGACAAAGTCAGTGGGTACCAAAGACGACCATCACCGCTCCGAAACCCTTTACAGGGGATAAGAGGGGTGAAGACCTCAACACTTGGTTGAGGGCAGTGCCGGTCTATGTTAAGTGTAAACTTACCTTGCCGCACGAGGAAGTGCTTGTGGCTGCCTCCTATTTAGAAGGGAGTGCAGCATGATGGTTGAGTGGTTTAGTGCAGCTGCAGGGATACGATCATGACTTCCGCACTTGGGCAGCCCACCAGAAACTGGAGGACTTTCTCAAGATGATGGAAGATAGGTGGCATGATCCTCAGGAGGCCCAAAAGGCCACTGACGCGATCCTGACACTCCACACAAGGCAATTAAGTCAGTAAGGGAGGCCACTGACGAAGTAGAGCGTCTGATCTGTGTCGCTGGGGTGCGCTATGAACCCCAGTTATTACCAGAGATGAGCATTTTTTTTTTGAAATGCCACTTCACCCAACCCACCCAAAACTTTCTTAGTACATGCAACCCTTTAAAAAAAAAAAAAAAAAAAAAA
>BFEA01000016.1:2272676-2288396 GCA_003427395.1 Chara braunii | reverse complement strand
TGGGGCTCGTTAGACACTCCTTGAGGCGTCCTCGGGGCCGAAGGAAGTTTCCTTGGGGGTTTTGAAGGAAATTCCCGCTGCCATTCCACCTATCCTTGGGGTGGTCTCCCAACGATGATCCTTTCGGCCGTCGCTGGCCATTTTCATAATATTATAGTCAGCCGCGGGGGGGGCAATGCCTTGGTCCATTTGGTGATGTCCGTCTTGCTACAGTGTGGTCCAGCTGCCAAAGACGGGAAATTTTGAAAGGCGCTGACGACCGGGGAAAAAAAAAACCCTTAAAAAGCAATGGACCTCCCCGTTCGAAAATCAAATTTCAAATCCGGTGCTGGACATCACGACGGTGACGCGGGGCAGGTGGTGTCCATATCTGCGACGGTGGAAACGGGTATATGCAGCGGCGCAGTGGAGTCCTCGTACATCGTCATGAATTTGTGAGCGCCCACGAAGGTCCATCGCCATCGCCTCTGCATGCAGCCGCGCCTATGTGTTGAGTCAAGCACACATGGGGAACGTCGTCAGGGACTTGGCGCTGAGGTTACCGTGGTCATGGCGAGTTGGTAGGCTGTTGTATTTTCGTGGTTCATGAGCATTGCAACACACGTGCGGATGGAGGGCGACAGTGACGACAGGCGTGCGAAGTTGACGACGATCGAGAAGACGACCGTGGCAGCGGTCGTGACGGCCGTGCTCTTTCATTGTCAGCAGGAGAGGGCATTGGGCAGAACGAGAGCGCAGATCCGCGCGCAGAGGAGGAAGACGCTTCATCAATTCCTGGTCGAAGGGCTGGATACCGTGGCCATCACCGAGGCTGCAGTTCAGGTTTGCTGCACCATGGGTTGCAGTGTTCTTCCACGAGCGACGCCGAGGTGGTGGATGAAAAGGAGGACAGGGGGGCCGTGGGAAGATCTCAGGCAATGCGATGATGCGACGGAGGAGTACTTCCGGGAGAAGCAGCGTATGTCCGCCATGCACCCTGCCGAGGATGCGGACGTGGAAGAAGACGACAAGGACAAGCAAAAGGATGACCAGTAGCAGCAGCGGCAGCCTTCGAAAGACGTCGGCCATGAAAGGCAAGTGGGGAAGGGCAGTCGCTAGACGACAACGGTACACCTCTAGCAAACGCCGACGAAGAGGGCTGCAAACGACAGACTGCAGCATTGGACAAACGTCTTGTAATGTTTTTCGTCGCGGAATACAGTGGACAATCGGAGCAAGGGGGGTTGACTGAAGTATTCAAATTTGCCAACCGTTCGGCCCCTTTCTGTTTGGCGGCAGGCACTGCGAGGGAGAACAATGGTCGACGACGTCCGCGGGGGCCGGCCGGCCACCATTGGTTACCGTTGGCGTAAGGTTCCTGGAAGCCGAACGTTGAAGACCCAAGATGTCCGTGCACTGCCCGGTAGGAACTCCAATGGACCAGCCGACGAAAATTTATTGCCAACAACGGGAATGCCACCAAATGGCTGTAGCCCGAGGACGCCCCGAGGATTCCCCAAGGAAATGTTTTCACTTTTTTTTTTCGTTTTTATCCCCGAGGATAGGTGGAACAAAATTTTCCTCGGGGGACTTACGTGCCCGAGGAGTGTCTAACAAGCCCCTCTTGCTTCTTTTCCATTTTGGGGAGCATCAGTCCGGTTCTTTTTCCACCAGAGGGTCAGAGAATTACATCAATTGTACGCACTTATGCATCATCCCGTTGGTCGGAGTATCCCTGGACAGTACTGATTGCTCTATTATATAGAGGATTGACTGCCAGGTTGCCTTTCTTCTCGAAACTCCTTTCAGGCTGAGGGCGGGTGTCAGATCTTAGTGGTTGCCTAGAATCTAGAGAAGAAATTGGTGTCTCCAACGGTTCGGCGACCACAGAGAGGCAAAACCCTCCCCTCCCCATCTCTCTACTACAGGCTAGGGCCCACACCCTTGTCATCCTGTCTCCCCTCTACAGATAGAAGCCAGGCCCGCACCCTCGTTACCCAGTCTCGCCCCTAAAGGTTGAAGCCCTCACTGGCCTTTCTGGCTACGTATACCCTAAACCCTAGGCTTCTGCTCAGATGTGCGTACCCTGAAAGCAGGGTTCCTACTACTCCTAGTTGTCTCTCCCTGATGCCTGAGCACAGCTGCTGAGGGCTTAAGGTGCTTTGGCTGAGGCGCCTTGTGACATCCCCACCTGGTTGCCTGGGTTGCGGCTCTGAGGCCCCCTGGGGGACCCCGAGGTGCTCCACCGACAGGTTCCTGGCGGACCCATTCGTCGTGTGTTTTCCACACAGCGAGCCCACTGTGTGTAACCCCCCACAATTCTAGCCCAGGTTACTCGGTCCAAGTGTGAGTGGGCCTCCAAGGCCTGTGATGTGCTGAGTTGCGATCGAACCTCCTCCCCGTTGTCCTGGTCGACCTCCAGTGCTTCTCTGGTTGTCCACTTGAGCCTGAGGGCACCGGCGGTTATGGTTCCCAGCTTACCCCTCCCCAGAACTCACTGTCTGAAGTTGTCCGTGATCTTCTGTGCCTTGGTTGGATCTTTTCTGATCTGCTGCTTGTATTTTCGAAGCATAAACAGTATATTGAAATACAGTTGTGGCACTGTTGTACTCAATTCTGTTGGTAATACCGGAATGTAATCATTATCTACAACTAGGAAAATTTCCAGCAAAAAGATAAGTCCAATAATACCACCCACAGGCAAATAGCGTAATACATTTTCGTGAATTTCTGCTATCTTTATATTTAGCATCATAAGTTTCATAACCATAAATAAAAATAGAACAGCAATAGCTCCTGCATAAACAACTAAAAAAATGATAGCAAAAAAATCAAGACCTAAGTCCTGAACCAGTCCGAATAATACTCATCCTGCAGCATTTGAAGGAGGCCAGCCCAAGTTTCTTAGGGCGTTGAAGTTTGTGCGTTGATAGCCTCTTTGCATCTTCGTTTCCAGATTGCCGATAGTGTTAGGGGGGGAAACCTTCTGTAGAATGTTCGTTCACAGGTTTACAGGTCCGCTGGTGCGGAGAAGCCGGTTAGTAGGGCAAACGGGCTGGTAGGGAGTGGTGCCGCCGTTATGGAGTCCCAGAGGTTCTTGGCTTTAGCCCACAGTTGCTCGGCCTTCGGACAGGAGAGCAGACAGTGGACGATGTCCTCTGTTGCCCCCGAGTGGCCGAAAGTGCAGTGATCATGCATCACGCGTCTGTTAGCCCGCGAGCGATGCCTGCTCAACCAGCTGTTGACTGGAAGCACATAGTAGATGATGAGCCACTGCATGCTTCTTACGCTTGTGTTACGGATTGACGGCACGACTTGCCAAGGAATCATCGTCCGTCCCCCTAGTCCTCCCAGTACGTGCTTCTCCCATCTTCGGATCAGTGTGTTGGGAGTATTGGTGGCACGTTGTCTCTACCCCAGATGTGTGGAGTAGTCCAGTATGTTGGATCGACTCTCTACTCCAGTTGTGGTCGGGAGCTTCTAGGCTCACTCCGCGGGATCAAACTCCTCCTCTTGGATTGCCATGGTTGGTTCATAAATTATGTAGTCGTTGTCTTTGATGACCCGAACTTTCCTGAGGAGTTCGAGCTTGACTACCACCTGCATCCGAACTGTCCTGTCCATTCTGCTGACTGTCTGTTCGGGTTGCTGAATGTCATGTATTGTGAAAAGTCCTCATGCCTCCCCCGGCCCTGTCCTTCTGACGAAGGAGAGTGCCATGGTGGGGGGGGCCTCCCATGTCCATGTGGTCCACACCAGTCTTCCATGTGCGGCCTGTGCCAACAGGGCGGTCCAGTGTTGCGGAATGTTGCGCAGGAGGGCTGCTGCTAAGTTTCACTGCAGGTTGTGGCATCCCTTCAAATCTTGACTGAGTTCGTTGTGGGTGCTCCAGCAATTCTGCTCCACGTTCCAGATGTGGTGTATCTGCCATACCCCTTTCTCCAACCAGGTGGTCCATCGGCTTTCCCATGCAGTCACAGTGAGTCACTGTCCCGGGTCTTCCGATGGTGTCCTTGAGCCAGTGGTCGCAGAAGCAGGGTTGCCTCAAGACCTCCTCCCTGGTGGTGGGCTCACTTACCTTGGCTGGGAAGATCTCTCGCCAGTTGTCCAGCAGTTGCATGCAGTACTCCCGGTGGGTTGCTTCGTCTGGTTGAAGCTGCTGGTCCTGTTCCATTTTCGCTGTTCTGTGGGAAGCCCACGACTTGGACATTACCCAGAACAGTCCTTGAATGTTGGTGGGTGTGGAGGCTTTGGGCAGCTGTCTGATTCTATGCAATACCAGCGTGGTCCAAGGCAGGTTTTGCTGGGTGAGCAGTTTGACCACTCACTTCGTTTGCAGTGCTCTGGTCTGGGTTTCCGGATCAAGGATCCCGAGGTCTCCCTTCGACTGGGTCAAGTACTGCCATGCCACACCCTCTGGAACAGCTCCTTCTTGAACGTGAAGTCCATCATCACCCATCATCCGCTGTGTCCATCAGCCTGTGCTGTGCCCTGCAGACCCCAGCCTTGGAGTTGGCGTCCAGCAGGCCTCCTTGATCCACCTAAGCCTTCGCTGTAGTTCTCGTTGAATTGCTTGGTGCTCCGGTGCGTCTGTCAGATGAGGGTTTTTTTTTTTTTTTTTTTTTTTTTAATTTGGGCCATTTCTCGATTTATGCGTGTCATCCTTGCGCAGGGGGGCGTACAAGTCCAAGGCCCCTGCAAAATGATTCCACTTGTGTTGATTATTGAGGATTGTGTCCAGTCCATTAAGGTTCCAGGAAACTATATGAAGATCAGGAGTCTGTGTTGCGGCTCGTTGTGCCAGTAGCACAGTCGCTGCATCCATCCCGACTTATCTTGCATGACTTTCGCTCTCCCCGAGCCTTGCTTGAGATCTAGGTCCCCAAGAAGAAAGTTTCCTGCTTGTCCTTCAAGGCCTTAACCCTCTTTTCCCAGCTGGAATTGTCCGCAAGGAAGATCCTGTAGGTAGAAGCCAGCACCGCTCCCATGGCGGCCCTCTCTACTGCAACCCCAAATCGCAGTAGCCAATAGGGGCTAGCTTCTTTCACTTCCCACAGGTTCGATACCAGGCCCTCCGTAAGGCGTGCATGCTCTGGAAGGCTGACCATGAGCAGGCGGACTTCTGCTGAGTGGAGCTGGTCTGCCGAGTCTTCCCAGTCCTCTGTGTTGCCCTCTCTCTTGCCCAAGGTGAAGAGCGGGGTCATTGCATCTCTGAAAAGATCAAGTGTAGTATCTGTTCTGATCAGTTTAATATCTGATCCGTGGTCCATCGGACCATATTAAAAAAAAAAAAAAAAAAAAAAAAACTGACTGGTCAGAGTACCTTCTTCCAAGGTCTTGTTTGCGACTGTGACCAGTGTCCCAGACCTTTGCACGGCCACCTCCCACTCCCTGTACATCGCATTCCATCAGCAGGGCAGGATGACTGGCTTATCTTCCTTTTTTCTAGCATCCACCTTGGCTGCAGCTTCAATGGGTTTGGCTTGCTAATCTACAATCTTCTGTATCGAAACATGGCGGTCGGCGAAGACCTTCTTAGCTGTCGATGAGGCGACCTGTGCTTCCACAATGTTCTTACATCTGTGCAGAGATGAGCAACGGTTACCCAGACCCACACCCACCCGCACCCACCTCACCCACGAGGCATTGGGTCATGTGTGGGTCTTGATAAGCGGGCATGGCTGGGATGAGGGTGAGTCTAGGTGAGCCAGCCTGGGTGGGTGACGGGCGGGTCAATTTTAGGCTGGGGTCACCCGAAAGGGTGGGTGACAGGCGGGTGAGCGCTAGGCTTGGGTCATCCGACCCACAGACCCAGGACTAGGCTTGGGTCATCCGACCCACAGACCCAGGACAACCCATAAGAGCCCCCCCCTCTTTTCAGCTGCGGTCCACCTGTGGACTTCAAAAGTTGGAGGCCCAGGAAACGGAAAGTCTCTACCCTGGGGCCCCCTGGAAAAAAAAATTGTGGTCCTCGAAAAAAAAGAGCGACACCAATGGCACATCAAAATTTGGGATCCTCCTTGAAAAAATGTGCCGCGCTCTACCGGTGGCAGCATGGCCATGGCCCCAACAGTAAGATGTTCGCTCCCATTAAAACAACGGGGATTGAACCTTGCCACCTGTACCTCACCACAACAGGAGGCAAGGTTCGCTCCCCAATTTCAAACTTGTGGAGCGCTTCAATTTTTTGCACGCTCATCCAAGGACTGTGCAAGGTGGAGATGCTTCATTTTCGCGCCGTCATCAAAGGATGTCATAGTGCTGTGGTGAATGTAAATGTTTGAAGGGACTGAGACAATGGTAACGGGCGGGTGCAGGTGGAAATAATTAGGTACCGGGTGCCAGTGGGTTATCCTATTCTCGCAGGTGTGGGTGGGTTAGGGTAGGGGTTTTGTACGGGTGACGGGCGGGTTGGGTGTGGGAGGAATTTTTTGAAAACATACTTGGGTGGGTTGGGTCACCTTGAGATTTTTATTATTATTATTATTATTTTAGGGCCGGCTGTACTTCAAAAACTGTGGGCGGGTTTCGTGAAGCGCAGATTTTAAAAAAAAAATGCTCATATCTGCGACTGCATCTGCTGCCTAGCCCGGTTCCATTAGGTGTCTGAGCGTCAGCTGTGATTGGGGGGCTTCCTCTGGCTTCCCCTTGGTCTTTTTGCTTCGCTTCGACTTTGCTGGGAGTTCGTCAGCGTCTGTGTACGCTGTTGGCCAGGGGAATTGTTTGTCATAGGCAGTATGGTCCGTATGGATATAATCTCCTTCAAGCTGTGTTTTGAGACCGCACTGCTGAGCCCAGAACTCTGAGAGCTCGCTTTCTCTTTGTAGTGCCTCAAACTTGGTCTCAGTCTTGACTATTGACTGGGGCTTAGCCGCCCCAGTGCCTGTCTGCTGCAGCTTTCGGTCATAGCGGCAGTGTGCTGCATTGAGCTGGAACTCCAGCTCACGTATCCATTCCAGATCCCTGACTGCCTTTTCTGGCTTCATCCTCCTCCTCGGTCTCTTCCTGTCCCGTCTCTTCGGCGAGTGTGTCCGCCTATTCGACATCCACCCGGCTTCCCTGATCTCCTGTCTGGGAGGCGCTCTCACCCTCTCCAAGCTTTTTCGGGGAGGTCTGTGAATCTTCTGAATTCTTTACCCCCCCTCGTGCGCCTCTTTTCTTCCCCCTGGGTTTTTCGGCCCCTGTCTTGTTGCACTAGGCGTTCTCTGCCAGCTCCCATATCTTGGCCAGTTCGTCCATGGCCTGCAGTCTTTGCTTGTTGTCCTCTATGCGCTGCTCGTTGAGGATGCTCTTTGCTACGTGTCCATTTCCCTTTTCTCCATCCTCCTGGGCCCTGTCTGCCTCCGTCTACTGTCCTAGGGCGGGTAGATGTCCAGTTTAACTGTCAGTTATCTGGCGTTCTCTGCCAGCTCCCATATCTTGGCCAGTTCGTCCATGGCCTGCAGTCTTAGCTTGTTGTCCTCTATGCGCTGCTCGTTGAGGATGCTCTTTGCTACGTGTCCCTTTCCCTTTTCTCCATTCTCCTGGGCCCTGTCTGCCTCCGTCTATTGTCCTAGGGCGGGTACATGTCCAGTTTAACTGTCAGTTATGTGGCGAGGGTCCAGATCCAGCGTGGAGTTTGAAGGTTGTCATCTAAGCCCCATCCCCTGTATTATGGGCAGTTTACGTAGCAAATCCCTGCTTTCCCCTTGCACTCAACTAATTGTGATTGATTAGATGGTTGTCTGCAACCAGCTGCCCGGTTGGTGGGGCAGTTAGGGTCATTCTCTAGTAAGTATAACAGAGCCCTAACATTTCAGGGCTTTTTCAGGGTCATTATAACAAACGTCCCAGACCTTTTAAGCCAGACTTGGAACCAGTCCATAGAGTGGACACGAAATAAACCAACAGCGAAAAAAAAAGTAAAAAAATGGATCAAAGGGGGCTTAAACCTCAAGGCAAAAGTGAGTTTTCATGCAAAATTCGCTCTTTTCGGTTTTCAGGATTTTTAGGGTTGGGGGTCAGAACAGACCCCTGAAAACATTCGCATCCTGCGCCGATGGTTACTGCGGCAACCAGTGCTAGCAGCCGCGCTCACGCGCTCGCGCCCACGCCAGCCAACCCGCCGCGTTCGAATTTGGAACATGCGCGCCGTATTCACCACGCGCCTGCACCCTCGCCCTACACGCCGCCACGCACGCCCACCATCACCGCCACCATCGACAGAGATATCACCCCCATCTCGTCTCGAGGGTCTCTACGGCCCTCGACATCACGGAGTATCCCGCCCACGAGCGCCACGTCCACTCTCAGAAAGAGGGAGCGACAGCCCACCAGGTCATCATTCCACCAAAAGCCATCATCGCCAGCACGTGCGCCCATTGTGTGCTCCACGCTAACAGGACAAACCGCCCGTTGAAATCCGGCCGTCAGGGCCAGCACACGCCCCAGGAAGGAAGATCCAGCCGTCCAATGAGGAGAAGCCGTCCGGCCAAAAAGATGACTGCTAATCAAAGTGCAGTCGCCCGCCTACTGAAGCTCACCCCCATGTCAAAGAGTAGCCACCCTGCCAGCGGGCTTCAAGCTGCATGCAGTCGTAGAAGCCACCAGGAAGGTGAAAGAGAAGTAGCCAGGCCTAAATCACGAAAAGTTAAGTGTAGCCACGAGAAGGAAACAGCCCGAGCAAGACCTCGAAGCTTAACCGCCTTTTCTGGGACAACCGCTACACGAAGGGGACTTGAAGAGGATAACTCTCAACATCTAGGGATGCTCGAGTAGCTGTTTAATGCGAGCGCCATTCGGTGCGCCAGTGTCAGCAGACTGGCCAGCCCACTACCAAAGAGGAACCTCTATCTCGTCCCGATCGAGAAGAGTTGCCCTGACAAACCAAGATTCGAGGAGCGACACCTGCAGTGACACCACGACCTGGATCTAGATGTGAGACCAACTCTATAGCCCACCGCCACGAGCCGTTTCCGCCCACTTTATTGTATCCTATCTCCCCCCCACCCMCCCCCTCCGTCGCCCCCCATCTTCTCCTTCCCATCCCTTCCCCCCGAAAATCACCCCTAGAGATAGAAGTAGTCATTGGAGATTGTCCACCCGATAGAAGTCGTCCCCGGTAGCTAAGTACCTAAAGGGCGAATCTTTAGGATGTCTCTTGCGGAGTTAAATGAGCTCTGCCGCCAACTGAAGGAGCTCACAGAGAAGGGCTAGATTCGACCAAGTACGTCACCCTACAGAGTGCCAGTTGGCCCAGTTCTATTTGCCCCAAATAAACGGGGGACCCTAAGGATGTGCATTGACTATAGGGGCCTCAATGTCATCACCGTTAAGAACGCGGAGCCCCTACCACGCATTAACGACCTCTTGGATAAAGTGCAGGGATGTCAGTTTTTACTAAGATAAATCTGAAGTTCGGATACCATCGGATTGCTATTAGACCTGAGGACCAGCACAAAACCGCCTTTCAGATCAGGTACGGTCTATACGAGTTTGTGGTGATGCCCTTTGGCCTATACAATGCTCTTAGGATGTTCCAGCATGCAATGAACCGGATCTTTCATGAGTACTTAAACAAGTTTATCGTCATGTACCTCGACGATATCCTTATCTTTAGTAGGACTGTAGAGGAGCACGTTGAGCACGCAAAAACATTGTCAGGGCTCCTAGGAAAGCGCCAGTACAAGGTTAACTTGCAGAAATGTGAATTCGGTCGCACCAAGATTTTGTATCAGGGTCATGAGACTTCCACGGATGGGTCGAGGCTGGATGATGCCAAAGTGGCCAGTATATGTGACTGACCCAGACCTCAGTCTGTGACTGAGGTGAGGTCATTCTTGGGGATGACAGGCTACTACCGCTCATTTGTGAAAAAATACAGCGCAGTAGTCACCCCTCTAACTGACCTCACGCGCCTTGACACCCCATGGGAGTGGACCGAAGAGTGTGAGGCATCATTCAAGAAAACGAAGTATAACCTGACACACTATGAAGTCCTCGAACTTCAGGATCATGAACAACCCTTTCTTGTGACCACAAACGCCAACCAATGCAGCATAGGCGATGTCCTTGCGCAAAAGGAGGGGAAAAAGTTGAGGCCGATCAAGTACATGAGCAAAAAAATATCATTTTAGAAATTAGCTAAATCCACGTATCAGCGCGAGCTCTATGTCCTCTATAGAGCGCTGGTCCACTGGAGGCATTACCTCCTAGGCATATTCTTCTATCTGAGATCAAAACATGAGACTCCCATTTGGATTGAGATGCAGCCCGTGCTCTCCGACGTTGTCAAGAGATGGATTGAAGTCATAGATATGTACGACTCTACTCTCGACCCTCTGAAGGGAGAGTACAACAAAGTGGTTGCACTATCACGTGGGGCAGACTATCTGGGCGCACTAGTGATTGAGTTTGAGATTTATGATGATGTCACTCGATCTACGGTGGAAGCCTATCAAGAGGACACAATCATGTATGAGATCATCCGCAAACTGGAAGCTAAAGACGTAGTTGCTTTCGATGAGTTTGTACTGGTTGAAGGCTTGTTGTTCCTTAAGAAGGCTGGAAATAAACGCTTATCATCGCGCTTATGTAATCTGAATAGAGAGTTTTTGCGTAGTTTATTTTTAGATGAGTGTTACGATGCAACTGGATATTTCGGCTATAAAAAGACAGTTGCAAACTTAGTGCAGAAATTTTGGTGGCCCACAATGATGGATGATGTAAAAAAGTATGTACATACTTGCCAGGTTTGTCAACATCACAAGCCAAGGAAGCAGGCATTGCTTGGTCTTATCAAACCTTTGCCTATACTTGTTTGTCCTGCTCAGAGTCTCTCCATGAATTTCATGGATACTCTTGAGACCAGCAAAAGTGGTAAACGTCACATCTTTATCATTGTGGAAAAATTCACGAGTATGCTAGGATAATCGCTATATCTGGACAACGTTTGAGTTGTTGGCTTTCTTTTGCATTCTTGATTTTTGTCATTTTGCTATTGTTCATTTTCCTTGCACAGAGAAGAAAAAAAAAACTTGTAATCTTTGCCAAAGCCTTCAGGAGGTGTAGCAAGATAGGAAAAAAAAATGACTAAATACTAAAGGAAAAACAAATAAATTGTATTCTTCGCCTAAGCCTTAGGGAGAGCTAGACAAGCGGGGACAAAAAAAACGACTAAGTATTCAAAAAAGAAGAAAAAAAAAAAATGTATTCTTCGCCGAAACCTTTGGGAGGTTTCGCATGACAAGGTAATGACTTTTGTGGACGAAATGTGTGGGATGAGACTAACAAAAAAGAGTCGTAATAAACTAAATATTATAAAGAAGAAAAGGAATAAAAATAAGTGTAAAATTTGACAACGTATAAGGATGAGGAGAGTATAAAGAGAGAAGAATAAAATTGAGTTGTACAAAGGAGAAACCTATCCATAATCTCTGGCGAAACCCTTTTCGACGAAACCTAATTGCAATCTTCTGTGAAACCTAATTGCAATATTCACAGAGATTGCAATTCGGTGAAATTTAACGATAATCTTCGGCGAAACCTTATCGCCTTAACTACAATTTTTGGGCAAACTAGAGTGTTATATTCGACGAACCCAAATAACAAATATTTTAGGTGAAACTGGACAGAGATGTTCGGCGGAAGTGAAATGTAATCTAAGGGAAACCCTAACTGCAATCTTTGTCACAACTTAATTACAATCTTTACTGAGATTGCAGTTCGATGAAACCTAAATCCAATGTTCGGTGAAACTTTTAGTGCCATTACTAGAATTTTGGGGGAAACTTGCAATGTTCGACAAAACCCTTACATTAATCTTTGACGATAGTTAACCACAATCTCCAGCGCAACCTAATTGCAATCTTCAATGAAACCTAAATACAATCTTGACCGATATTGCAGTTTAGCGAAACCTAATTTCAACCTCCGACAAAACCTGAGCACCCTAGCTATAATTTTTCGGCGAATATAGATTACAGTGTTCGGCGAACCCAAACTACATCAATTTTTGGTGAAACTTAACTGCAATGTTTGACGAAACTGAGCGACAATCTTCGACAAAACCCTAAGTGCAATCTCCGACTAAACCTAATTGTAATCTTCGTCGAAACCTACGTGCAATAATCAACGAGATTACAACTCACTGAAACCTAACTATAACCTTCGGCGAAACCTTAGCGCCCTAACTTTAATTTCGGCGAAACTTGGACAACAATGTTCGACGAACTCAACTGCAATCTTCGGCGAAAGCATAACTGCATTACCTAATTACGATCTTCACGGAGATTGTTGTTTGGCGAACCTAACTACAATCTTCATCGAATTCCTAGGTGCAATATTTCAAAGTTACGGTATAGGATTGCGATAAGATCAATCACCACCAATTCGCAACGAAGAGACACGTAAACGACCCTAATGCTTAAAGAGCAAACCTACTTCTTTGTCAAAAGACTAAACCTCAAAAATCCTTCATAAAAGAAAAAAATCAACCCTTTTGCGAATTCACTCAAGATCGTTGTAAGCTTCAATGGCTCATTCCCCGAAGATTTTAAGGCTCATTAACTACGAGTAGACAATGACAGCCTCAAGAGAATTTTACCATCGTAAGCTTGTGTCATCAACCGTCGTCGAATTTCTTTTCTTTCCACCCTGTAAATTCTACCTCGCCTCCTGCCACTTCTTCCCCTCCCAATCACTTCCTCTTCTATAACGCTCCTGATTCTTCTTGTGATAGGTCAACTACTGACCTATAAATGAGTATGTTAAACTCTATGACCTTACTCCTAGCCCTGGACTACCCTGAAATGGCAACTCACATGAAAATGGACAACCGCAAGGCTGTAAGTCGACCACCATTCGAATACAAACATACAATGATTCAAAATGCTTGTTAGATGATTGCAGGAGCCATAGAATGAAGTAATATCAAACGAGTAAGTGGAAGACAGATAACTCTGCCTTTCAATAGGTAATCCAGAGAGAATTCTTGTGATCCTCACCCTGTCACACTCACACTATCCAACCATCCTGTCACAAATTGTTACCTCCGCTCCTGCTGCACTATGAAAAATCACTCTTTAATCGCTCTCGCAATGCAAACTCCAGTTCATGTTGAAGAAGCATCACCTGTAAACCCACACTTTGGCGTAGCCGGGGCTCACTCCACCTATTAAAACTTGTGTCAACCAGGGTCGGCGTCATAAAGGTCATCAATGCGCAGTTTTCAATGGCATTGCGCTGACTATGGTAACTTACGTGGGACCCACAATGCAGCGTAGATAAGAAGAATAAGCTCCTCCCACCACTGCCCATGAGTCAAAGTGCATGCCATGTCAGTCGATGACGTGTTGGTCAGTTACCTTTGCCCTTTAATAGATAGTCCGGAGAAAATTCTTGTGATCCTATTGCCACTAACGTCAACCAGAGTTGATGTCATAAAAGTAATGAATGCTCAGTTTAGAATGTGCTGACTGTGGCAACTTATGTGGGAGCCACAATGCTGCGTATAGAAGAAGAGCAAGCTCCTCTCTGGAGCATTCAGGTTATTATAATATGCATGAAGTACTAAGGGCCTTGTTCCACACCACTTTAGTTCAAGAGAGAAGCCAAAAATCATCGTTCCAACCCCCCCTTTAGAGCGACCCGCTTTGTTTTCACTTTTTTGCGTCCCAAGGGTGCGCCCTTGAAACTCAAGGGCGACACAGCCGAAATCACCTCCTGGAGGTACCTCGAGCTCAATTGCCAGCGGATACCGCCAGCACTCCAAGTGGGTCGTTTTTTTGTGTTTTTCTTCTTTTCCAGCAGGCGATCCTGGTCCAGGATTTGTCAAGCCGTGGAGTTCGGTTTCAAGTGCAGCCTAAGTGTACATGGAGCCATAAATCGAGTAAGTGTAAATTAATCACAATTTCTCATTTAGTGTGCACGTGAAACTCGAGTATTTTCAAGTGGTGCCGAACGAGGCTCAAGTACAACTAACTAAACAGCCCTGTTTGTAGCCATTTGCGGACCACGATGGTCGAATGAAAACCTCCAGACAACTAACAGGCCTAGCTCAGTTGGTACTCCCATGAACAGTTGAAATACAGACCTGAGTTCGAATCCACATGAAACTCGACGAATAAAATGAAAGTAAATAAGAAAAAGAACTCCACAAAAAAGTTGAGGATTCGAATCCAATGGAACTCGACGATGAATGCAATCGTTCTTGGGGAAAAAGGAAAGACTCCAGAGAAAAGTCAGGACTGCTGCGTGATTGGAAGTTGGAACTCTATTATGAGACAAAACAAAAAGGGCAACTTGTCCGCATGCCTTCGCACCCCAATATAAACCATGTGCCTGGCAAGCATATGATGCTCCGTGTCCTACTAGTATGATATGAAACAGGCAAGCACTGCTCTAAAGTTAGAAAAAGAAGTTATTTGGAAAAGAGGATGAGAATCCCTCAAAGGCCACTCGAGAGTGACTCGCAGGCCTTCAATTTGCACTGCCAGAAGGCATACTCACACCAGGACTCTTTTGACTGAGCTCTGCACATAATTGTGGGCATTTACATCCAGGTCAGGCTGCAATCGCAGTCAGATACACCCAAAAAGGTCCTTGTGCGCATGAGCCCTGAGCCTGACAACAACGAGGTAAACAGTAAACACTAGCAAATCATACAGATCATTTAATTTAATTTAATAATTACACTCCTCTGTCAGCACATGACCCCTTCCCAAAAGGCCAAATGTAGTGAATGTAGGGAGGCAGACAACACAATCCTCAAAAACAATTTGGACTGAACACATGTCCTCTGCACAACTGTTACCGAACAGATCACTACAGGTAGTTTGACAGATGGACAGAGTTTAACAGGCAAGGCCAATGGCATGTTTAGTTCTGTCCATCTGTCTATGGCATGATATGGCATAAGATGACATGACCCCACAGCTTGCTTCCCGGGGACCCTTCCCCAAAAGTCAGCCCCTAAACCTGGCCACAGAAAAGTGGCCCCCTTTCCCATGATTGCCGAAACGGAACTCGGCCTCATTCAAAACTCTTGAACTGATCCCACTTAGGGCATCGACCCACTCCATGATTATCAGTGAACCTCAGCACGTACTACCATTGAGTAGACTTATCCGTCATGATACATAGCAAAAAGAGTGAAACCAGTTGAACAGAAGTGGAAATGTGGAGAAAAAAGAAACGGAGAAGAAAAGATCATCACAGCAATGAAGTGAAAACACAAAAGCAATGCCTCTGCTTCATCTGACATGCACCCAAATCATCATTTCCTGGCGACCAGCAGCCCCTGCCCTGCTGCCCTGCAGGAAAGGCGCCCTTTGTCAGATTTCAAAACGATCGGGTGCTGGCTTCGGTAAACTCGATGATCTGTAATTTTTTTTCATAAGCAACGCTCGGCCCTGTTCGCAGCACGTGTTGCTCCCCACAAATAAATTAGAGCAATGTTACAAAAAAAAAGAGAAAAAAATTGTCCGGCGCCCCTGTAATTTCCATTATTTTGTGTCATGCCCCTCCGATGGCCCACTTCCCCTGTTGTGCTCCCGGGCCCTCTGAACTTTCCTGCATGCCCCTGTCAGCAAGGGGCGCAACTTTCCACGGTGCCCTTACTGGACGGCCAGTCTCATTTCACCGGTCCCTGTGCGATATGCCCTCATCAGCGGCATACATCTTTCCATCATGCCCTCGCGCCAGAAATTCGGATTTGAAGCACGTGGTCGCTGCCGCAAAAAATGACTGTGTGTGTGTGTGTGT
>BFEA01000016.1:2245782-2271592 GCA_003427395.1 Chara braunii | reverse complement strand
TTTTTTTTAATGGGAACAAGGCTCCAATCTATTCGTGGGGAGCAACGTGTGCTGGGAACCGGGCCCAGCGTCCCATATGGAAATTTACATAGAATTTGAAAGTTTGAGGTACCGGGGCCATTACCCGGCTTTGGCTAAGAAAAGTGCATACATGTCACAGTTCGGCCATGTAACAAACATGTTACAGGCGAGACCTGTACGACACATAAGTCACAGTAGCAGAGCCGTACATCTTTTCTCTTTTTCGTACGATCCTGGCTATTTCCGAAGTGCAAATTCACAAAGAAAGACAATGCCACCCAATTGCGAAAGAAGAAGAAGAAGAAGAAGAAGAAGAAGAAGAAGAAGAAGATCCCCCTGTTTTCTCCACTGTCCTCCTCCTCTTTGTCTCCGCCAATCTTATTATTTTCCAGAATAATAATAATAAAAATGACTTGTTGAACCAGAACCAATATCCGAAGTTCCCTCTTACTGCCAACACAACAATAGGTCCAGCATAGCCATGGCTTCCCACTTCACCTTCATTTCACATGCCAAGGCTATGGTGGACTACTAAGGGCTTCACCCTCCTGCGCAAAAGACAACGCAAAGCAGCTATGGTCGCTGCTCATCAGGCCGCCATGCCTGACTTGCCTCAAAGCTTCCTTGGTGCGGCACTACCCCAACCGGGGGCGGATGCAGCGCCTGACAAGGTGATGAATATGGTGTCCACCATAGCCAGGTAGGTACCTCGCCACTCTCCTCTGTCGCCCCCTCCTCCTCAAGCTGGGCTGCTCGCCATAGCCAGGCAGAGCGTCCAGCTCCCCTTCCTCCTCCCAGGCAGCACTCTGAGACACAGCGCCTGCTCAAGCAGCACGGCATCCAAACTCGCATACCGCAAATGAGGAGGAGCCACTTCGCTCCTCCAGGAGATATAGCGGCCTACTTGCCTCTTGGATGGTGACTCCCAGGCCGCACGGCATCCAAGCAACTGGTACCCCTCCCTTTCGGAGGGAAACATCATTGCAGGCTCTGATATCGTCTCCACAGGCGCTAGACTCAGGCTACATGGACTGGTACCTGCCTGCCTCTAGCCTACCACTGCTGGGTCTCTAAAAATGCCAACTTTTTGTCTTCTTATGCTCGGCCTCCAGTCCCCGACACATCCACCACTACTTGAGTGGTACCGGCCTACCTGCTACTTGAGTTTTTTTTCCCGCTGCTCTAAGTGTCGCGGGCCTGCCCTCGCTACTTGAGTGTTTTCCCCTCTTCAACCCTCAAAGTGACGACTACCGGTAAATACCGGCCCTGCGGGGCCACCAAACAAACAAGTGCCCTTGCGGGTCACATACACACTCAGACCAACAAGCACTATTACAGGCACGCAGACCAACAAGCACACACACACACTGACTTAGAAAACTCAGCAGAATGCGGGAATCTCAGCAAGGCATTCATTCCAGTGACAAAACTCCCAAATCAGCTGTGTTCTCAGTCTGTGTTTTGACGAGTCATTACAATAGCAAAAAGACATCATCCCATCTTCCCGTGACTCATCACGCATGAAGTGAACCCCTTCCTTTCGGACTGTAGTCTTAAACCCCCACCCAGCACGTTTTTTCTTTTTTTAATGACAAAAAACAGGGCCTTATGGTCCTGGCTCCATATCCATGCTGGGGAGCATCAGTCCAGTTGCTTTCTCCCGGCAAGTCGTAAAGTACAAGAGTTCACACACCAACGCTTCCTTCCGTCTGGCCGAAGGACCCCTGAACAGCATTGATTGCTCCAACCATATGGAGGATTGACTGTCAGCTTGCCATCCCTCTACGAATCCTCTCAGCTATTGCCAGTATTTGCTACCCTTTGCTGCCATATTGGCTCTGTGAAAACAAGATTCCTCAAGGACGGACTACTGAGTTTTTCCATTCCTTTGCATGCTGTCGTCCCCTGAATTCTTTGGTGATCTGTTCACTGTGACACATCGGCTGCCGTTTGTGTATCTTGGACGCTCTTCTAGGCCCAGATTGGAGTTGGTTCCTCGTGCACCTGGGTATTCCGCTGAGAAACAGACTTGACCGAATTATGCCACTCTTTCCTTCTTAAAACCTGGCCATTCAGCCATGCCACTTTGCCACCTACCAACCAGACCCGTTTGAATTTGGCAAGTGTCACCTGTTCTGTCTCCGGACTGTTTTGCACCCACAGTTTGACCTTCCTCCAATGACACAGTATTTCCGCTTCAATCATCTCTTTGGTTGCTGCCCACACTTTCTCCCGTGGATTCTTCGTGCCGTCCAGAGTTCTGCTGCATCTCTCTTTCCATATTGCCCAGAGCGTGACCTTCCGTACCATACCGAAACAGATTTTCTCCGACTTGTCAAGGTTAAGAGGGTAAATTAATCCAGAGGAGCAGTTGAAGGGGGTGTTCTGGGAGGGGAGACGAGAATAGACTGTCCCATAGGGCTGCTGCTCTTGCCCAATAATCTGTAGCTTCTTTGCAGTTGATCAGGCAGTGTATCAAATCTTCCTGTTCTTGGTATGAGCAAACTGTGCAGACATCCGCGCTGGTTGGATCGTTCTTTCTTCTTGTAACATGTAACCACTGGTTAACCGGTAGAGCAACGTACATTATGAGCCACTGCACGCTTCTGATTTTTATGTGTCTTATCGTTTTATATTTCTTCCATGGAATTTTTGCTATCAGGTCTGCCTCAGAACCAATTAACTTGCGCCATTTTCCTTTGATGATTGGGTCTGGGTCCTTTGTTTTTAACAGCATTTTATATCCTAGCTGAACTGTGTCATCAGAAATTGGGATTGGTGGTTTGGTAGTTCTGTTTCGGTCCGAGGGCCAAGCCCATTCTGAGGGGTCAAGCTTGAGGTCTTGAATTGCTGTCCTTATTTGAAATATCTGTTTTGGCCAGAGTTCTAATGCTCTTATTTTACGGAGCATAAACGCATTCAGCACTACTCTTTCTGGGTTGATATTCTGGATGTGCAGTTCATCTGGCTTGGTCAACCACTTTTTCGAAGTTGCGGCTGGCATGCTGCCGCAACTTCCAGGCTCGGCCGTCGGGAGTGTTCTTTCCCCACTGCCCTAAGTGTCGCCGGCCTACTCCCTGCTACTTGAGTGTTTTTCCCGCTGCAACCCTCAAAGTCACGGCCACAGGTAAGTACCGGCCCTGTGGGCCTCACAACACACAAGTGCCCTGTCGGGTCACACACACACACACAGACTTAGAAAACCCAGCAGAACGTGGGAATCTAAGGAAGGCATACAGTCAACAAAACCCAGAAATCAGCAGTGTTCTCAGTCTGTGTTTGGACAGGTCAATACATTTTTTTTCCCTCTCATGTTGCGGCGGTCTAGTCTTCTTATGTTGTTGTTGTCTGTTCGTCAGCAAATAGTGAGGACCAAACTTTTTTGTGTCAGCGATGACAAAATATGGATAGCTCAATCATTTTGGCACGTCAACAAAGATTCAAATGATGATAAGTGAAGGTTAGCATGGGCCCTCCACAAACATCTCCCTCGTACCAAGGCACAAGCTTTGTTTGATGTCCATCGTGATTCAAGAATCATAGCATCAAGCCACATGACAAATACAAAGTACGGGACCACGTAGAGTTTCAACATAGCAGCTATGCCAAATTTGGATTGTAAGAGCACAAGAAAACTTGACATGAGAATAGCAAGCAGCAAAGGTCCTGACATTGTGCTCCTCTTACTCGAGAATGAAATCACAAGATGGGTCAAAATCAGAACCGGTACTTCCCGGGCTTCTGCAACCAGCTCTGGCTGTCATAAAGCTTCTTGGTTGCAGGAGTCCATGACTCATCATTATCCACGTGCCCTTGGATGGCGAGGCCGTTTTCAATGGTTGATTTGCCATCCGCGGAGAGGTACACGAATTGAAGAATGTGTGAGATGACCAACAAAATTGTTCAACCTCGTGTTGTTGGAGAAGCTCCCGTGTCCACCATCATGGCCAGCAACAAAGAGAGCCCCAAATATGGTGCCCTCTGCCAGACAATAGAAAGGACAGACAAACCAGCTGTTCAAGAACGCGCAGCGGACGCGAGGGCCAACACAGCAGCCACATCGTACAATACATAGCTAAAAGATCGCCCAGCATCCGTTCGTTACAGCAAGAGAAGTTCCAAGCAGGCAGGTGTGCTGCCAAACTCCACGAAGGATCATGCTATGCTATTGCCCTCACACGTGTGCTCCAAACCTGTGTGTGCCCGTCGTACAGATACGGTCCGTTCGTACGAACAGCAGTGCCATACGAACAGCCCCCAAACAGTCGTACCAGCCGTACGGACGGCCATACAACTGCTTTCCGGGACCTTCGAGGGGGGTGGGGAGGGGTGTGTTGCTGGAGTGCAGGGGTGCCCCCCAAATGAAAAAAAAAAAAAAATAGCTTTTGGGTTGGTGCAAGTTAAAAAAAAAAAAGATTGATTGATTGTGATTGATTGATTGATGATTGCCTGATCGATTGATTGTAAAAAACAAAAGAAGAAGAAGAAAAACGCATAGACACACACACACACACACACATGTTTCTTTCAAGTGTATACCGACTAACATGACAACACACACACACACACACACATGTTTCATTTGATTGTATACTGACCATGACAACAGACACATGTGATGGCCCGTCCAAACATGGACTGAAACACACAGCTGATTTCTGAGTTTTGCTCATAGACTGAATGCCTTGCTGAGTTTCCCGCCTGCTACTAAGTCTGTGTGTGCACGCTTGCTGGACTGCATGTCTGTCTGAGTGCTGGTTGGCTTGAGCGTGTGTGTGACCATGCCTGTCCGAGTGTTGGTTGGCTTGGGTGTGTGTGTGACCGTGCCTGTCTGAGTGCTGGTTGGCATGAGTATGTGTGTGGCCCGTCAGGGCACTTGCTCGTCCGTTGGGCCCTCAGGGCCGGTACTGTGGCCGTGACATTGAGGGGTTGCAGCGGGGAAAAACACTCAAGTAGCGGGTAGGCCGGTACCGCACCCTGAAGATATAGAAAGAGGAATGGTAATAGCTCAACCAGGTACAATTGAACCACATACTCGTTTTGAAGCACAAGTTTATATACTTCGCAAAGAAGAAGGAGGTCGTATTTTTAGAGGCCCAGTAGTTGTAGGTTAGGTCTAGGCAGATATCAGTCCAACCAGTCTGGGTCTAGGGCCTGTACGGGCAATATCAGAGTCTGCAATGAGGAGGTACCGGTTGCTTGGAAGGCCGAGCGGCCTGGAAGTCACGCCCAAGAGGCAAAGCAGGTCGCTATATCTTCCGGCCGGGCGGAGAGTCCGCCCTCTTTTTCGGCGTGCAAGTTTGGCAACACACTGGTGGAGCGCTGGCTGGAGCAGCGCTATGCTGGAGCAGCGCTGCTGGGAGGAAGGAGAAGGACACGAGGGAGGAAGAAGGAAGGAAGGGGGAGGAGCACCAGGGGTACTTACATGGCTATGGTGGCAGCCATCTTCATCACCTTGGTGGGCGCTGCGGTAGGGAGTCCCCAACTGGGGAGAGCTACACCAAGAAGCTTCGAGGCAGGGTCAGGCATGGCGGCCTGAGCTAGAGCAGCCATAGCTGCTTTGGGTTGCCCTTTGGGCATCTGAGCAGAGCCTAGTAGTCCGCCATAGCCTCGGCCTATGAGAGTGAAGAGTGGGAGAGGCGGCCATGGCAATGGGGGACCTCAAGTGATACCTGCAGTAGAAGAGGAACTCGGACATTGATTCTGGATCAGCCATTCAACATTGTATTATTATTTCTTGTATGAATAAGAGAAGGGGGAGATAAGGAGGAGATTGTTGGGCGAAGAAGAAGAGCCTGGACATTTGTCTATGCCGGTGTACATCATCTTCTTCTTCTTTCTTACATCTTCTTTTTTTTCTTCTAATCCTCTTGCTCCTTTCAAGTTCATTCATTTCTTTCTGCAATTGGGTGGCATTGTACTATCTGATGGATGTGTATCTCGAAATTGGCCAGGATCATAACATTGGTATCAGAGCGGATTCTACTTGCTGGTGAGAGTTGACTTTGCTGCCCTAACCCTAACCTAAGTTGACTGAGGGCACCACTTAGGGTTAGGGTTGGTTTGAGAAGGAAAGAGGGGCAGCGTGGCTGAGGGAAGCTGCCCCCGTGGCTGAGGGAAGCTGCACCCACCTGGTTAGGTCACAGAGGGTCGAAGTTGAACCTAACCGGGTTGCTTGAGAGTGAGATTAGGGTGGCGAGACATTTCGAGGAGGCTTCATGCGGCAATTTGAGAGAGGCGACAGTGAGAGGCACTCCCACCTGGAATCTGATTCAAGGGAGACACTTGGCAACTTAAGGGTTGCCCTCAAGTAGGCGAGCTTGAGGATCAGCAGCCACTCAGCATTTTATTTTTTATTTTTTTTAAATTGCTCCAATCTATTCGTGGGGAGCAGCACGTGCTGGGAACCGGGCCCAGCATCCCTTATAATGGAAATACATTCATGATTGATGATCATTGATGATCATTGATGATAATTTGGGATGATTGAGGATCATTTAGGATGATTCAGGATGATTGAGATCATGAAATAGAGATAGATGATGACTAATCAGAATGATTGTCTACCCAGCACTCAAATACTATCCTATCCCTAAATTCATGTATCCATTCCAACCAACCAATCACAACTGAGCCTATGTTGTGCACCAATCAGGACTCTTCCTGGTCTCACACCCCATTCTGGCTCGGTTACAGGGCAGCGCTACCTACCCCAGCTCCGACCATCGTCGACCAGATTGTAGCCATTAGTCAAGTTAGCAGATCACCTTCCTCCCTCGGCAATCCCAGACCTCTATACAAAGCCTCGAGCTCCTACTAAAGCAGGTTACAGGGCACCGCCCCAGCGCCGGCCAGCGTCGTTCTAGCGCCAACTTTACCTGGCCGTTACACAAACAGGCTCAATTAGGAAATTATCTAAGCTAGAATGCCAACTAGAAATCTAGGATCTGATAATATCAGAATCCTGATTAAAAACCTTTCTGATGATGAAATTTGACGAGTACCCTGAGATGATCACTAAATTGGTGGATAATGACGAGAATGCTGATTACTATTCCTCTCCACCCCTCCCCCTCCTCCATGTGCTCTCCTCCTCTCCCCTCGTTTCCTGTTCTCCTCTTCTCCTCTCGCTGCCTCCGATGATCTGAACCCCACTATCAGTATGAAGTTCCTATCAGCCCCAACAAGAGAGATATCCTCCCCATTCCCTTCTGCTTTGAAGTAACTAGTTCCCCCAAAAGGTGTACCTCAAATCTGACACTCTGACCTAGTCTGCCTCCGCCAGGATATAATGTGCCCCCATACATATCTCCCGGCCCCAGCCCAGGTCAGCTCCCATCATTTGTGTCTACTCTCTAGAGCGCAATCACCTCCCACCTTGTGTTACCCCTGCGAAGTAGCGCTTCCTTCCCGACCAACCTACCTGCCAACTAGACCATAACCAATCTGGCGAAGAGAATATAACCACCAACACAAAGATATCTACTGATTGATGAAAAAAGGAATAAAGAAACTTCGATGATGATGATGATGATAATGATGATGATGATGATGAAATAAAATTGGCGAGAAATAAATAAGGAGCGTTTGAACTTGCGATACCCTAATAGCACCGGTGTAGAAGATTGACAACACTATTGCTGTAATAATAAAAGAAGATGACAATGATTAGTAGGAAGATAATGGCCAGTGAAGATGATGACCCATTGACCCGTAATGAAGAATTATGAATTGATACACTTTAGTATGAACGACTCCGGATGATGATTCCCCGCAGAGATGACAATGATGATAATCTTGATGCTCTTGATGGATAACCTGCACAAGATTAACAATAAAAAAAACAAAAATGAGCAGCTCCCTTGATGACGACTCCTTGATGATCTTCCTTCTGAGAATGCGGGCCAGCGCTGTGATGACGTAGACAAGCGAAGTCCAACGCACTTCGGTCTCCATGGGGCAAACTCCACTTTCTTCCACCGACATTGGCATTGCACCAACTCGCTTGAGCATTACAGCCTCCTAAAGGGGCGTTAGTTGTGGAGTACTTCGTGTGGAAGTCACAGAGAGACTGTTCGAGCAGCCGCTACCGCCACTACTCTCCCCTCGCCACTATGACTTAGACCAGATGCCTCGTCAGCCCGTGACGTGGCTTGGCCTAGTGCCTCTGGTTTCCGCGCGTGCATTAAGCGCTCACTCTTACCACTTCACCACTTCTGCCGTATACCACTCATGCAGCTTTTGGGTGCTCATGCCACATCAGCGTTCGCATCTCCCACAAGCAGCCAGCAACTCGCCGTGTGCAAGCCACCAGCGCCTCACCACATGTGAAAAGCCAGCGCCCCGCTACTCGCTTGTGACCAGCGCCTCGCCACCCGTAGGAAGCCAGCGCCTCGTCGCCTGCTAGCAGCCAGCGCCTCGTCGCCTGCTAGCAGCCAGCGCCTCGCCGTCCATCCGTGGCCAGCGCCTCGCCACTTCCACGCCGCCTTTGCCTCGCCACTTGCTTGCTGCCATAGCAGCATCGTAGGCGCACGCACCCATGCAGCGCTAGCAACATCGTAGGCGCACGCACCCATGCGGCGCTAAGTCACGCCGGACCATTACGGACCAGACCGAAATAACAGGCACAAAGGGTCTGCTGGTCCTCCACAGCTAACGCCCCTTTAGGAGGCTGTAATGCTCAAGCGAGTTGGTGCAATGCCAATGTCGGTGGAAGAAAGTGGAGTTCGCCCCATGGAGGCCGAAGTGCGTTGGACTTCGCTTGTCTACGTCATCACAGCGCTGACCCGCATTCTCAGGAGGAAGATCATCAAGGAGTCATCATCAAGGGAGCTGCTCATTTTTGTTTTTTTTATTGTTTATCTTGTGCAGGTTATCCATCAAGAGCATCAAGATTATTATCATTGTCATCTCTGCGGGGACTCATCATCCGAAGTCGTTCATACTAAAGTGTATCAATTCATAATTCTTCATTACGGTTCAATGGGTCATCATCTTCACTGGCCATTATCTTCCTACTAATCACTGTCATCTTCTTTTATTTTTACAGCAATAGTGTTGTCAATCTTCCACACCGGTGCCATTAGGGTATCGCAAGTTCAAACGTTCCTTATTTATTTCTCACCAATTTTATTTCATCATCATCATCATCATCATCATTATCATCATCATCATCATCATCATCATCATCATCATCATCAAAGTTTCTTTATTCCTTTTTCCATCAATCAGTAGACATCTTTGTGTTGGTATTTATATTTCACTCAGCATCTACGAACTGCAAGTTGCTACTTTGTTTTTCAGCATCGATGGGGGATCTGACATTGCACTTAGGTGTTGAAGTCAGACCCTCCTAGGAGATAGGACACTAGTGTAGGGGTAGCGTTAGAGGGGTCAGAAGGATCACATGAGAGGGGGGTGAGTTCTAGTCATCTCAAAGCTCAAGGCCACTCAGATAAGTGTCGTGCACCTACGAGATGCCCATGTGTGTGTGCATGGTATGGTTTGTCCTGCGGGGGTTACTCTGGGTTTCTTTTCCTACTCCTCTGTGGTCTTGATTGTGTGATTGAATGCATGTGATCTACCGACTCACCTGATGGATGGAAAATGAAGTATCTTGATGTAAATGCCGAGTCTTTCTACAGTACTTTGTCTTTCATCTCTGAACGGATGTACTCTGAAGGTTCTGCCGGAAGTTGAAATTTCGTTTTTCAGTACAGTAGCAACTGAACTAAGTCCATGAGGGACTCCTTTTGGTTGGGATCTGGTCGCGACCTACGTGGGACCTTTGGAACCCAGTGGGACCGGGCCCAAACAAGAAGAGCCCTTTGGGCCCAAATCGGTTAGGCATTAGCCCATTGTCTTCTGACTGTCACGGAGTTCTTTCTTCTTGGTTAGGACACCCACTGCCGAGGGGATCTTGGCTGAGACGTTTCGCATGTCTTTTGGTTGCACTGTCCGTGGCTTGACTCGCACCCTGTACACCACTCGATTCTCCATTGTTGCATTTAGTCACTCGTTGTCTGATTTGTTGTACGGTCGCGGAGCTGGTCAGACTGGACTCGAGAGGACCTCGTATGCAGTCTGATCAGACAGGGTCGCTAGATCAGACCTTTCGTTTGAACTTGTTTGTTTTTTTATTTGGTTTGCTGCTCTCTACGTCCAAATGAAATGTCGCTCCAGCTAGGAGTTCTACCTTCTCTTCTCTGAGCTTTCAAGTCTACTTTTTGAGAGTTCATTTCCGATGCCCGTGGAGACCCGCCGTCGGAAAGAAGAGAGAAAGAGGGGAGGGAGAGAGAGAAGGAATAGAGGGAAAGTGACCGTCTGGAGTGGGCAAGGACTGGGTAAAGGAGTGTTCGTCCAAGTGAGAAGAAGAGTGAACCTCTTGAAAGTCTAATTGATTTTTTTGCTGATTGGCGACTCTCTGACCCACCTGTCAATACTAACGGTCCAAAAATGGCTCAGCTAACTTCAATGCAATGGCGGATCTTGTTAGATACAGCCAGTGTGGCGGAAAAACCGTATCTACAAGCACTCCTAGATAGTGCAACCAAAAGGGAACAGGAGGCAGAGAAGGAGAGGACGGACTCATTGCTGAAAAGTCAGGTGGCCTTCCTAGAGACTCTTCCCTCACTGACTGAGTAACAGTGTGGGGAACAGTTTCAGTCTATACTCACCACCCTTGTTCAAGTCAGGAACCTTGAAGATCATATCACTCAGATCGTTGAAGTCTTCGCAAAGTTGCGAACACTTCAAAATGATCTGACTGATATGACCCGCAAGTACCACGAATTGACAAAGGAGGTGGCTGAGCTGCGACAAGCCCAAGTGGCCAGCCCTCTTCCTCTACCCCCTGGATCTGAAGCTGCAATTCAAACTACCTCGGCCTCTCTTACTGTATCTTCTTCCTTGAATGTGATGGCAACCTCCTCGGGACCTGCAACAGGTACAAATTTTGTTGTTGTTGTGACAAGCAACGAGGCTGGAAATTCTGCAATTGATGCAGCCCCAAGATTGGAACCACCAGTTGCTGGTCCAAGCCACGTTGGTCCCTATGTGGACCGAAAGGCGGTTCAAATACCGTCTAAGTACGACGACAAAGAAGACATCGAATCATGGATCAGCTCCATGAGGGCATACTTCGAGGTTTTGGGGACTCAACCTGAGACCCAGTCCGTGATCATGGGAATGCATATCGAGCCGGTCGTGCGGGGCTTCTTAGAGGTCCAAGCTACGCGAGTTGGGATTCCCAAAATAGAACTAACAAGGTGGCTTAAGACCACCCCGGTTCCCTCCCTCGAGGAACTCCTCATTTCACAATACCTGGATCCACACGTTGCAGCAAGGGCAAGAATCCATCTTGACAAAATCAAGCACAGCAAGTGGACGGGCTGCATGAAAAGTTGGCAGACCTACCTTAGCAAGATATTCGCTACACCCAGATTGGAATTGACTGCTCAATCTTGCTTGGATGTGGTCAAAGGCGCGGTTCCCACCAGCTTTACTAATCGCCTAGGCAGGGACTTCATTCGTTACACTGTCTGGTTCACCTTAATGAAGGACATAGTCAGTCTTGAGGTTGTAGACCTTGTCACTACAACAGGCAGCAAAAAGCCCATGGGCGACAGGCGGTTCAAAGACAGCAAGCGTTCTGCTGTGCATGACCTGCTGGAGGTTGAAGAAGAAACCGATGCAGGGAACCCCACTCTTGGTGACGACCAAGAACAGGACCCTGATACAGCTTGTTCTTCGACCCATGAGTCCGAGTTGGTTTAAGGTGTTCTTCCTCCAAAGAGCCGTGTATACCGAATGGGACCTGGCGAGTTGGAGGAACTCCGACGACAGATTGATGAGATGATTGACAAGGCGTGGATCAAGCCTAGCGAATCTGAATTTGGTGCTCCTGTGTTGTTTGTTCCAAAGAAAGGAGGCAAACTCTGCATATGTATTGACTATCGCGGTCTAAACCGCATCACAAGAGAGAATGCCTATCCATTGCCTCGTACAGATGACTTGCTTGATGTCGCAGGGGGGTGCAAGGTCTTCTCCAAGATCGATCTCAAGTCTGGCTACCACCCGATTGAAGTCGATCCTACGGACCAGCACAAGACTGCATTCAAAATGCGTGATGGGCTTTACGAGTTTACCGTAATGTCTTTTGGTCTCACGAACGCACCAGCCACCTTCCAAAGCCTCATGGACAAGGTACTCCGCGAACAGATTGGCCGGTTCACTGGTGGTATACCTCGATGATATCTTAATCTTCAGCATGTCCATGGAGGAAAACCTCAAGCACCTTGAGAAGTGCTCACTATACTCAAGAAGACGCAACTTCATCTCAACCTAGAAAAATCTGAGTTTGGGAAGGATAGCGTCATCTATCTTGGACATCGGTTGTCTGTCGCAGGCCTGAAGCCTGAGGCAACCAAGGTTGAGGTCATAGCAATTGGCCTCAACCCGTCAACATTCACAAACTGTGTTCTTTTCTTGGCCTCGCATCATACTATCGGAAGTTTGTGCCCCGCTTCTCTCTTATTGCTCGTCCATTGTCACGGGTGACCAGTAAAAATATTCCCTTTTCTTGGGACGCCGCGTGCACGAAGCCTTGGTAAGTTACCTTGTACTCCACATTGCAGATCCCAAACTAACATTCGTAGTTACTACGGATGCGAGCCATTATGGAATCGGCGCAGTGCTGCAGCAAGACGACGGCGATGGCTTGCGGTCGCTCGAGTACTACAGCAAACGCATGTCCAGCTTAAAGGTAGCCACTTCCACCTACATGCGCGAGCTCTATGCTTTGCGTATGGCGTTGGACCACTGGAAACACTATCTTTTGGGACGCCACTTCAAAGTTTTCTCAGATCATGAGACTCTGAAGTGGATCAAATAGCAAACTACCTTGTCCCCTACCTTGCTTCGCTGGTTTCATGAAATTGGCATTTTCGATTTCGAGTTAAGACACAAAAAGGGTTGTTATAACCGAGTAGTTGATACTTTGTCTCGCCACCCAGAGTACATGACTTGTCTTGTCAAATTCTACGACCTCCGGAAGAAACTGAACTTGAAGGAGGAGCTCGTAGACCACACCGCCCAGGATCCGGAGCTTAGCCCTATCCTTGAGCAGCTACTGGCTGACCCTAGCAGTCAGTCTGATTTTCACGAGTATAGAGGACTGATTTTTCGTCGCTACGAGAACCACGACCGTTTGTGTGTGTCCAACCATGAGCCTCTCCGCACGCACTTTTTGGATTTGGCTCATGGTCGGAGCGGACACTTCGGCATGGCAAAGACGTATGCAAATTTGCTGAGACAGTTTGATTGGCCTGGCATGAAAGGGACTGCTGAAAAGTTTGTGGTCGAATGTCAAGGCTGTCAACGAATCAAACCATGCAGACAACAGCCCATGGGGCTACTCACACCCCTACCCATTCCCGAAGGTCCCGGGGAGTCTGTCTCCATCGACTTCACCGACATGGGAAAGGTAAGTAAGAACGGCTACTCACAAGTCATGGTGACTATTGACCGATTCTCTAAGTTCCTTAATCTGATCCCTTTGCCGCCTCATGCCCCAACAAAATTAGTGATTCGTCAGTTCCAACAGAAGTACATTCTGCAGTTCGGAACCCCGAAGACTCTCGTAAGCGATCGGGACCCGGGCTTCATTAGTACTGAATGGAAGGACTTCACGTCTCATCTAAGGATCAGGTTGTGTATGACATCTGGCCGACACCCTGAAGCCAACGGTTTGGCTGAAGAAATCAACCAGACTGTGTTCCAACTTCTCCGCGCTTTGATTATCCCGGATCAGGAAACATGGGATGAAGAGTTGTATTCCATTAGGGGGTTGTACAACAACTCCATCCATTATGCCACTGGCATGACACCTAACAGGCTGCATCTCAGTTGGCAGATCTGTAATCCGCTCTCCTACCTATTCCCTAAACAGCCAGCTGGCTTAACACCCGGCAGGCCTGGCTTCAGGGCCAGGTATGATCGCTTGCTCAAAGTTTCCATTGCAGCTATGACCAAGCGACAACACGCCATGATTTATCGTGCGAACAAGAAGCGCCGACCGTCGGATATTCAGGTAGGAAGCTATATCTGAGTCAAGATGTCTGAATTCTCAAACGAAGAGGGAGTCTCACGCAAACTTCTCCCACTCTATTATGGGCCCTGGGAAGTTTTGGATGTGATTGGTGAAGATCACTTTGGCCCTTCGCACGTCGTTGATGTGCCAGCCCATCTGCGCACATACCCCATGTTCCACGCATCGAAACTGTACCTCCACCGTGATGCTAAGGCATTTGATTATTGCGAAGATATGATCCCTTGCGCGATCAAAGGCGGGCATGAGATAGACCGAATTAAACAACACGTAGGGAAGGGACGCAACAGGCAGTACCAGGTTCACTTTATGTATCATCCGTTAGAAGGTATGTATTGGATTTCCAAGCAAGAACTGCTACGCAGCGCATCACGAGTTGTTAAAGCCTACGAGCGACAAATCGCCACTAACGCTACGCCTAAGATCTCTGCAAGGCTCACGGCGACAGAGTATTCTAGGAATCTCTTTGCCTTGCTTGCCTACAATGAGTTTGTCCAGGACTCAGAATGAGTTACTCGCTCGAACGGACCTCGCTCTTGAGGGGGGAGTAGTGTGATGACCCGTCCAAACATGGACTGAAACAGACAGATTTCTGAGTTTTGCTCATAGACTGAATGCCTTGCTGAGTTTCCCGCCTGCTACTAAGTCTGTGTGTGCACGCTTGCTGGACTGCATGTCTGTCTGAGTGCTGGTTGGCTTGAGCGTGTGTGTGACCATGCCTGTCCGAGTGTTGGTTGGCTTGGGTGTGTGTGTGACCGTGCCTGTCTGAGTGCTGGTTGGCATGAGTATGTGTGTGGCCCGTCAGGGCACTTGCTCGTCCGTTGGGCCCTCAGGGCCGGTACTGTGGCCGTGACATTGAGGGGTTGCAGCGGGGAAAAACACTCAAGTAGCGGGTAGGCCGGTACCGCACCCTGAAGATATAGAAAGAGGAATGGTAATAGCTCAACCAGGTACAATTGAACCACATACTCGTTTTGAAGCACAAGTTTATATACTTCGCAAAGAAGAAGGAGGTCGTATTTTTAGAGGCCCAGTAGTTGTAGGTTAGGTCTAGGCAGATATCAGTCCAACCAGTCTGGGTCTAGGGCCTGTACGGGCAATATCAGAGTCTGCAATGAGGAGGTACCGGTTGCTTGGAAGGCCGAGCGGCCTGGAAGTCACGCCCAAGAGGCAAAGCAGGTCGCTATATCTTCCGGCCGGGCGGAGAGTCCGCCCTCTTTTTCGGCGTGCAAGTTTGGCAACACACTGGTGGAGCGCTGGCTGGAGCAGCGCTATGCTGGAGCAGCGCTGCTGGGAGGAAGGAGAAGGACACGAGGGAGGAAGAAGGAAGGAAGGGGGAGGAGCACCAGGGGTACTTACATGGCTATGGTGGCAGCCATCTTCATCACCTTGGTGGGCGCTGCRGYAGGGAGTCCCCAACTGGGGAGAGCTACACCAAGAAGCTTCGAGGCAGGGTCAGGCATGGCGGCCTGAGCTAGAGMAGCCATAGCTGCTTTGGGWTGYCCTTTGGGCATCTGAGCAGAGCCTAGTAGTCCGCCATAGCCTCGGCCTATGAGAGTGAAGAGTGGGAGAGGCGGCCATGGCAATGGGGGACCTCAAGTGATACCTGCACTAGAAGAGGAACTCGGACATTGATTCTGGATCAGCCATTCAACATTGTATTATTACTTCTTGTATGAATAAGAGAACGGGGAGATACGGAGGAGGAGATTGTTGGGCAAAGGAGAAGAGCCTGGACATTTGTCTATGCCGGTGTACATCATCTTCTTCTTCTTTCTTACTTCTTCTTCTTTCTTACTTCTTCTTCTTCTTCTAATCCTCTTGCTCCTCTCAGGTTCATTCATTTCTTTCTGCAATTGGGTGGCATTGTACTATCTGATGGATGTGTATCTCGAAATTGGCCAGGATCATAACACACACACACACGCTTGAACACACACACACACACACACACACACACACACACACACACACGCTTGAACACACACACACACACACACACACACACACACACACACACACACACACACACACGCGCGCGCATGGTCTCTCACTCATGCGTGAGCGCGCGTGCGGAGAGAAAGACAGACAGACAGAGGGACCGTGCGCGGTCCCTCGAACAGCAGTGCGCTATTGCGCGTGTTTTTTTTTTTTCTTTCAATCAATCAATCAATCAATCAAATCTTTTTTTTTTTCTTTTTTTTTTCACTCATTTTTATGTTTCTCTCTTTTTTTTTAAATCAGAACGAACCAAAAAAAAACAAAAAAAAAAAACGTGGTAGTGTGAGTGTGCCCTGATTTTCAGAAAAAAGGAAAACGAAACTTGGATTGCTTTTCTTTAGTAGGATAATCGAACGAAAATCTATCCTCCGGAATACAACGCCCCCTACCCTAGGCCTCTTCCGTTGAGCTAGCTACCTTTCTGGAAGCGGGGTAGCTATCATTTCCTCCTCGTGGGAGGACACTGTGACAGACAAGGGAGGGCACTCTGACAGACGTGGGAGGACAATCTCACAGAGGTAGGAGGACACTTCGATAGACTTGGAGAGGCACTCGTTTCTTATATTTGGGTGGTCAATGCACATAGCCAGGACACCGTCCACGGCAGTTCCACGCTATAGTTAGGTCCTGTCTCCTTCTTCAAGCAGTGCACGGAGACTTAGGAGAGTTTCACTCGAGGAGATTCATCTTCTCTTTTTTCATTTTCTAAAAAATATGAACAAAAGCAGATTGCCCCACTTTCTTTCTCCATTTTACAATTGAGAAAATTTAATATGGAAAAAAGCCTTCAGCAGCATTTGATTCTCTTTTTTTGAAATCGTTTTGAATTTTTAATTTGCAATAACTGTGTCACACCGTTGAGCTAGCTCAACTCAAAGGTGTATGTGGGACATGGCCCCCGATCAGATATTAAACTGATCAGAACAGATACCACACTTGATCTTAGCAAAAAGGCCGAGAAAGCTATAAATAAACAATTTCAATGTTCAGGGACGCCGGACCCGCTTTCCATCAGGTGGTGGTCCCCACCAATAGATGGAGCCTCCCGGAGAGTGCTAGAGGTGTCGGATCTTATCAGCACCCCTAGCATCACCATGGGTTGTTTAAAAAGGAAAAAGAAAAGAAAAAGAAAAGAAAAATTATAGTCTCCAAAACGACACACACACACACACACACACACACGACAGGAATTCCAAGAATCGCGACGGCGATTTATTGCCCTACCTTTCCGCTTCTCTTCTCCCTCTGTCGCTCCTCTCCTCCCCTTCATTGACGACGGAAAGGGTAGGGGTAAGAGAGAAGTTACTTCTAAGCATTTCCCTCCTTTTCTCCGAAGTTTCGTCCTGTGCTCGGTAGGAATCGCGACAACGGCTGCTGCTTGTCTTCTCAGGATTTTTCCGATCATTTCAAGATCGAGATTTCCGAAAGAACCACTGGCAACGACCATCATCCCAAAATCGTCGGCATTTGGGAGGTCCTTCTTTCTTTTTTGCACGCACAGGCTTTCGCGAAAGTCCAGCTTGGTAGAAACGCTACACAAAATCACATTCCTCCGTTTTCTTGTTGCCCTTGCGGAGGAGCATCACCTAATTTATTCATACCGCGCGGCCTTCATATCTGATTGCCACCCAGAAAATATATTATATCCATCAACGGTCGAAGACTGGGAATCCCTCCAAAAAGTGGTCGGCAGAGATAAAATTATTCGGCAAAAATGAGCAAAATTCAGCAAATATATACCATTTGACGAGCAACACTCCGAAGATGCTTTTGCTCCGTTTTTTCCGATTACACCCTGCTCCTTTTTTCTTTTTTTTTCTTCCTGATGCCATAAGAGTCGTCTCATCTGAAGTAAACTTGCTCGATCTTATCATCTGAGCGTCCAGAGTGCGCCACGTGGCCTGCTGAAGTACTGTATAATGAGTTTCCCCTTTCCTCTCTTCCTTTCCGCGGCTTCCTTTCCTTTCGTTTCAATCACCGCCGCCATCACCATGGCCATCGCCATCGTCAAATTCTCCGCTCCAAGTATAAGGACGCAAAGCGAAGCCAGGTGGGCAGCAGCAGCATGTCTGCGCCCCCACACAGCCGAGCGATCATCATCTTCCATGTTTGCTGTAAGAAAAGTGCGAAGAAGAAGAAGAAGAAGAAGAAGAAGAAGAAGAAGGCCAACATTAGCTTTCCGAACACGAGCTTAACTGAACAGAACTCAGATCTTGCACGTTCCTCCATGCATTTCGCCCGTCTGCACGGCGGCCATCCTCCGGAGGTATTCCTCCGTGCGAAGTGCTAAGCCTCGCGCTTTCCCACGCCACGAACCACCTCTGCGCGTAAAAAAAGCCGTTGGGAAGACGTCAAGAAAAAACAGCAGGGGAAATACGAACTCGTTTTTGAAATTGCAATAGGATTTCAAAAATAGAAAATTTCGAAAATGGGGAGGAATTTCGCAAAACGCAAATCTCGAAATGCGGATTACTTCTGAGTGAGTGTAATCTCCGAAAATGAAATGAAACCTCTGATAATAGATTCGGAAATGCATAAACATAAGCATTATCGAATTTATCGTCATAGAGAACTGCCCTGTGAGCCGTAGGCAGAGAGAGCGAGAAGAGGACAACGCAGGAGCCTGGGGCTGTGGCAGACCGACTCATCATCTCACTTTAAATTCTCAAAGAACAGACCGCACACGAATGATGCTTTTGCATATTTGCCCTCAACTCAGGGCCTGGTCACACCTGCACTTATTCTTGACTTCATTTTGAGCAGAACATCTCGAAATCTCGTGCGAGGTCCAAGGCAGGGGAGGGGTCCGAGTACACCTACACTTCGAGACACCATTGGCTGAGAACTTTTTTGCGTACTCAAATCCCTCCTTCTATTTACACGTGGCAGTATGTCGATGTTGCGCGCCTCCTACTTACTTTCATCGCCCACCGCTTCATCGTCGCGAGTCGTCCGATCTCATATTGCCCTTCGGCTGCAATTTCCACGTTCATTCGTTGGTTCGTTCGTTCATAGGCGCGCCGCAGGGCACGATCGTGTTTGTCGCGCTCGTGATGTCCAACATCAAACCAACCCCTCGAGCTCGAAAGCCAAGCGCCATTCCACCGGAACTGTGCAGTGAGATGGGTGACGTCCTGTCAAGCCCAGCGATGGATGATCTACCACCGGCAGCAGCAAGTAGTTAGTTCCAGACTGTCCACGCAACCTCGGCTATAAGCACCACGCCCTCGCAGTAACACCAGCAGCACCATCCTTAGGTCTGCAGCTTGGAAAGCAATCAATCAATCAATCAATGGCGAAATAAATTCGGACCTCCTCGGGAAACCGATAGCAAATGCAGGTGTGGACGGCCCCTGACGATAGCAAATGCAGGTGTGGACGGCCCTCGACGATAGCAAGTGCAGGTGTGGACGGCCCCTGACGATAGCAAATGCAGGGGCTAGGTCCCACTTACACGAATTAAGAGATACTGACCGTAGATAGCACAGATCAACGGTCAGAATCTCGTAATCCGTGCAAGTGGGACCTTGCCCCAGGTGTGGACGGCCCCTGACGACAGCAAATGCAGGTGTGGACGGCCCCTGACGAGCACAAAACAACTAGCGGGGAAAACTCGAAACAAAAAGAAGGAAGGAAGATATGAACAGGGCAGTGTATCAAGGGCCGACCGTGCTCAGCAGGCAAGCAGGCAGGCAGGTACGCGTGTGAGAAGTTGATGCTCGCAGCACAGGTGGGAAGCTCGCGTACGTTCACATTAAAGAAGCAATTTTGTTTTGTACTCGCGCCCGCCCAGACCAGCCCGTAGCGGCAATTGCTAATGCAAACCGGACTTTTGTTTCCACTTAAAGACGCACGAGTATAATCATTAGTCAGAAAAGGACCGTGTACGGCTGTACTTGAACACGATCTGTCCTGTAGTTCGTACACTCTTCTGTACCTACGAATACAGATGGGTCGCCAAAGCTGGATGATACAGTATAAGTGGAGACTTCCACGGCAGGGTGCGAATGCTACATAGGTGGGCGGGTGCTTCAGCTCCAGCTCGCCGTCGACGAGGAAAAGCTAAAGGGACGTGCGTCGTGCGGCAACTTCTTTTTTTTTTCCTTCTCCCAATTTGACTTTTCACTACCTACCTACCACTACTCCTAAGCCTGTACAGGGGCAAGGTCCCACTTGCGCAAATTAGGAGATTTGGGCCGTTGATCTTTGCTATCTACGGTCAGTATCTCTTACTTCGTGCAAGTGGGACCTAGCCCCAGGGGACCCCTGCAAGCATAGCTTTCTACCTCTCACAATCAAGGGGATGCATGTTGCTCCCGCCCTAATCGGCTGTGGTCAGGGAGTAGACCGGCGGGAGTAGACCGGCTAACGCAAAGACCGAGCATTTAGCCAGTAGCTGCTACTCCCATCTACTTCCCGCGCCCCCATCGAGTAACAGCAGTGTCTATGGCCAGCACTCTCCCCGACACCACACACACCCCCCCCACACACGCACACCCCTGATGGCCAAAGACCCTACCGATACTGAACGGGTGGAGCAAGCCAACCATCTCAATTATCTCAATTAGTTGGCACGAATAGTGCCGCCGGTGGTCAGTGGGGATTGAGCCCACGACCTCCTGAATGCCATTTGCGTGCCTAACCAACTGAGCTAGGCCGCTTGCTGCAACTGTACTTTTGCGGGAAAAATCAAATACCCTGGGGCCAAGTCCCACTTACGCTGATCCTTGATTTCTGATCGTCGATCTTCCGTATCTGCGGTCAGAAATGGATCATTCGGGTAAGTGGGACTTGGCCCCTGGTGACTCAGTGGCCTGAGTACTACTCAAATACCCTGGTGACTCAGTGGCCTGTCGAAGCTGGTGACTAATTCTTTAAGCCCGACCAATTCAATTACCTGCCGAACCTGGACAGGACGCCCTTTCAGGACTTTTTTTTATTGTCATTGTAGTATTACTATTACGGGAACCCCGTAGCAGCCACATCCGCGCTCAAGCCTCCAACGAGGGAACATGCATGCGGGAGCTGCACCCACCCGCAGGTGCGATACCTGCTACAGCAGGTGGGCGATACCGGCCACGGGTCAGCCGGTAGCATAAGTAACGAGCTTCTTTGATGGCCCAGTCACTGTGCCTCCCCTCCGGTCCCCTCCTCTTGCTCAATGCCACTCGGGGGGACCAAGCTTGGCGCCTTGCCCAGGAAGGTGCATGAGGCCAAATGGGGATTGAACCCAAGACCTCATGAATGCCACTTGCGTGCCTTACCAACTGAGCTAGGCCGCTGGATTGAGTAATACTTATGAAAGAAACCACACCAAAAAGGAATTCTAAAAAAAAAGAAGCGATTGCGTTTGGGAGGTCTGACGATCCGCAGGTCGGGTAACGTTTCCGCCGGTGAGTTCTGCGTCGGCCAAGCCGACCGTCAGGGCATGATCACGCTTGAAACTTTCGGAACGAATCAAGCCACAAAAGCTGGTCAAATGCGTTCCCAGGCTGATAAGCTTCCCGGGTGAGTATATGCCCTTTGGATGGTGACTTCTGTTTCCTGACAGCTGTCATAATTGTCAGTAGATTTTTTATTTTTATTTTTATTTATTTTTTTTGGGGGCGGGGGGGAAAGAGGAGGGAAGGGGCATGTCTTCCCCCAAACACACAACATGCACACCCTCATCATGAGTGCACGGGACCGGAAAGATAACACTATGCATTCATGATGAGGGTGCGTTGTATTCGGGGGAAGACGGTACTCGGATCGCCCATCGATACGATCAGAGGCTAGTAATCCCGACTCCGATCTTCGTCGGGATCCATACTCCGTGGACTGATTGACTGAGCTACCGGTGCGGGGAAAAATCGATCGACAGCACAAAAAAAAAAAAAAAAAAAAATCGATCGACAGAAGGCAGCTGCTCTGCCACGCATGAAAGAACAGGAAACGAGAAAGGCGCAAGCAAAATTCTAAACAAAGCCCAGGGGATGAAGTCGATAACAAAAAATTCCCTGTCCGAGAAGAGATAAACCCAAAATTCCCTCTCTCGGGAGAGCCAAACCCATCGTCACAAGAAGTCTCGTCGGGATGGCTCGGTCTTTTTTTTTCTTTTTTTCTGCGTTTTCGAGCAAGAGATGCCCGCGACGTTCAGTCAAGCTACCGATTTGCCGTCTTACCCCGAGCAGAACGAACGGTCCTTATAGCTGCACTTGGGCGAACTTGCAGTCTAGATACAGCGATAATGACCCTGCGTTCTATTCGAGTGAAGGCCGTGATAAGACAGATCATGCAATGAACTTGCATTTAACCGGAATTTAGGCGCCGTAGTTCCGGTTTTAGGAATCTGCAGAATTGTCCCTGGCGGACAACCCTTCTTCACCCGAGTAGAACGTACGGTCACTATTCCTGTATTTAGACGGAAAGATACGCCAAATACAGCTATAATGACCGTACGTTGTATTCGGGTGAAGAAGGGTAGGCCTCTTTTCAGTTACCAGTTAAGAGCCCAGGACTTAGAAAGATTATTAAAAAAAATGACCGGTTAATGTCACAGCCCACTTAAAACTGCACGCTCATTGCACATGAGTGCTATCGAGCCTCGCTGCACTACTCTTGAAATGCACACAAGACAAAAATCATGTCGCTGTATCTTTCCATGTTCTAGCGGAAGATTGTTTTGCACCTTTCAAGAGTAGTGCAGCGAGGCCCATCATGTTTGTGCTGCTTAGAAAACAAGCAAGAACCGCACCTACTGGATTCAATCTAAGTAACTCAGCATAGACATCCCGCTGTGCTATACTCGTGCTATGTTCGTGCTATGTTCGTGTTATGTTTGTGCTCAGAGCGCAAGCGAAGCACGGACCTGGTCGTGAATAAACTGCGCTATGTTCGTGCTATGTTCGTGCTATGTTCGTGGTATGTTCGTGCTACGTTCGTGCTATGTTGTTCGTGCTATGTTTGTGCTATGTTCGTATTATGTTTGTGCTCAGAGAGCAGCAAAGCACGGACCTGGTCGTGAATACTCTGCGCTATGTTGGTGCTATGTTCGTGCTATGTTGGTGCTATGTTGGTGCTATGTTGGTGCTATGTTTGTGCTATGTTCGTGTTATGTTTGTGCTCAGATAGCAAGCAAAGCACGGACCTGGTCGTGAATAAACTGCATCTATTACATGATGACAACAACGGTAATCTAACTTAGCATGGACATAGCACCACAAGGGGCAGGCCCCACTGGTGCTATGTCCGTGTTAGTAAAGTTTGAAACTGACCGTAAAAGTGGCCAGGTTCGCGCTAACACAACACAAAAGTAGCACCGCAACGGTCAAGGCCTAGCCCTTAGGCTACTGCGACTTCGTCGTGAGTCTCTATGACCGATCTATGGATTGCTACTTTCCCAAAACAGTAACCAAGACGAGGATGGATGATCACACCCTTTAGCTTCCTAAAACTCCAAGTACGTGGAAACGTTTCGATGGATGTCTACTCTATGTACATACGGGGGCGCTACTGTCGGTCGCCATGCCGTCGGAAGGAAGAGGGGGAGGAGGAAGAGAGAGGTGGTGATGAAAAGTTTCCATGGACGTCTACTCCATGTACATGCGGGAGGCGCTACTGTCGGTCCCAATACCGTGGGGAAGGGGAAGGGGAGGGGGAGGGGGAGGAGGAGGGGGAGGGGGAGGGGGAGGCGGAAGAGGGAGGTGGGGATGATTTTGGGAAGGGTTAGGAAGGCTGTAAGCTGCGTAGTCCTGGTGACGGTCGTGATGACGCGGTCGCAGGTAATAGTGCGCAGAGACAAGATGGTCATTGGGATAGCGATCCTCATTCTCACCCCACAAGATTGGCGGTGGAGAGAGAGGGAGTGCACCCAACGACAGAAGCTCGCAGCTAGGAACCAACAGGTCTGCAGTCTCTTCTTCCTCTTCCTCCTCTTCCTCCGCTTCGTCGTCGTCGTCGTCCTCCTCCTTCCCATCGTCTTCTTCGTCTTCCCTTTGCTGCTGCTGTTGTTGGCTTACTCTCGTTTGCTCTTCCTCTTCTTTTTTTCCTTCTTCCTTTTCCCCTTCCACGTCTTCTACCCTTTCTACCTCTTTTTGATAATAGCCGATGCACAGGGATCCAAACGCGACACCCACGTTTTTGTTGTCGTCATTCAGCACGAAATCCATCTCGCCAACAGAAACGGTCTCCCTGTCGTCCCTTTCCTCGGCAGATCCCGAACTCGATACTTCGTCATCTCCCATGTTCCGATCCCTCACCTTGTACGATGCCGACTTCTTCCAGAGAGTGGCCGAGCGGTCATTCAATCGCCTTCTTTCTCTCTCCTCGTCATCCTCCTGTTGCCAGCTGTTGCCCTCCACCGCCCACCCACCACCTTCTCCTCCTCCTAGAGGTCTCTGATTCACATCGCTCCCCACGCCGCTCTTGGTGTTGTCGGTGGTGCTGCATGGACGATTCCCGCCGAGATTCGAATCCACCTGCTGCCAGCTTTTGCCCTCCACCACCCACCCTCCTCCTCCTCCTCCTCCTCCTCCTCCTCCTCCTCCTAATCCTCCTGCTGCAAGTGTCTGATGCATATTGGTCCCCACGGCGCTGATGTTGTTGCTGGTGTTGCTGCCTGGACGATTCCCGCCGACGTTCGGACCGAAGTTATACGAGGCAACGGGATCGATCAAGCCAACCGACGAGGACGCAGATGCCGCAGAACGGGACTGCCTTGCGCTCTCTGAGAGCGACCTTGGCGGGCGCCCGGACTCTTCCGTCACTTCCAAGTAGTGGACAAGCACCACGAACGACTCCTCTCCCTTCCTGTCCAGCAACCAGTAACTCCGCCGTTGGAACAGCTCGTTCTCCGAGGAACGCGCGTAGTAACAGTGGAGAATGTCCACGCTCTCTACCTTGAGCTTTTCGTGCGCTTCCTTCACCGTTCTCCCGTCGTTCTTCTTCTGCCAGTCGTGCCCGTCCTTCCGGAAATACCGACACCTCTTTTTGTCGAACAGGTACAATGTACCACTTTTTGGTCGCTTTGCTGGCTCCGTAGCCAAGGAGAACGCATGCAGTCTGTAGTTCCTGATAAGGTATTCCACTTCGCGAGGACGCAGCCATCTGCGTTTGGCCTCTTCAAGCACCTTGCCGACGTCGATCGGGCTGTCGCGATCTTGGGAGGAGCCGGCTGAGCGTCGCCGGCTTCTGCCGCTACCGGACTCATTATGTGGCAACGCCATCATGGCTGGCTATGTAAGGCCTCAGCGTTCGGTCTCGAAAGCTCAACGGTGATATGTGGTGTGGTGGTGATGATGACCGCCGACTCCCCCCCTCCACCTCCACCTCCACCTTCACCTCCTTCTGCTGCTCCAGTGCACTCTGAAGACGTGGCTGAAATTCCAAGTACTAATGGATCACCTGCTTGCTCACTTCTTTCTCCGATCAGCACAAAAGAACCCACCACGTCCCTCTTCTCGTCTTGTGCGCGTCGCTGAGTGCTGTACATGCGGTTTTGGATTGGAAAGCTTCAGAACCCTGTACTGAAATCAGTTTGACCGCTTTTTGTCACTATCCCTTCTTCTTCTTCTTCTTCTTCTTCTTCTTCTTCTTCTTGAACTTCTGCGGCTGCCGCTTCCTCTCCTACAACTGCTCCCTCGATCGATATTCCTGCCTTCTCATCCTCGCTGCTCTCTCTCTCTCTCTCTCTCTCTCTCT
>BFEA01000016.1:2208434-2219612 GCA_003427395.1 Chara braunii | reverse complement strand
TCCTCCTCCTCCTCCTCCTCCTCCTCCTCCTGCTGAAGGTCTGTGATTCCAATTGCTCCCCCCCCCATTGTGGTTGTTGGTGGCGACGATGGTGGTGTCTGGACGGTTCCCACCGGGCTTGCTACCCGAGTTATGAGACCCTGAAGAAGCCACCGAACTAGCGGACAGGGACGCAGACGCCGCAGAACAGTACCGCCTTGCGCTCTCTGAGAGCGACCTTGGTGGGCGCCCAGACTCTTCCGTCACTTCCAAGTAATGAACAAGCACCACGAACGACTCCTGACCCTTCCTCTCCAGCAACCAGTAGCTCCGCCTCTGGAACAGCTCGTTCTCCGAGCAATGCGCGTAATAACAGTGGAGAATGTCCACGCTGCCTACCTTGAGCTTTTCGTGCGCTTCCTTCACCGTTCTCCCATCTTTCTTCTTCTGCCAGTCGTGCCCGTCCTTCCGGAAGTACCGACACTTCTTTTTGTCGAACAGGTACAATGTACCACTTTCGGGTCGATCCGCTGGCTCCATAGCCAAGGAGAACGCATGCACTCTGTAGTTCCTGATAAGGTATTCCACTTCGCGAGGACGCAGCCATCTGCGTTTGGCCTCTTCAAGCACCTTGCCCACGTCGATCGCGCTGTCGCGACCTTGGGAGGACCCAGCTGAGCGTCGCCGGCTGCTGCTGCTCCCTGACTCATGATGCGGCGGCGCCATCACGGCCGGAGATGTTACGCCTCCTACTTGAAACGCATTCGAGCGCAGAGGGGAGATGGGGCTCGTTCGTTCTCGGGAACTCGACCGTGGTATCTGGTGGTGATGACGACTCCCCACTCCCCCACTCTGCCTACACCTTCTTCAGCTCCAGTACCCTCTGAAGATGTGGCTGAAGATGTGGCTGAAATCGATCACCTGCCCGCTCACTCCTTTAACCGCTCAGCGAAGACGAACCTACCACGTCCCTCGACTTGTGTTGTGTGTCCGTCTTGGAAAACTTGCGATCCGTCGCTTGAGGAGGCGATCTGAATTGCTTAGGCGCCGAAGAGCAGAACGGGATAGCAAGAGCGAGAATGTACGATGTGCGCAACGCATGCAACCATTAGTGACCATCATAAGATTTATTCCACCGTCCATCTGCCGCCTGCTCTCGATGCCCAACCAGCTTGGATGCCACCGTCACCATGTTGCGGTCTTCAGAACCGCCATGACCATGTTCCACATCCCCAGATCGATCAGCGATCGTGTTCATCTTTCCTTCGACCTCCCTCCCCCCCTCATTCTTCTTCTCTCTCTCTCTCTCTCTCTCTCTCTCTCTCTCTCTCTCTCTCTCTCTCTCTCGGACGGCACAAGATGCAGAGGGAAAGGAACCAACAATGTGAGACCACTGATGATTGTAGTCTTCTCAGTAGCAGGTGGACTGCTGGTTTGATCGAGGTGGGGGAGGTGCAATGACAGTCTGGTTGAAGGGTATCTGCAATCCCGAGTCTGTCCATGATGCTTAATAGATGGTAACTACACGGGCTCAACGGTCTCCCCAAGGCGCTTGCAAGTCTGGCGATGCGTGCCGTACCATCCATGGATGTGGAAGCTAAGATGTAGAGTGTCGTCGGAGAAACCGCGTCCACTCGCGCACTTTCCCGGCGCGGACCTGATCTTCCACTCTGGCGGGCGCAACTCAACCTCCACGTCATCACGCGCTTCTATACTCTGCGACCCTGTGCCCCTGTGCGAGCCCAAGTGTCAACGCGAGGGACTTTTCTAAGATCTCGTTAGGACTTGCGAGATACGCACCCCGGGCTCCACGTACAACTAAACAATTTTCCGTTCGACGAGCACTTTTCTCGGCAGGCACCTCCTGAGGCGTCCTCTGGCGTATCTTTGGAAGAATACTATAGCCGACGGGTGCCGATTCTGTCGCGCCTACCGGTGCCGCAGGCGCATTTGGTAAACTACTCAACAACGTGGGTGGTTCTCCGGCGGGTGTTTGAGAAAACCGGAAAGAACAACAAAACTGGAGTTGAATCCACATGGAGTTAGATATCTGTTTTTTTTTTGTTTTTGTTTTTTTTTCGGTTTTTCTTTTTATAATTCGAAATGCCCCTGAAGTTTGCGTTTATTTGCGACGTGCCCCTCTGACGGCCGACTTACCTTGTCGCGCCCCTCTGACGAGGAATGACGTTTCCAGAAAACCCCTGGCGTCGTTTGGGCCTGAATATGTTTCATATGCCCCTACCGGTACTGGTACCGAATTTCCAGTATGCCCCTACCGGCTGGCCATTGAGAACCTGAGTAGGGCCCGTAGCATAATAGTGCTTATTGTGGTCAGAATTTTATGCTAAGGTGTTGAGTTGTTGTCGGGGAAGTATTGTAGGACTGAAGTGTTGAAGGTTTTTTGAAGGCCGTGGAACAATGTGAAGAAAGGGATTGTGTTTGGTGCGGCCTCGAACTCAGGACCGGTACCCGGTTTTGGAAAGGTACTAAAGGCCAAATATGTAGGTTGGGATAATGGATTTGAACTCTCGAACTGCCGGAGGAATTCGTGATTCAGTAGTTTCTGTAATGAGGAGATTTGAACTCTGGCCTGGACGTCAGCAGGGTCCGCTTGGTGTCAGGTGTCTAGAAGTTGTCGGTACGGCTCTTTATGCGTCAGACTGATAGTGAACTGTAATTCCTACTCTATAACGAGCAAGATATATACCGCTACATTGAGGAAGTCTTTACTGACAAACACCGAAAGGTCCCTGATGAGTTGCTGGCATGGCAGCCAGCCGAAACCGGTCGGATCAGCCACGGTTTCGTACTCAGTTGTTATGTTTTACTGTCATTATTTTTCAACTGAGTTACGCTCGGGAGATTTCACTTACTATCTTGCATCGGTTCTATGTGTGTTTTACAGTGTCTATTTCCTTCCCCTTTTTCTCCTTCCTCCTTGCTTACGCGTGTTCGCACAGGGTGATCATTTCGGCGCAAAACATCGGGTGGCCGTATCCAATCAGACAGTGCTTCTGCAATCAATGGTCCTTTTTGGGATTGACGAATCAACGCGCAGGGGTACGTGTAAAGGCGCAACTCAGATCCGTCTACACGTGTCCTCGCGCGGCGTTAGCTGGGCCAGACATCCGCTCGTCTAATTACTCCGTAATGCAAGATGCAACGACCGCAAAGCTCAATCAACAAGCAGAACTGAGAGCGGGACTACCGATTGCGCAAAAAAAATCCTATCTTACTCATGCATGCACCAAAAGGCAGTAAACAAAGGCAAAGGCAAGGATCCTATAGAGAGATAAGCAACCAATCATGACATCCATACATCGATTCATTCAGCAACATACACACAGTGCATCGGAGCCAAAGTGTGAGCAAAAGTCCAAGTCCAAATTCCGAAAAAATAAAAAACGGGCAGATCGCCCTGAGCCGAAGTCAAAATTTATACACAGAGGCAAGGAGGGGGAAAAGACAAAGAAACAGCAAATCCACGTCCATCAACCTCAACTCTCTCTTTTTCTCCCTCTCTCTCTCTCTCCGATGCGGACAGTCCGTCGTCGCGCACCAACCCACGAAGCTGTCACCCCGCTTAGTCCTCCCGCACCCGTCAGGTTCGCCCGCGCCCACAGTCCGTCGTGGCCCGCGTCAACCCCGCGCGTTTGGCACCAGCTCGTCGGGTCGGCCGACTCCTGCTCTACTCACCTCTTATATCGCTCATGTGCCGACCCTCTCTGATCGAGCAACCCCGAGCTTCCAATAGCTGGTTAAGAGAGTTAACTTATCGCACAGTCGAAATTTATAGCGTACATGCTTGCGCGAAGAACGTGGAATTACAAGGACTTGGGAAAGAGGATTACAGAGGGAGCGCCTGCATTCTGCATGACCGGGCCGCGGCATGGGGGACGTAGCTGCTTTCCACGCATCGATCCGAGCATGCAGACCGTGGCTACAAAAACGCAGCAAAAGAAAGAGAAGGAGGGCGGGAAAGACGAAGCGCACGAAGAAAGATACAGTACAATGGTGCCAGCCCAAAATTACAGTTACACACCCGATTAACGGCGCCGACTAATCATAATTTCGTTGCAGCCGCGTAAAGAAGCGCGTAAGCAAAAAGGCGCCACGCGGCAAAAGAAAGTCCTAATTACAAAATTCCTAAGTTTCTAACTAATGCGAAAAAGCAAAAGTACAGGTTCTGGAAGGGAAGTCCGAAATTCCGAGAGCCATCGGGGCTCGACAAAATTCGAAAAAGAATTAAAAAAGAACGAAGCAAATTCCCGCGCGATGTCCTCGCCCAAAAAGTTCCGAAACCGAACCAAAAAGAAATGACATCAACATTTATTAATAACGCGCCTGGCGGCGCGCTAGCCATCCGACCCATCAATCACCCGTCCCGAGACACACCCAACTCCGAACTCAGCCATCCAAAAAGAATCGATGCAAAAGACGAAGAAGCGAGGGTACTGATGCAATTTCCCATCCATCCCAATCTCCCGTAATTTGCCCAACCTTCCCAGCTTAGGACCCCTTATTGCAACCGCGTAGAAAGTCGCGCGCTACAGAAAATGGTTTGTCACAACGTTACCTAATCAGCAGTCTGCGGCTCCGACGTACAATTTGGGAGGATACGTAAGAGGTGGAGGATGGTATCAAACGAATCAAAGGTTGAATAATATTGAAGAAACTGTTTCCAAGATGAAAGTACGGTATGATGCAGAAGAGGAGCGTGAGCGTACGAGGAAGGAAGAAGAGGAGCGCAACAAAAGAAAACGAGAAGAAGAAGAATGGAGAGCACGAGACAAGAAGGAACGGGAAGACTTTCAGAAGCAATTAGGAGAATCGATGAATACGAGATTCGATGTGCTGTGTGAGGCATTATTGGGGAAGAAGAAGGAAGGTAGCGACGAGTTTGAGAAGTTAAAAAGGCAAATCGACAAACTGGAGAAGCTACAGTCGGGTTTTGTGCCTGTGATGAACGAATGTGTGTCAGTGGATATGACAGCTAGGCGGCTGCATGAGCAAGAAGAGGAGCAGCGTAAGGCCTGTGAGGAGTCAGAGAGGAGGATAGTCATTCTAGAGGAAGAGGTAGTCCTGCTAAGAAGGCTCAATGAGCAGAAGACGAGTGAGGCTGCGACGTGGAAGCAGGAAGCGCTGAGACCTGGCAATAAGCGGGGAGCGGTGATCGTGGAGGAAACGCCCAACCAGCATGTCGTGTTCAGCCATGTTGTACGGCACTGAAGACGCCCGGGGCTCATGTGGTCACAATGGCCGAGGTACACGCAAAGGAGGTTGCCGCCCTGAAGGAACTGCGCAGTAGGGATTTGAATGGTCATAGGGAGGCGGAGCAGGAGGTCCAGAGATTGAAGGAGGAACTGGAACTTTTGAGAATGGAGAAGGAGCATGAGCGGCCAGGGATGAGTGGCACTAACCTAAGGAAGAAACTCGAAGAGGTGGCGAATGTGACAGCCTGGAAGATAGACAAAGGCAAAAAAAAGGTTGGCGAGCAAGGTTTACGTGTGAATGATAAAGAAAAGTTTGTGGCGGAGAATCGACGTTTTCTTAAGCCGTTGAAAAAGAAGGATATCTTGTTGATCTGCAGAAACGAAGGGGTGATTTACTCGACTCCGGATAAGACCAAAGAGGAGATATTTGTGCAGCGAGCAGCGAAAGCCTTCCCCCAGCTTGACGAGCAACAGGGTACGGATAGAAGAAGTTTCTGATGATACCAGGGAGACAAGTGCGGATCTTGGTAAGGTTGGTGAACACGAGGTTTCTTCTTAGTGTCTGCCCCGAACGTAGCTCGTCTCTGGAATCTTGCAAGGCAATGTAAGAACAAACGCTCTGTCTCTGTCGATCGTCTACGTTGTAGAACTCTCAACACCTTGTTTTGTTACGTGTTGTTATTGTTGACTTTGCATCGTCAGCTTCCCTGGACATTGAAATTTGTTGGGTGTGTGAAACGGCTTCTTTCTGATGGGTTTGACTTTGATCGTTGCCCAGGTCCCTTAGTATATGCTCTCATTTTCCCATGGTATAAGCATGTGTATGTAGGTTGTACTTCTCGAGAGATCTGTCTACGCGATGGTGTGAACACGTGTATCGGGCCACGAATTTGTCGGTGGGAGGGCGGAGTGATCGTAATTAAAAGTTGTATAGATGGTTAAGAAGGTGTGAGGCTAGTAGTTATGTTGCCATCCCTATCTGTGTGTCTTACGCGGATGATCTCTTGAGCTGCGAAAAATTCTTTATTCGGTGTAGCTCTTCCCTTCTTAATGTTTGTGGAAAGTCGCAGCGTTCAAGGAAATGCAGACAGCTGAGACAGGGTCTTCGGGAGAGATTGAGGGAAAAAAGACGTAACAATACCCAGTTCGATGTAGTAAAGAAGGATTTGTCCTTGGTTTCCTTCCATGCGAGTAACGGTATTGTTTCCTGCAGTCTTCTCCGCATCCTGAATGAGTGCGCGAAAAAGAATCAGTCCCGTTGTGTAGTAGTTTGCAGAGAGGGGGATGTGTTATGTGACGATTGAAAGGTGTTACGTCGTTGTTTTGGTCCCTCCGTAGTGTCGAGTGAGTATGGATGTTTTCAACTGCGTAAGGCCAATGGATGGATTCGTGGTGGTGTTACTCTGGCCTTTCACTCTATCATACCCTTTCTGAAACGCTCGCTGGTTTTCAAAGATCCACTTTCTGGTTTCCTTAGTAATCCTGCTTCCCACAGGTCTCTCTATAGTTGGAGTTTCGACCAGGTAGTTTACGCTTACTCTGTTGTTCGTTGTTTTTCAGAGAAGAGGACTCGTTTCCGTCTACGTTGTGTTTTGTCGCAATTTGCCTTACGGACCTTTAATGTGCATTTAAGGCAACGGTTAGTGGTTAAGGTAGTATACGATCAGACAATCATGAAGGCTAAGGTCTGTCGACTATGTGCCAAGATTGTGAGAGGATTGAAAATCTCGATTGCTCTGAAAGACTTATTGATTCGACGACTTGCGGTGTCGTAACAGGACCGTGGGGGACTTAATCCATAACTTTCGAAGGGGAGCAAGGTCTGAGGAGGTTATTTGTACGTGTGAGAAGGCGGATGCTGAGTTCCCTCGGAGCAACGGACACGTAGTCTTTAGGTTTAATGAGACGACATTTTTTCCTCAAGTGATGTTGAACTCTCGTAACATTCTAAGACCGTTTATCCTTCGTTCTGTTTCAAATCTGCGTAAGCAAATCATTTCTGGCACTCTCTCGTCCATTCCTTTTGTATCGAGCAAAAATCTATTTGATGTTAATCTGAAGTCTTGTTGCAACTGTTGCTCTGTGCCATCTTCTGATTCTGGTGTTCCCTGCTCTATTGACGTTGTGCGTGGTCAACTTCCGTGTCTTGAGGGGTTGGTGATTTCACCCATCGATCACAATTCAGGGGACACTTTTGCTTGTTCCCCCGTTGTCTATAGATCCGACCTTGATAAGCTGTCTTTTAGCAATCCTTCCTTCTCTGGGTGCGTTGGGGATGAGAATGTTGTATTGGGTAGATCAAAGGAAGAGTACTTTGGAAAGAGATTGCAGGAGGTAGCGAAATGGAATGACACGGGATCGTTCGGGCATGCGTACTGCATTCCGGAACACAAGGATGTGGAACGATGGAGGGCGATTTGTCCTGCCTATTTTGAATAAGGTGTGTCTGGGAGTAGAAGGATTTCTAGAGCTATCAACAAGTTGCTGTGGAGCTTGCCGAGCCAATCTCATTTCAATTTAAGGGTCACTACTGACCTCTTGAAAAGGATTAGGGATATGAATAAGCAGCTGAAGAAGGATGAGTATTTGGTGGGTGCTTCCTTCGATGTCAAGGAAATATTTTTCTAATCTGCAGCATGACGCGATTATAAGAGCGGTGGAATGGGTCACTGATTTTTGGATGGAACAGGGGTACAAGTCGGTTGCGGTGAGTAGGCGAGGCAAGGATGCTAAGTTAAGCAAGACAAAAAAGGAGGAAGGCTGTATATGCATATCGTTTCAGCAGATGATTTTGTTCGTCTCCTTTGAGCTCCACAATACCTTTGTTTTTGTCTTAGGTAGGCTTCTTCAACAGACAGTAGGAATTCTCATGGGCAAGCCGTCAAGCCCTGCTCTCGCATGTCTACTTCTTGCTTTCAATGAGTATCTTTTCTTGGCTACCTTGGGTTCGCAGCAACGACTGGTTCATGGATGTCGGTTAGTCGATGACGTCTCAGTTTTTGTCGTATGTAGCAAGAGTGATTCGTTATCGAAGAGTCGCGGGCAGCAGTTGATCAAACGATTTTATGAATGCTATGACCATAATCTGGTACTGGAACAAACTAAAGAGGGCCAGTGCTGGGATTTTCTAGGTTGTGTGTTGAAAATCTTTGAGACGGCGGGCAAGGTTGTGTGTATGCCTATGCATAAAAACCAACGCGGCTGGAAGAAAGATAAGTTGAGTTTTCAGAGCCTGCAAGATTTTTCCTCTTACTCAAGTCGGCAACAGAAGATGGCGGTTATTGGATTTTTTTTGCATCGGGCTAGGAGTTTTACCACCGTCGCAGGAATGGAGCTGCCTTTTCTGTTCACCCTGAAGCTTGAGCTATGGCGACGGGATTACCCTTATGTTTATTTCGATAATTCTTTAATTAATTTCTCCAATAAATTCTCGGGTTTGTGGAAGAAGTGGACTGTTTTGACCGGATGGGACAAATACTTTTGATTTGGAAATACTGTGGGAAAAGCCCGAAGTAGGGCCCGTAGCATAATAGTGCTTTAAGTTATTGTGCTCATAATTTTATGCTACAGTGTTGAGTTGTTGTCGGACATTTAAGGGAAGTATTGTAGGACTGAAGCGTTGAAGGTTTTTCGAAGGTCATGGAACAATGTGAAGAAAGGGATTGTGTTTGGTGCGGCCTCGAACTCAAGACCGGTACCCGGTTTTGGAAGGGTACTAAGGCCGAATATGTAGGTTGGGATAATGAATTTGAACTCTCGAACTGCCGGAGGAATTTGTGATTCAGTAGTTTCAGTAATGAGAAGATTTGAACTCTGGCCTGGACGTCAGTAGGGTCCGCTTGGTATCAGGTGTCTAGAAGTTGTCGGTACGGCTCTTTATGCGTTAGACTGATAGTGAACTGTAATTCCTACTCTATAACGAGCAAGATATACACCGCTACAGTGAGGAAGTCTTTACCGACAAACATTGAAAGGTCCCTGATGAGTTGTTGGCATGGCAGCCAGCCAAAACCGGTCGGATGAGCCACGGTTTCATACTCAGTTGTTATGTTTTACTGTCATTATTTTTCAACTGAGTTACGTTCGGGAGATTCCACTTACTATCTTGCATCGGTTCTATGTGTGTTTTACAGTGTCTGTATTTCCTTCCCCTTTTTCTCCTTCCTCCTTCTTCCTCTTATTCCTCTTCTTCCTCTTCTTCCTCTTCTTCCTCCTCCTCCTCCCTTTCTGCGTTCATGCAAGGCCTAAATTAAAGACATCGATTGGTCGAGAACTAAGGTTGTTCACTAACAACAACATTGAGAACCAACAGACAACTTTCCCATATGCCCTTACCGGTACCGTCCATCTTTCCAGCAAGCCCTTGTCGTCGTTGTTGACAGTCGCAGTCTTTCCCCTGGCCCCGGGAGAGGTGCTACCGGGGCATCTCTCTCTCTTTCTCTCTCTCTCTCTCTCTCTCTCACACACACACACACACACACACACACACACACACATACACACAGACATACAGACGCACGCGTGTGCACGGGAGATGACGCCAAGAAGACGACCATGGTGATGGTCAGGAGGTCGACAATCGAGGAGGAGGAGTAGAGGGAGGGGTGACGAGGAGAAAGTTGGAGGAGGGAGAAACGAAGGAAGAGGAGGGAAGAGGAGTAGGGAGGACAAGGACCATGACGATGAGGGACAAGGATAGAGAAAGGAGGCTGGAGGAAGAGGGAGGAGGGCGATGAGCATGGATGGAGGAGGAGAGAGGAGGGCGATGAGCATGGATGGAGGAGGAGAGAGGAGGGCGATGTGCATGGACACACACACACACACACATGCTCACCTTCGCACAGCAGGTGTATGCACTCCAATGAAGCTTTCCCGACGTGGCGAACTCGAAGACTGTCTGCTGCACCATTTTTTCCGTGGCGGCATGTCAAATACCTACCACTTCGAATTCGAATTCCTCCCGCCACTGCTGCAAGGGCATAATAGAAAGATGTGTGCCCCTCGTGAGGGCATTTCGAGGACGAACAAACAAAATGCCATCAGCGGTCCATTAAGGGCATATCGGAAAGTTACACCCCATGCTGACAGGGGCCTGCGGAAAATTTCAGAGGCCCAAGGGGCACAACAGGGTAAGGCGGCCTTCACAAGGGCACGCCTCAAATAAACGCAAACTTCAGGGGCATGTCGAAAAATTTTCCTTTTTTTATTTTCTTTTTTTTTATGTTTTTTTGTGTGTGCGTATGTATGTGTGTGTGTGGTATGATCAGAACAGACACTACATTTTTTTTTTCTTTTTTTTTTTAAGGCTAATTTGGCTGCTACAGGGTTCCCCGTAATACTATAATGACAATAAAGGCTAATTCTGGACAGGAAGGCCTTGCAGGCCTCCTTATCCTACCCCTTAAGCAGCATTGGCCGCAGAGGGAGGTCGATGGTCCGCTCTGCGCCGGACTTGGGGATGAAGTTTTGCTGCGGGCCGGCGGATGAAGGCGATCGAGGGCGGGGGGGCGGGCAGAGCGTCGCGCGTACCGAAATGTTCACAGCGCGCCAGAAAATGAAAGAGCGCGCCCAAGGGGCGGAGCGGCGGCGGGCGTCGATGCGAGGGAATATCTCGAAGCGCCTGCCGTCGATAAGCACGCGTCTTTTTTTTTCCTTTTGTTTTCCCTTTTTTCGTCGTCGGTTGGTTCCTTTTTTTTTTTCTTTTTTTTTCCGTTGTAATCTTCTGTCATGTTCCCCCCTTTTCCCATCGCATTCTTCTGTCGTTTGGCCTCCCTTTTTTTTTATTTACCTCTTTTTTCGTATTCCTCTATCGTGTAGCCCCTTCTTTTCAGTTGGCGACGACAAAAGCATTTATTTTCCCCTTTTTGCATATTCCTCTAGCGTGTTGCCCCTTCTTTTCAGTTGGCAACGACAAAAGCAAGGAGGTCCGGCCAGCGGCAGCCACGCGCAGCCACTCACAGCTTTGCCCACCCACCCATGCACCCCC
>BFEA01000016.1:2171986-2185894 GCA_003427395.1 Chara braunii | reverse complement strand
TCCGTAATGGAAAACGAGAAACCCTGAATGTCACCCCCTGCTCCGAGCACAACACGTCTCAAGGCGAAAAAAACTTCTGAAGCTTTTACATAAGCTCTTGTAAAATCTCCTCGCATCCAATTTTTCCCCCGACGCTCATATATTCGTATGTCCAAAATGTTGAGATCAGTAAACCTCACCATGATGACAAACATTGTCCGTCCTCCCGCTACGATCCTGAAGATTCTCTCATATTGAAAAGGAAACGCTCCTCCCTTTGTGATAATCGCCAGTCGTTCAGGTACTTTTATTTCAATGTAGCACAAAATCTCATCCATGTTTTCGAAGTACGTCAGAAGAGGAAAGTCTGCGCATTACAAAAGACAAAAGTCACAATAAAAGCGTCACATCAAGGTCAGGACCGAAAGCCCAAGGTCATGCTACGACGACCAAAACGCCCCCACGCCCAATGTCGAAAATTGATGAAGAACTCTTATTGATTTGAAGCCCGTAACCAAGAGAGCACAAATCATTACGCGATGTATTCCATGGAGTCAAGCGTGGTGTGCACAGGCCAGCATGGCAATACGTTCTCCTCACGAAAAGATGACAACCATCACACTCTCAATGAGGTAGCCTCCTCCCCGCTCCCTTCTCCGGAAACACTTTGTGTTTGAGCGCCAACGCCATTTTCTAGGGCAGAAATTGCATTTTCTTTTACTTTCAGAGGAATCACAAGACCGGTGGTAAACTTTTTGGAGGACTCGCAGACATTCGTCCTCGTTTGTCTCATCCAAGAAAACGTAACGGTTGTGACATGTTGATACTCTTCCTCGTGCCCTGGAGCTTTTTTCCAATTTTTTTCCCAGGCGTTGGCATACAATTCTCTTAGTGTGCTCGCTTTTCTGATTGGAACCCAGTACTCCACCTTGAATTGGTTGTAAGTTGGCGAATCTTCGTTCTTGTCAACTTCACTGCGAACCTGGCCAACCCAAAATGACACTCCTTGATGCATGTCCTCGTCTGACGGTTGCATAATGACAAAACTGTCGACATGCACATCTTTGAAAGGATCAAAGCTGGCCTTAGGATTGTCCCTCTGACGATCCACGAATAGAGGTTCTCTCTGTAGTTCGGATGCATCCGAATCAGAGCAAGAACTCCTGTCTTCAACGACATGGGTGACCTTTGGCCAAAATTCGGTGATGGGTGCCGAAGGCACCCCGTTGTTCATAATGTCCCCCGCGTGTTTGACGTGATCTTCCCAAAACCGAAAAGCCCTATCTATTTTAGTAACCTCTTCGTCTCGGAAAGTCATCCAAGTTTCTCTCTTTTTTTCATAGACTTCCGAAAACCTCTTCACACCCTCCAAACCGTTCTTGTAATCGTCGAGGAAGGCCGGTTGGACCGGCAGAGGATCGAAAGGTTGCTGCGGACCAGCGTAACCACCGTTGTCTGTTTGTTTGAACCAGTAAAGAGGACCATCCTCGAGCAACCACTTAGCGTCTGTGCAATACTCTTTATAGGACATGGCGGGATTATCACCTATCATGTAGAATTTCAGCAAATGAGGCTTCGAAATCCCTGTCATGCGCTTTGAAACATGCGGGTAAATAAGACCTCTCCAGTCTGCTATCCTATCAAGAAAAATACACCGCGGAGGAGTCTTATGAGACCGCTCTAGCAAAAGGAATAACTCATCCATTGTGTAGGTATCATTGTCCTTGAGTTTCTTGGAGAAAACGCTAAACGTGACATCGACGTCTGTGTGCGTGTGTCCAACTATCATAAAACCAATTTCTATTTTCTTGAAAATCCCGAACTTCACAAGAAGTGCTGCCAACGCGCAGATGAATCTATTCTTGTTTTCTTTGAAGCAGTTGTCAGCTTGAATACGAAGAAACGGCGGTAGAGGTTTCCCACTGGATTGAATCTCCGTAAGAGTCCGCATTAAACACGTCGCCGTACTGCTGGGACCGTGTGTGTAGTAAGGAAAATACGTGTAAACATACATAGACGGATCCCGGCCATGGACCAGAACGGCCGTGAGACCAGTCTTCATCATCCTCTCGTGGTGCAAGTCCTTCGAGTAGTTAGCCTGTCCTATATGCGGTATGGTAGTTTTCTTCTGATCCATACCGTCAATAATGATGCACAGACACTCGGACTGCCGAAAGATGGAATCCATTTTGCAGCGGCTATAGTCTAGCCTGTGGTTGACTTGCAGCTCTTGATGTTTCTGCATCCTATCTTTGGATTTCTTACGGTCCCTCTCGTACTTCGACTTGGCAATGCACTGCTTGTAGAATATACATTTTGCACACTTCGTGAATGTGTTGGATATAGCTAGACTCACGTGCCAGAAGTGCTTACTCCACATAGCGTAGAAAGTCGACTCCGACACTACTTCCGAGTGGCACATCAAAAGATCAGAGCGCAATGATTCGTAAATTGCTCGTTTTGTGAATGCCGCAGGAATCCTACGGCGAGGACGACAAACTCCGTTTTTCCAGACCATGTCATTCGGCATACTATCGGCGTGGTCGTCGATGAACCGTTTCAACAGTACAAGCATCGTGACGACTTTTTCAGATGGTTTAGACAAGCCCGAGTGCCCATGCTCCCTAACGACAACACCGTTATCGTACATCCTTTTGTAGACANGGTTTAGACAAGCCCGAGTGCCCATGCTCCCTAACGACAACACCGTTATCGTACATCCTTTTGTAGACATAGAATGTGTTACGAGAAATGTCGAGAATGTTACAGTACGCCTGCACGCACATCTTCCGTTTGCAAGCTACAGGCCTGACCCGCTCAGCACCACCTTCCATAACCGTGAAGTCATGTATGGTTTGCAACCACCACTTCGTCCTTTCCGCAAAACTTTTCAAGTAGAATGCACCGGCCTGACATCTTCGACTGTCAGTTCAGCGCAACACATCCGCCTACAACAGAGCATCCCTCGCACTGCCTGAAGTGACTGCATCCTGAGTTTGCCCATAGCTCGCCGATGCTGTGTCTTTTTGGCCGGTTCTATGTTTGCCATAGAATAGGATCTTCTTTCACCGGGCATAGGCACCGGCAAAATGTACCGTATATGGCGGTCCTCTTCGGAGAGACAGCGCGAGCTCTGACTGTCTCATGAATAACAATATTCAGTGATTTCATCCGTGGACAGTCCTTGACTCTCCTGGCACTGCGGAGGGGTAGACGAGGAAACCCTATCACCCCCATCGCCAACTCCCAAGGAAGAACCAGCAGTAGTGCAGTTATTCGCACTATACACGTACTCCGTCCCACTATAACTACAGTCACCGAGATTCCCCTCGGGTATGGAGCTCAACATCCCAGCGTCGGTCATTTCAGAACATGCTGAAGAGACTCTGGATGTACAATCGACATTAAGAAATTGACCCCCGCTTCCAGTGTTTTTGTGGTATTCGAGCACGTCACGACAGATGTACGAATGCTCGGTGGAGGTGGACAATTGTGTTCTCTTCCGTCGATGCTGAGTGTTTGAGTCACGTGACCGTTTTCCAGAGGAAGCACATGGCTCGAGTCGGGAAGAAGTACTATCGGCACTGCTCGGAACTCTAATGCCCATAACCAATCCCTTCCCAGTCAATTCCTGCCGAAAACGTAACGGAAGGCAAGCTGGTGTGGGAGGGAAGTCTTGATCGACCGTCGTCGTATCACACCAGTGAAGCATTCCACTTTTCCCTGCGAGCAGAGCAACAAACGTTGACCCAAATCGCAGTCGAGACAGTTGTTGGACTTTTGCAATGATAAAGCGACAGAGATGCGTCCGCCAGTTGGGGAGCACTATAGCAGTGCAACGAAACAAAAAGACAATGCATAGCCAGCCTTGAATCGGACGACAAGCCTTCACCCTCACCGATTTCACATGTATGACGTAGAAATGGCGTCCCGCATGTATGTAACATACTTTCGATTCGGATGAATCCGACGCAACGACGCAGGCAAATATCGGACTTGACATTAGAGGTGCACAACCAGCCTTGAACCGGACTACAAGCCTTGCCTGTCACCGACCAGACATGCTGTAGAAATTGCGGGTGCGCAAATATGTAACTGATTTTAGACTCGGATGAATCCGATACAATGATGCAGGTAAATATTGACAAGTCCGCATCGTCGCAGGTTCTTATATCGGATGCATCCGAGACACTTATATCCAGATTATGACAATTGCAGCATACACCACCAGTGCGTAAAGTATGCAATGCCGAGCACCATCAGCACACATACAGACGACGGAAGTGATCACGAGTCTTCCGCGTCGTAAGAAATTGACAGCCTTCTCGCAGTGCCAAACAGTCGGCGGTCTGTGATGTGGGGTGGCAAAAACACTCTTAGGGAACCTCGCGGTCTTGTTCGAAAATTGTTGGCGTAGCACCAGATGCTCACCAAACAGTTTCGAACGCCGATATAATGGACAAATCATATGATGCCTTAAGATCAAGCAGTGGTTGATAGCTGGCCCCCTTTCCCGGTGTGGATCTTTGAGAGCAGAGTTTCGTACTCCACCGTGAGATCCATATCAGAGAAGGGGACCTGCTACCCTGTCGTTGTTAAGTTTAGTCATCATAAGGGAGTCTATGACGCGGGAACCCAAAAATGAGCAATTGCGGAGGAATATCGCGGCCGCATGACGAACTCTTTGGCGTAGCACCAGATGCTCACCGACTAGTTCTGAATGTCGGTTGTATCGACACATCATATGATGTTTTACAAGCAAGCAGTGGTTCATAGCTGACCCCCTTTCCCGGTCTGGATTTTTGAGAGCAGAGTTTCACACTCCACCGTGAGATCCATATCGGAGAAGGGTACCTGCTACCATGTCGCTGTTAAGTGTAGTCATCATAAGGGAGTCTATGAAGCGAGAAACCGAAAATGAGCAATTGCGGGGGAATATCGCGGCCGCATGACGAACTTTCCGGCGTAGCACTAGATGCTCACCGTCCAGTTCTGAATGTTGGTTGTGTCGACACATCATATGATGTCTTACAAGCAAGCAGTGGTTGATAGTTGGCCCCCTTTCCCGGTGTGGATCTTTGAGAGCAGAGTTTCGCACTCCATCGTGAGATCCATATTGGAGAAGAGGACCTGCTACCCCGCCGTTGTTAACTGTAGTCATCATAAGGGAGTTTATGACGCGAGAACCCCAAAATGAGCAATTGCGGGGGAATATTGAGGCCGCCTGATGAACTTTTTGGCGTAGCACCAGATGCTCACCGACCAGTTCTGAATGTCGGTTGTATCGACACATCATATGATGTTTTACAAGCAAGCAGTGGTCGATTGTTGACCCCCCTCTCCGGTGTGGATCTTTGAGAGCAGATTTCACGCAATCCACCATTAGACCCACATCGGAGAGGCGAACTTGCCATCATGCCGCTGTTCACGGTAATCATCATGTGGGAGTCGACAACTCGATGACCCCGCGATGTTCCAATCAGAAAGTTTTTTTGTGTTCTGTGCAGGTGCTGAACGTTCGGTGACGAGAAGGAACAAGCTCCAGAGGCCCCAAACTTCGAATCGATCCGAGACACAAGATGACATGTCGGACAAGGTCGATTGCAGCGTCGGCCAGCGTCGCTAAGTCACTTTCAGTCTGGCAGCGGCTGTTGCACAGAGGGCTACGGACATGGCACCACATTTCATGGCATCCAATCCAAAAACCATCATCGCCGTCGCCGGGGGTGATCACGAGCCTTCGCCGTCGCGAGAAAAAGACCCGACGATTTCGCAATATGTATATATACATATATATATATATATCGTCACAAATAGAATATATATATATGTTTTTTCTTTTTTCTTTTTTGGTCTGGCTGGGCAAGTGGCCTAGGTTTGTGTGGTTTACATTTTTACGGGCAAGTATCCACAGGATCGCAATATCCTGCACCTGTCCACAAGCCCATCCAGGTTCAGGCGGTCAATCCAATCCTGCATGTCAGTGGGACCTCTCCTTGGAGAATCTGTATCTGGGTATCAGGTCTTTATTTTTTCTCTCTTTTTTAATTCTGTTTTCGCCCACCAATCACTGGACAACATACGAATCTCTGTCCGTAGAACTATGTATATCCCAAGGCCATTTTCTGAGGTTGGCCATTTCTGTCCGTAGAACTATATATATCCGCCCTGAGGTTGACCATTTCTGTCTGTAGAACTATATATATCCCAAGGCCAGGTTCTGAGCTGGGCTTCGCCCCCAGTATTGTTTGTTTTTGTTTTATGGGGCTGCATTGTTGAGGGATTCCTGGGGCCAGGCCTCACTTACCCGAATTCTCACTTCCTGACCATAGATTACGAAGATCGACGGCCAGGAAAGAAGAATCAGCGTAAGTGGGACTTGGGGCCCTTTTTGTAGGGAAAACAAAAAAAAAAAAGCAGTCTCCTATTAAACCACCGGTACCTTTCCCATATGTCGGCCACGGCCATCTAGTAGCCTACTCCTGAAAAATAGCCACCACGCCGCCATCAATATTTTCATCGGCGGCACATGGCGGCTGAATTTGAATTTGAGGCTGGCGGCCCCACGTATGAGAAAGGGGGGGGTGGTTTAAAAATAAAAATATAAATATCCTGGCAGGGCTGGCATAGATTGCGCAGATGGATCTTCATCCAACTGCCAAACATCCCTCCCCTAACTGACGCCCTGCTGACAACCGCCAGTGACTTGTGAAAAAAAAAGAAAGGTAAAGAAAGCCCAGGAGCGAGATCCCGTTACCGATGTATGTGGAGTGTATGTGGATTAGTGTTTAAGGTGTGTGACTGTCAGGCATCGTGGATTTGGCAGGAAATCAGCGGTAGCCTGTTTTTGTGAATTAAGCCCGGGAAAAGAACGTTTTTTATTGCTCTCCCATTGGTAGGTCTTTCTTTCGTTTTTGCTGTGGGGGTCCTGTGGCAGTCCCAAACATGCGTGAAATAGAGACCAAGTTTTTTGGTTCATGAAATCACGCACGTTTCATTCATGGTGAAGGCAAAGGCGAATGGAAATTGATTGTGGTTCTAGCAACTCGCTTTAGGCTGTTTGATACTGGTACATTCTTTTTGTTCGATGCCAGAACGACACTGGCCGGTGCTGGGGTGTTGCCCTGTAACCTGCTGACTGCAGGAGCGTGAGGCCTGGTAGATAGATCTGGGGATGCTTTGGGGTGGGCATTCCAAGGGACAACCAAGGGTTGCTGTTGGGACGACGCTGGCCGGAGCTGGGGCGAGTCGTGTTGCTCTGTAACCTAGCCGAGTGGGAGTGTGAGGCCTGGAAGAGCCCGACAGGGAATAAGACAGTGTTGGACAGTTTTAGAGAGTTTTGTTTGGGAGTCTAGGGGTTCTGAGCATTTGAAAAGAGGTCAGTAGTCATCCATAGTTTTTCAACCTCTTTTTAATCCTCTTGAATTTCTTCAGTAGTTCTCAGATTGATTCTCAGCCGAAGCTGGGTAATGGCCCCGGCATCTCAAATGACTTGTGTAATTCTATATGGGACGCTGGGCCCCGTTCCCAGCACGTGCTGCTCCCCACGAATAGACTGGAGCATTTGTCCCAAAAAAAATAAAAAAATAAAAAAGACAGTGGTTTGGGAGGGTTCGATCCCCTCACCTACAGCAAATGGTGTACGAAGATACTTTTGCCCTCCTTTGCCAAAGACAATTTCTGTCAGAGCAACAGAACAGGGTGCACTGCAGCCTTTTTTTTTTTTTTTTTTTTTAACACGTGCTGGGAACCAGGCCCAGCGTCCCATATAGAAGTATACAAATGATTCGAGAAATGATTCAGGATACCAGGGCCATTACCTGGCATTCGGCTGAGAACAAAACTGAGAACTATGAAAAAGCTCTGGAACATTTAAGAAAACATGGATAACTTGCGAACTTATTATTAAACTACTCAAGCAGCTCTCTTATTTTCCTCCTGCCACGACGAAGGGGGGAGAAGAGAGGGCAGCACCTCTCCTTCGTGCAGAGAAACAGATTTGCCCTACCTTCTAATCAGAAAAAAACATCCCTCTTGTCCATGAACTGCCCTGCGGCCTATTTCAAGGAAGCCTCAGACTATTGTCAATGAATATGGTCTGTGTGCCCACTCACATCCAGTCATCTTGAGTGCCACAACCATGTTCAGTGAATGATACCCTGACATCTGACACCCCGCCTGGAGCAGACACCATCTGTGAGAAGAGCACTTTCTTTTCTTTCTTAGGGAGGGACCCCACAGCGGCGCGTAAGATTTTTGGAATTCCCACGCGTGGCGGATGTCATCCGCCGCCAACGGACAGCCTCATCTGCAGGGGATCCCACAGCGTCCGCATTGCAAGGGGGGTCCGCGGAGCTCGGTTTCCCGAAAAGGAAACAGAGGATTGGTGGCGGTTGAGCTCTGATTTTCGTTTCTCCAATTTTCTCTATATTTTTCTCAAATCTTCTCGAATTTCTCAAAATTGAGGTGAGTGGGATAAGTAGATGGTGGGATGTCAAGTGTCCTATTAGTGAGGAGGGCTAGCTAGTAGGATGGAATTAGGGTACAGCAGCAGCGGAGATGGTGGCTCTGCTGCAGTAAGTCTTGCCGGAGGGAGGCAAAGAGGGTTGATGGCTTGTAGTTTGATGTTAGTAGTTCTAATTTTTCTTAGCCACAGCCGGGTAACGGCCCGGTATCTTAAAAACTTCAAAATTTTTCACTTCTGTGTAAATTTCCATATGGGACGCTGGGCCCGGTTCCCAGCACGTGTTGCTCCCCACGAATAGATTGGAGCTTTGTTCCCAAAAAAAAAAAAAAAAAAGAAAAAAAAAAGAAAAAAGAAGGAGAAACTTCCCTTTTCGGGATAGTACTTTTGAAAGCCCCGTGCGGGTGGTGTGGTCCTCGGACAGTTCCTGGTCTGTCCGGGTGGCCCTTCTGGGCGACGACGGGTGACACCTCGTGGACAAGCGACAGGCGACATGCAAGAGGCGTTGCACAGTCCCAGGGGCTTTGGTATGCAAAGTAGCCCCAGGCTCTAATGACCAAATACACACAAATAGGTCCAAACTCCATAAACCAATCACACTTTGTTTTGTGAGGAGAATAGTTCCAGTGGTAGAACAATGGTCTCCAAAACCAGCGTAAGCAAATTCCACTGTGTCAGGCACGCCACAAAGGTTACTTAGGTTGGAGAGCCATGTGATGGGCGACCATCTCGCACGGTTTGGAGAGCACTTGTTACGGCTGAATAGAACGTTTTACTACGGTCTATCAGTTTTCGGCGTAGAGCCGTTGGCGGTGGCCCGGAGGTGGGGTAGACTAGGCAGCAGTGCCGGTGCCAACGGCTCTACGCCAAAGCATTGGGGGGAAAAAAAAGTGTCCCACACGGTCTTCTTCACAGGGCACGTGAGACGTCTCTGCAAAGGTGCGGCCGTCGATTTGGTGATAGCCATCCGCCATAGCTTCTACACCGGCAAGAATGTGTCTGCGGTCACGTCTGCAGTCATGTCTGTAGTGAAGTATTTGTTGTTTTTTTTATAGTTTTTGGTGGAGGCGGCTGGGCATGGCGGAGGGTAATGGTCCCATGGCCATGGACTGGGAAGGTGCAGGCGAAGTCGGGGAGGGGGGTGAAAGCGACTCTAAGCGAGGACGTCCTCTTCACCATAGTCCTGACGGTGTTGGAGATGGTCCGGCAGCGGAACAGGGCGGCGCTGTCGATTATCAACGCTGTCGCTGCATAGTTGATTTCCTCTGTTGTAAAGGGTCGATCCAAGTCCCGTCTGCCTGCCCCAAGTAACTGTGCACAGGTTCTGGTCCAAAATGGAGAGGATCGTCTCAGGTCCGTGTCAAACGAGTCGTTTGGGCGTCTAGTGGTCAATATATCCTCGAATCAAGGGTTTGGTCTTCTGCGGTATCGACCTTTTGAAAGTCTCTTGATTTATTCTGTCGTTAGTGACAATACCTTTTTGGTATAGCCATGCTTTCCATTTCTCCTGTTGCATGATTTGGAGGCTGTCAAACTCAGTCAGCGCTCTTTTCCGGGCTGCCGTCCAGTAGGCATCTGAGATTGGGTGCTTGCCGAAGTTGTTTTCTGCCTGCTTTATCCTATGAATCCATTTTTGTTTTACTCTGTTTACTTCCACCGCCTTAATTCGTGAAAATACTTCCAAGTAATTTTTCATTATGTTCAGTCCAGTCTCGAACCAAGATTCTGTGTCAGAAAACAAGTTGTGTGCTTCCTGCCATTTTTCCCAGTGTCTTTTTGCCCAGTCTACCAACTTCTCGTCTTTCAAGTGTTCCATGTTCAGGCGGAAAGGAGATCTTCCAGCGTTTGAGGGATCTTGAATATCCAACTCAGCTATTACAGGATAGTGGTCAGATATCGAGGCAGTGCCTATTTCCACCTTAAGGCACCTATCCCAGAGTGTCCCCCTGACTAGGAAAAAATCAAACCTGCGTCTGACCGGTGGCACTTGAGATCCATGCCATGTGTACTCTTGTGCCTCTGGGTGAAGTGTGCGGTAGGCATCTATTAACTGATGCGATTCCATTAGTGCGTGAAGTAGCCGGCCATCTGCACGGATGGGTTCCACTTTCGGCGAGTCAAGACCTGGGTTTAACACTGTGTTCCAATCTGCTGTAATTAGCAGGTTTGGACTGTCCGGTAAAATGGTTGGGAGTTCTGCTAAAAAAGCGGTTCGTTCATTATAAATAGCAGGCACTGTTTTTTTTCTTCTCTTCGAAAATTTGTTGTCTTTTGCAAACAGGTCGAAGAGGCCCCTTTTGTGTTCCCATCATCCCATGGATTAATGCGCATTGTTCATTATCAGAGAGGCCCGTCCCTCTCCGGACCTTCGTCATTTTGGGGTCGCTTTTTGGAGTTCCATCTTTTTGCAATTCAGGAAATACATGGGAAATGCGTGCGCCTTAGCGAGCACGCTAGGAATTTGGTTCGACGGTTAGGTATTCCGGAATAAGCGGGACCTGACGTATCCTTTCTTGTGCATGATTGTTCTCGACTTTGTTTTGGAAAACTCTGGGAATTTTTCGTGTAAATTTGGATAGGCGTAGGACTTTTTTCCCACGTTCACTCTACGCGTGGATCCGGTGTTTTTCAATTTTGAATTAACATAGGACTCTGAACGAGCTGTAACTGTTTCGGTGCCCTTTTTGCCTTCGCGTCGGCGCCATGCATGCGACCTTCCTCCCCCCCCCTCCCCCTCCCTCCCCCCCCCTCCCCGCTTCCCTCGCCACCTTCGACACTCTCTTCTTCGCGCTCTCGCTCCTCTCTCTTTAACCGTTTTTCATCTCTCCCTTGCCTTGCGCTCCTTTTCTCTTTCTTGATCATTTGAATCTTGATCCCATTTCGCGCTATCCTTCGCGCCCTTCTTCTCCCTGCTCTAATCCTTGCACTGGAATACCCTGTCGATTCCTTCCTCCTCCCCTCTAGCCAAGGAGATGCGCTGTGTAAGGAGGAAATTCTTGTTACACGACGATTCTGATTGACTAGGACTGGGCTCCGAAGGATTGATATGGCTTTTCTCGGACGATTATCCCCGAGCTTTCCCTTACCTCCCCACCTTGGTCTTAATCCTTCCTAGCATCTATTTCCTTTTCCGCAACTGTAAATTTCGCAAGCGCGCCCGAAAAGTTCTCTCTCAACTTATCGGCCAACTTTCGGGAAGCAGTGGCTAGATGGTACGAGTGAAAGTGCGAGTCAAAAAGTCCTGACGGGTTGACTGTAGTCTTGCCGGCTGTGTGCTAGATCGCCCGACGAACTGAGGGATTCGGGCAAGATTATGCCGAGACTGAGTCGGCGGGGTGACGATCGCTATGGTGGGAGTAGTATGTGACGACAGGGACCGCCAGTGCCTCTGTGAGGATCGTAATCGGAAGTTGAGTGAATGCATAGCCTCGGTCACCGTGGAATTTCGTGGCGGATGCGCCTTTCTCGTCAAGATCACCAGACTTTCTTGTGTAACTGTCTTCTGATTTCTTCTCTCTTATGATCTACGTCTCTCCTCCCTCACACTATCTTTCTGTTATGTTTCTGCTATAATGGATGGATTATGGTGATTTCTCTCCCCTCACTTTGATATGTGCATAAAGTGGATTGTGCCTGAGACTTTGTGCAAGCATGACGGGAAGGTTGATTGCTTGACCTGATGAAACGCGAGATTGAGTAGTTCGTTGAATGAATGATGCCCGATTAGGAAGGATTTTGCGCCTTGCCCTTTTGCCATGTGGACCGACTGCCCCAATCCTACTGGGCGTCGGCTTCCTGTACCCCAGCCGTGCCCCTTCCCGTACAACGAGGAAAGGACATGTGTATGCGAGTGGGAAGTATGAGAAGTCGTCGCTAAGATCAACGGGCGTTATTAATTTCCACCCGAGACCCGGTGCTCATCAACGATACGCACTTTCCGCCTTACTCGTTGTTGTTGTTGTTTAATGAGTTGATCGTCATCCCGTGGTTGACCGTGGCGGCTCACTGGCCCAACACTTTGTGCAGCGACTGTCACCGCACCGAGCGTTACAGAGCCAAGGGCTTTCATTACCGCACACGTGGCGAGGACGAACACAAGGAGAGAGTAATTGGATTGAGGCTCTCCACGTCGGATTCAAAGTTGTGTAGTGAATGCCGACGATACCTCATTCGAAAACGAGATACCACGTGTGTATCCTCCCCCTTTCATTCGAAACGAAGGCCAACGGGTCGCACAACGATACTTTTTGGATTGAATTTCCCATCGTCGTGAGCCCCGTGCGCGCCTTTTCCTTCCCTCAACCCGTGCGGCGACGGACCCCTTCTCCCTAAAGTTGGACCAACACGGGGGGATCCAAGTTCTGTTTGTGTCCCCTCACTCAAATTTCCCAAAAATCCTTGGCACACCCCGTCTTTGTTGTTCTTTCCGCGCCTTTCTGTGAACCAAAACACTTCGATCGGAAAGCAGCACAGGGCGTGAGGTTGAGCGTCACATGCGGGCACTGACGCTGAATGAGCTCCCCTATTCAGCCCCAGTTGAGGCACTAGCGTACAAACCTCGTTTATACGGGTACCTCGGGAGGTAGGCGCGAAGAGGTAGTCCCATGAGCACTGAGGGAACCCATAGGCAGTGTCTAATGGTTGGCTAACCAAGGTCTAACCTATGAGCCCTCTACCTCTAAGCACTAACCTAGCACGACGTGGTTCATATATGGCTACTGTTGGTTTGTTGAATATCCTGGTTATGTGAGCTAGTGTGATATCGTAGTCTGTATGGATGTATGTGGTTGCTTTCTGCTTCTAATGAGCCTTGCTTTTGTCTATTCGCTAGGGAGAATCGACCAGTGATATGGTGGAGACGTCGACCCTCATCAACCAACCCCGACCAACCGCCAATAACCCACCCCCCTACGGGCCCTTAGAATGGGTCTCCAACCATCGAGAGTACCCCTTACCACTCTCCGGCCCAAAAGAGAGTAGCATCCATCCCACATCAACTTTTTCATAGGAGAGGCACACCTCCCCACCCAAATCCGTGCAGAGGATCATCCCTAGCTGATATGACAAACAATATATATAGACATGCTGAATGAGCATATTATGGACTTGAACCCAGGACTTCCAAGTTACAATATAGGACCTCGACCCACTGAGCTATTGAGGTCATTACTCTCTAAAGGCACTATGCCAGGCTTGAGACAAGTACGTGGGGTGCAACCTACACCAACCAATTGTGCTTGGGGGAAGTTTTGGGCTGACAAAGTTGAACCCACAGCCTCCCCGTTGCAACACTGGAGCTCTGCTGTTGCATACCGTATAGGTGCAGACCAGAACGAGAACCGACCTTTCAATACAAGGTATAAGATAGCACAGCAGAAGGCTTAGATACCAGTGAGCCGAACAATCAATGTTGTAATGCAGCCCTGAACATACATCATCATCATCGTTTCATAGTGTGAATGGGT
>BFEA01000016.1:2113698-2127271 GCA_003427395.1 Chara braunii | reverse complement strand
GGGAGGAAGGGAATTCCGGGGTCGAACTGTACACATCTGGGCGTAGAGAAAACACGGAAAAAAAGGAAGCGGTCCGAAAGATGGCGCAGGTCCAGAAGCTAGTACGTCACATATGTGACGCGCAGAGGGTTCCAAAATGATGCGATCTCCTGATTGCATGCCATGGCGAAGAAGGAAAGAGGGGGATGAGAGGATGCATGAGGAACCAAGCGTATCAGGAGGGAGGATGCTTCACATCAAGCAGGTAGTTGAGCCAAAGTTCATGTTGACGCCAACTTCAATTGCAATTTCTTCGCGAGTTTGCTGGCTCGAACTGCTGGGACCGCCAGAGGTCGTCCAGGTGACGCCATCATCGTCAGCGGATTCTCCGTGTGCTCTGCACCCTGGCCTTGTTATTGGAAATCCGCCCGGCGGTAGTCGACAAGGAGGGGATGATGGAGGGGTCGGGGCCATTCAGGTGGGACTGAAGGGAAATAATCCTCCGCTTTATCATCGAGATCGACGAAATGTACGATCCGATGTGCGCGATGGGGGAAGACCGTGCAAAGGAGGCGAGCGACGAAGTGATGGCAGAAGAAGTCGCTGGCAAAGACGCGATAGTTAAGGGGGAATTCGAGGTGGGGGAGAGGTCGGAACCGGAGGAAATCAAGGGGGCGGCGGCAAACGGGACGAGGACGGTACGTTCGGGCCGGGAGGAGGACGGGGACGAAGCGTGGAAGGGGCGGAAGCGGCCTCAGAAGGTGAGCGAGGGCGCCTGCGCCCGCGGGAGGCTGGCGCTCCATCGTGCCGGCTAGCGGCGCCGGAGGGGACAGCGGGATTCAAGGTCGATCCTCCTTGAGCGAGCGGCGGTTCTTGCGAGGCTTCCCAGGGTTCAGGCGCTGATGCCTCTCCTTCTTCCTTAGAGGTCGACCGGGCTTCTAGCTCGTCTTCCTCCGATAGCCCGGCGATGGCTATACGACCCGGATCGTCGTCTGATGCAACTCTCCGTTCTCTCGATGCGCTTGCCAAAACTCATTGAAGTCGGATTTGTCGGGTGCAAGCTCGTCCAGGTCCAAGTAACACCAGGCCGTTGGATCGTGGTCGCTCAGATACTGTCCGTTATCCTCCGTACAGTTTGCCCAGATTACGGTTGGCGTCAACTTCCTTTCCAGAGTTTCGGGTCCCGCCTGCTTCGGATCGCTTGGATTGTAGGAGATGATGTCCGTCGGTAAATCGTCGACGAGCTGCAATAAAATGGTGAGAAGTTCGTAGGCGACCGTGACTCGTCCTCCCTTGGCGATCTCTCCATACAACAATCCTACCAACGTACCCTCGGTAGCCGATTCGTTCGGCCACAGCTGCGCTAGCACCAACGAGATCTCGTGAGAGTGCTCCAGTTCCCGATTACTATAGTATCATGACCAGTGGCACCGTACCGTGAGCATACACACACTAACCGTTGCGAACTCGGTCCACTTGCGAACATAGGCAGAACTGAATGGGAGGGTGGAGGAGGGATGGATTCCTAGAGTGAGGAGTGGGGTTGCCCAAGATGGCCAGATGATCAGGAGGTCGGAGGGGAGAGAGAAGGTGGAGAAACGATTCATGGGCGCTCGGGGTAGGGATGAGGATGGGGGAGAGGGCGAGAGGGGCGGTCAGTAGCGCTGGTCCGCAGGGAGAAGGTGTCGATACAATCAGTCCCCACTACTTGTCGCCTTGGCTGGGCCAATCGCTGCCGCCAATCAGCTGCCAACTCTTGTCCCCACCTGTAGAGGTCAGTCACCAGTGTGTCGCGCCGCTGCACGCCGATAGTACACAAATTGCCGCTGAAGGCTACTACCACCGTTACGTCGCTCTGAGTCGGCCGCGAAAGGCGCCAAACTCCCAACATTTCCGCTAAGACGACTGTTGAACCTCGATCGGTTGATATGGTGATCTCCACGGCGGCACACCAAGCTCCTCGTCGCCAAAGAGTTGTGCAAATCGGAGAAGATCGAGACTAAGATAGGGATGCACGATCTGGCGAAATTGCAACAGGGTTCGAGGTTGAAGAAACCGAGTAGGGAGGGCTGGCTCAATGACAAAGCTCATGGTGAAAGTGAGGGGAAGGTGGATGCAGACGAAGGAGAGGAAACAAGTTCTTCGGTCGCGTGGGATGAAGAAGAAGGAGATGGGTTAAGGTCCTCAGAAGAAGGGAGAGGATGAAGGTAGGAAGTGTGGCGGACGATGGGGAGAGAGCTATGGCTGGCGCTGGCTTCAGGCGCGATGCGCACTGTGTTAGCTCCGTTGGGACCAAGCTCTACGACGCGAAAACAGCTAGAAAACTTGGGAGCGAGTTTGGGGTCGCGTGCACATTTGCGTACCTACACCAGATCCCCTAACTTATATTGGTGCTGTGGGCCCACATTCTCGTTCCGGGCCTCGTAGCTACGGACCTGCCTACCGTGGGCCAGTTCGGTCATTTTCTGTCTTTTCCGGGTCAGCTTAGGAACGACCTTTTCCATTAAATCCGCATATCTCTTGGCTTTGGCCTTAAGGGCTGCACGCGTATCCCGACCCCCTTTGTCGGCAATTGCTGCGGTACCCCGATTGTCTTCACATGGGAGGCTATTGGTTCGAAGATGGAAGGGGGTGAACCCTGTGGACTCATGAGGGGTGGCTCGGTAGATTCCGACGATTTGATAGACTATCTCGGGTCACAGACGTGTGTCGCGGGCTGCTAAGTTCTTACGGAGGGCGGTCTTAATCATGCGATTCACATTCTCTGCCGGCCCGTTTGATTGGGAAACATGGGCTGCGGTGTGTCGGAGCGTAACGCCACGACGCATTAGTAATTCCTCTACCTCACCTTTAAATTCCGATCCATTGTCTGTTAGAATCTCCTCTGTATCTAGGTGGGTATTGAGGAATCGGTCGATGTATGCGGCTATCTCTGAGGCCTTTCGGGTTTTACATGGATAGACTTCGATATATTTCGAGAAATGATCGATCAACACCAAGAGAATGGAGTGTTCGCAGCGGTTGGGGCCAGGTGGCACGTCTATATCAATTGTGTCCATACTGACCCGTTGGAACGGATGTTCTACCTCTGTAGGGACTATTGTATTGGCCCACGGAGGGGCGCGCGGTTGGCAGCACAGACTAGACAGTTGGCGACCATGTACTTCACGTCGTCACGGATATTAGACCAGAACCATCGATTTTGGTCGATAGTTGGCTCGGTGACACGTATCGCGAAATGAACGGCCTGTTCTTCGTGCGCGGACCTAGTCCAGTCATATCTCTGAAAGGGGCGGGGAACCGTCAACCATAGTCCCGATCCGTCCATCTTACACTTCTCTAAATGTCCGTTGATCCATTGATAGTCTCGGGATCTTTTGGTAGCCCGACGTCTGTCATGCTTAGTGAGATGGTCCAATGGTAGGCCTGCTAATTTAGCTAATAAGATTTTCATGCTTAGTGAGATGGTCCAATGGTAGGCCTGCTAATTTAGCTAATAAGATTTTATTTGTCCGCTCGTCGGTATTTCTCGTCGTATTCGGGGCCGTCCGTTCGGGCAGCCTCGAATCGAACCTTAGTAGGGAGCTTGTCCGTCCTACACAGGGGGCACCTCCATTCCTTACTACTTGTTCTGTATTGAACGCACGCGCCATGCGCACGATTGACAATCGTGGCACAGTCCACCCAATCAACAAATCCATATTCAAAGGGGTAACAGTTTACTCCGTAAACTCAGGAAATACACGTGCAAAAATAACAAAATTTGTCCGGGAGAGTAGCGAGAAAGTCCAAATGGGCGAGGGGATCAGAAGAGGTGGGAGAGACGGAGTCAGGGGGAGTTTCCATCGTTTTGAGAGACGAGAATCGGAAAGGGAAGGAGAGGTAGGGTCGAGTACATGTGTCCACTTACCCCTTCGGTAGGATCTCCACTTGTCCATATCGAGGCTCGTTCGTCGGTTCCAGGTTGCGCCAGGGGGTCACTTCCTCACTCCTTGGTACCTTGTCGGGACGGTGAAGTCGTGTCAGTCCATCTGCGTTGCCGTGTTTCTCGTGTTTCTGATGACGGATGTCAAAGTCCATGCTCTGCGGTATGGTGGCCCATCGCCCGATTATGCCCGAGTAATCCGTGGACTTCTTTAGCGCCAATAGTGGTTCGTGGTCGGTTACCTGTGTAAATCTTCGTCCATACAAGTACGCTCGAAAATGATTGATCCCCCACAAAGCTGCATAGCATTCCCCTGTCGGGGCCGTGTAGTTGTGCTTAAAAGACGATACCGTTTTGGACGCGTATTCCACCATGTGTTCGAGGCCGTCGGGTCCCACGTGGGCCAAGATCGCTGAAACCGCCTCCGGTTGCCAATCGGTGATGAGAACAAAGGGTTTTTCCGGGTCCGGCCTTATGAGGACTGGGGCCGAAACCAGGGTCGCCTTGAGTTCTCCAAAAGCCTGATCGCATTACGGGGTCCAGATCAACGGCTGATCCTTCTTTAGCAAATTCGTGAGTGGTCCCACGATCGCTGCAAACCCCTTGATTAACCTTCGATAGTATGATGCCAAACCCAAAAAGGCGCGGACTTGCGTTATAGACGTCGGCATCGGTGCGTCTTTCATGGCTGTCACTTTCTGGGGCTCTGGCTGCAACCCTTGACTCGTAACGACGTGGCCGAGGAAGGAGATCTCCGTGAGAAAAAACTGACACTTCCCAACCGCCGCTTTGAATCCTGCGTCCTTCAGTGCGTGCAGTGTCCACTCAATGTGTTGCATGTGTCCCTCATTGGAAGTAGTGAAAACAAGGATATCATTCATGTACACAATCACATAGTAATTGATTATGCTTTGTGCCAGCCGCGTTTTTCGCACGGAGTTTTGGAAAGCCATATTCATCGCGCGTTGAAACGTGGCTGGGGTGTTGCAAATCCCCATCGGCATCTGACCCATTGCCAAGTTCCTTCGAAAAGAATGAACGCCGTTTTTGAGAGGTTTTCTTTTCGAACCACAAGATGGTGGAATTCATGTCGAATATCAAATTTACTAAAGAATCGAGCATCATCGATAGCATCCAACAACTCATCAATCCGGGGAATAGGATACACATCCTTAATCGTGATATTGTTTAGCTTTTGGTAATCGATGCAGATGCAAATTCCTCCTGCTTTTTTCGACACAATCACTACTGGAAATGACCATGGTCCGATAGCGGGTTCGATCCAACCATTAGCTTCAAACTCCTTAATCCTCTAAAATGCAGTTGCTCTTTGCGCCGGTGAATACCGATAAGGAGCGCAACTAATTGGCAGGTGATCCCCCGTAAGGATCGCTTGCTCGATTACAGTAGATAACCCAATATCACTGTCATCCACACTCAATACCTCAGCATAGCCATGCAGTACATCAATCAGGGATCCTCGGATATCTTGGGGGACATGACTAGGGATGGTGATTACTACATTATTCGCGATATTCAGGGGTGTTTCCATCCAATCCATCTTTCGTGATCGTCTGTCGTGCACACAGGAAAACATGGAACTAATGGTTCGGACTGAGAAGACGGTAGCAATCATTTGGGATTCAGCCGGGCTGATCATCTCAGTCTCTTTAACCTCGGCGTCGGTTTCAGAATCAACGACACTTTTGGTTATTTCTACTCCTGTTAGTTCCTCCATTTCCTGCATAAGATCCGGAACGTCTGTTATCGGAGCCTCTGCCTCTTCCTTGATCAAAGCGATCATGGCTCCTTGCGTGAGTAGTGATCTAGGGGGGGAGACAGAGAGATCCAGGTAGTGATTCATTTGTTGATACCTAGCCCAAGGTGAAAGCGTGCTCTCGTATAATGTGCGAGGGGGTTCCAAAAGGTCAGCCATATCGAAAATTTGCAAGATCGGTTCTCCCAATAATGTCGTAGGAGGATCCGTCTTTCTGTGGTCGGAGAACGGCTGGGCTCGCTGTTTTCCGAGCCTAGATCGAATGTTCGAGTAGTTGCCGAGATCATCCGAAATTCTTCTTTCGCCTCGCAATCGAACATTTCTACTAATCGCTTCCATTCTTTCTCGCTGGGCATAGTGCTCAGTTCTTCCTCATAGTCGCGTTCATTGAGCTCGTCTTCCCACGCAGGGGGCTGTTTTTCATCAGGGTTCGGGAGAGACTTCTCCAGGTTCTGGATCATTCCTATCCGGTCGATATTGGGATATCTTCTTGGTGATCGAGTGGAGATTCAGAGAGGAAGTGTTTGAGGTTTCCCTCCCGTATGGGTGAGAACGAGTTGTTTGGAATCAACATGGATCTGTGCGCCTACTGCCATCGCCCAGGGCAGTCCTAACAGTATCGAATAAGAATGCACGTGAATGACTAGCGCGTTAACCAGCACATGTACTCGGCCCACCTTGATCGCAACGTTTTCGATGATTCCTACGATGTTCATGGCCTCTTCGTCGACCGAGACATAGTTCTCCTTCCTTGGTAGAGGAAGGATGAAATTCAGTCGTCCAGTGTTTCGGACTGTGTTCAGGGAGATAGCTACGGCTGAAGATCCAGTGTCAATCAGCGCATCGAACGGTTTACCCCAGACTTTACAATCACATTCTGCACTTTTCCATGAGACCAATCGTACACGCATAAAGTGATCTTTCTTTGCATAAGAGATGGCGGCGATTCTTACCGTTTCCGGTGCATTCAATTCGGCCGCCGGGGGAGGATTAGCCTCGCTCTCGTCTTCTTGCTTTTTCTTCAGCATACGCTGAACGCACTGATAGGTAAAGCGCTTCTGATCTTCAGGCATTGCTGCAGAAGTTGCAGCTTTAGATATAGTCAACATGTGTCTTACAGGGATCGACACTCGGATATCCAACTGTTTGAGTGTCTGTAGGAGATCGATTTCTCCTGTTTGGAACGAGGGTCCTGGTTCCGATGTACGTTTGACCCAATCGAGTTCTTTTTTGGCAGGTCGGATAGCTCCGATCAGTCCAGCCAACTGGAGGTACTCGGTTGGATCGATGATGTCCGCAGCCTCGGAAGAGGATCCTGACGTGGATGCGCCCAGATCAGCCGAGGATAATTGATCGGCGATGAAGGGGGAAACTTCCCTTGCATTTTCTAATACTGCGGCCACCCGACCTTGGTTTAAGGCTACTGGCGCGGCCGTGGAGGGCGGCTGATTACGTTTCGGTTGGGGGCATTCTCGTGCGAAGTGCCCCGACTGTTTGCAGTTATAACATTCGATCCTCCCCGCTGGGTTAGTCGTCTGAAGGGGAGCGACATGATGGACTGGTCTTCCCGCGGGAGGAGCAGTAACTTCAGTAAGCAAAGCGTACTGATGGGGAAAAGAGCGGGGAGAATTGGGATTAGCCTTTATTAGTTTGGTCATAATCTGTTCCAGTCGATCCATCTGGGAAGTCTGCATCTGGAGCAAGTTATTCATCCACTCAGACTGTTTAGTCGTAGCGGTATGGATCATGTGGGCTAGGTGCAGATTGGTGATGAGAACTGATGCGGCTTCTTGGGACACGACCGTGTTCACAGGTACTATCTTCGGAGGGAGAGGCGGTTTCGAGAGGGGTAGGGAGTGATACGGGGAAGGATCTGGGGTGGGGCTGTCTTGGTAGTCATGATCGGGACGAGGGTAAAATTGTCCTACTGCTCTGAGTCAGGATCGGCTCTTGGCCGCCACGTCTTGGATCGTGTCCGAAATATCTTCTTCTCCCTGCCTAATATACTTACGCATGTCCAACAGATCCAGCTCAAGGACTTTGGCTATGATAACCGACAGTTGGTTTGTTTTGGGAGGGACCTTTTTCTGCAATTTTGCCTTCAATACGGGATTACGGAGATGATCGGTAAACAAATCCCGAGCCTCGTTTTCTTTCCGTCCTGATTTGTCCAAGGCGGTCTAGAAACGATCCACGAAATCGGGTAGCAATTCCGCTGGTTCCTGCGGATGGGTTTTCAGTACGAACCAGGCAGCGTCTTCACTGACCGCGTCAAATCGTGCTAGGAACGCTCTCTTGAAAGTATCTCAGTCTACCCACCGGTGCCTTCTAAACCAATTATGTGCATTGTTCCGGAGTAGCAGGGTAATGGCGCGGGGAAGATCCTCAACGCCATAACCCTATGCTTGCACGGCTTCAAGCCATGCCTCCAGATGAGTGTAGTTAGGATAGAAGGAAAAGGTAGCGGGGATGCTTACCATCACTCGGAGAGGCGCTCCATTAGCATCAGCGATGGGCATCTCTATTCGGGGCTCGACAGATCTTTGCCGAGTGACGGGAGGACAAAGGCGATTGGGTTGTTTAGCTGATCTCCATCTCACCAGCGCATTTTACTAACATCAGAACCGACACGTGTCGGCTCCGATACCAACCTCACGCCCTGCGCTGTCTTTCGTTCGGAGTGCTCAAGGTGCGGAAGGGAGGCCCCGAAAAACAGCAACATGGGGTGTGCCAAGGATTTTTGGAAGATTGAGTGTGGGGATACAGACAGAACTGAGATCCCCCGTGTTGGTCCGATGAAGTGAGAGATCTGGCGGGTTTCGGCGCGCGCGGGGTTCGTGACGCGGGGAAGTTTAATCCAGAAAGTACTATCGGACTTCCCACCGGGCCACGGCTCGGCGTTTGGAGTGGAAGGGAGCGGGTACGTGTTTAGTATCCCGTTTTCGCACGAGCTCCCGACGCCGCACACTACACAATTTTGAATCCGACGTGGATGGTCTCAATCGCGTGGCCCTTTCCTTATGCTCGTCCTCGTTCCGCATTCGGTAATGGAACCCCTTCGACTGGTAGTGATCGAGACGTTGGCAATCACTAGGCCAATGGGGTGCCACTGCCGACCACAGGATGACGATCAACTCGTTAAAGGGTAGTAGTAGCGAGTGCGACGGAAAGTGCGTATCCACAATGACAAACCCAGCGCCTACAAACCCAGAACACCGATTTTTAGGAGGGAAATAATACTGCCCGTCGATCTTTGCGACGGCTTCTCGTATGTCTCACTCACAGATACGCGTCCTATCCTCGTTATACGGGAAGGGGCGGAGAGGGGATACGGGAGACTGACGCCTAGTCGGGTTGAGCCCGTTGGTCCACATGGCAAACAATCAGGAATAATTTAACCATTGATCGCGTGCATGCAATCCTAACAATACAATCGGAAAGGCCAGGCAGGAGAGACAGAGGGTTCGGAGAAAGAGAAAGAAGAACTCATGTGTGGCGAAACGCGGCCGCTATTTCGTGCTCAGATCGTGCGTGGCGAAATCGCATGTGTACTCGTAACATCTCTTCGACAATCATAAATCAAAGCATTCTTGCATTTCCAAATCAGAACAACATTGCCCCTGCCATCGACTCGTCCTAATTAAGATGGGCTTTGGACCCGTTCACTCTCACCTTTCATGCATGCATTCACTGTGGAAGGTGCGAAAATGACAATCATGCAATTTCTCAACATGGTGGCGCTAAGGGAAGAATCCTTAATGGTTGATACACGCCCATCCACCATTTAGAAGACAAAACCCACTAGATCGGGGGACTACCTCGGAAACTAATGGAAGAGTTCCGGAAGAAATCATTCCAACACAGTCATCACACTCATTTCATCACACGCAAACTTTTGACTTATTACGTAAAACCATCCACATCAAGGAAGAAGGAGAAGGAGAAATGCAACGGAGATAGACAGAGATATCAATATCAGAGAGAAGAGTTACACAGAGATTGGGAGAGGAAAAGAAGGTTCGGCTTTACCGTCGCAGAGTCACACCAAAGAATAGATTTGTAACCAAGAGGGCGGACTTGCCATCAAATTCCAACATGGTCCCGGGCCAGTCATCCACTCAACTCAGATCACCTGTCCGCATTCTGACACCGACGATCCTGGCCGTTGCGCGTCATCCTCCACCACTGCGATCGTCATTCCGCCAACTTAGTCTCGACGTGGCTTGCCTGGATCCCACAGTCCGTCGTGGTGATCTAGTGCACTGCCAGCCAGTCTACAGTCGGCTCGTCAGGACTTTCCGACTCGCATCGTACACATCACCTAGCCACTACTTCCCAGAAGCTGGCCGACGAGTTGAGAGAGAGTTTTTGCGGAGGCGCCGACAGACTTTATAGTGGCGAGAAGGGAGAGAGATGCGGAGAAGGACGAAGGGTGAGGCAGAGGAGGGCATAGGAGAGTTTGGGAGTGACCGCTCATCGAAAGCCATGTTGATCCCTCCTAACTTGACCTCAACCAATCAGAATCGTCGTGCGGTAAGAACTTACACGGCGCTTCTCCTTGGTTGGAAGCCCGGATCTTAGAGCGGAAAGAAGAGGAGCGCGAAGAATAGCACGAAACGGGTCCAAGATTCAGATGGTCAAGAAGGAGAAAAAGGGCGCGCGTTGAGAAGGGGAGGGAGAAGCAGTTATAGGAGGAGGGAGCGAGAAAGCATGCGCACGAAAAAAAAGAGGTGATGAGAGGAGCACGGGGAGGAAGGAGAGGGGAGCTTGCTTGCATGGCGTCGGTCAGCAAGAGGGAAATGGGCACCGAAACAGTTGCAGTTTTTCCCAATCCTATGCTAATTCAAAAATTGAAAGTGCCATATCCGTGCGCAAAACAGGCGCGGGAAGGAAAGTCTTCCGTCGATCCATATTCCTACAAGAATTTCCCCGAGTTTTCAAGGTCGGGGCCGAGAACATTCGCGCGCGGAAGGTCGCTCGACATTCCGATAATTCCGGGATTTCTAACTGCCGAGCCAAATTCCAAGCGCACTTGCTAAGGCGCGCGAAATTCTCATGCATTTTCAAAACAACAAAAAGAAAGCAACTGACAGATTCCCACATGGTACCTTTAATCGGCCATAGACAAAGTGGTGGTGGGGGGGGGGGGAATTCCGGGGTCGAACTATACACACATCTGGGTGTAGAGAAAACACGGAACAAAAGGAAGGGGTCCGAAAGATGGCGCAGGTCCAGAAGCTAGTACGTCACATAGTTCAAACATACTCCTTGCTCAGATGGTAGGTAAACACCCAGCAGTCTATACTATCAGTTGTGTATAGAAACAAGCAAGCATATTGTTCAGGGACTGTGATACGCAACCTCACGCCCCCTCGCAGCTTCCCGTACTGGGTCGCCGATCAGAGTTCTAGGAGGGGCGTGGCGGAGGATTTTTGGCCGTAAGGGTTGAGTCTCCCGGACGGAACGGGAGGCTCTCGCTTCGTGTCAGAGGTTACCCCGGAGTCGAACTGTCGTCGCGAAGTCCCGTGGGGGTCGGATCACTCCGAAACGATAAAATCAGAAGGGTTTCCGCAAAAACGAATTGTCGTCGTGCATCAGGACGGAAAAAGGCATCAAGGGGAGAGGGCCATGGTGGCGGAAGACAGAAACTCCGGCCGTCATGGGTTTGGGGGATAGGTGGTGGGTTCGAAGCCTTCCGGCCTCGTCATCGGCCTCACGAAGTGACCGGACCATCCGGTTTTTGCTGTAGAGGTGGTTGGTTCGAGGTCTTCAAGCCTCGGCGTCGGACTGGCAAAGTCCACGCGGAAGCTTCCGAGAGGGTGAAACGGCGGGAGGACTCGCCGGCATCCGAATTCGAAATTGCGCGGGCAGCGCCCCCGCATTACGGGAGAGCTCGGGGAAACGTGTCGCTCCCTCGTAACCCAAGACCAAGCGTCGCCAAGAACACGAGTCCCCCTGGCGACACCAGTGACAATCAAACCGTGGCCGCCACGCGGCGTGAGAGGCCGACCAGGGCAACACGGTTAATCCCGTATAGGGCAATATTAAAGTCGGGGAATCAAAATGATCAATCAAGACAAAACCGTTCCCCCTTATATCGCAAGCCCGAGGCGGGTCTTGCCAACACACTTGCTCCGTCCGCCCAACGCGCCCCGTACGTCCGCATCGCAGTAGACGCTGTCGTCATCTGTGATGGGGAAGGTCAGTAGCGAGATGAGACGATCGGAGGTACGCGATGAACACAGGCAAGATCCCGCGCTCCCGGTCATCCGAACCAACACCGACTCCATACAACACTCGACTCGGACGCAACTCTTCTCTCTCAAAAGTGGGTGCGTCGGGGGAAGATGATGAAATCTAAGCTGTCTCCCCTTGCGGGGGTGTCGACCGTCCGCGCGGACGCAAGCGGTTGGTGTCACCCTGGTAGGGACGAGAAGTTCAAAAGCGATGACTATCAGTTCAAAAAGGAAGGCGATCGAGAAAGAGAGTGAGTTACGCAGAGACTGCGCGTGCGCGTAGGAAAGGCCGCGGAGGGGAGGGGAACAACAGGATCAACATACTCGTACTCCTAAGCACACGGTCCCCCAGTTCAGTTTCCCCGTCCGCGCCCGGACAAGTACATACACACATGCATGCATGCAATCAACAACCCTTGACAGGACATCTAATCATCCATAGACCTTCGACATCACTCATGCGCACAACCAGCTCCCATCACTCGGGGCTTCACACACACGACATGCGTAGACAAAGCAGCAATGGAGATAAAAGCTAGTCCTTCTTGTACACAAAGAATCTCAATTAACTGCCGCCCCTAGGCGCAGCCTTCAAAACCTCCCAAGACCACCGACCACCATAGCCACAAGGCCCTGCCGCAGCCGGCGTCCCATCCCCACCACTGCTCAGTCCCTCCGACTGCTTCGCCCCGAGACTACCGCGGGTCCACCCCACGTCGTCACTCTGCCCGTCCTTGGGCTCGTCGAGCCTTTTCGGCGCCGCGGACTTTCGCGCATGGCCCACGCAGCATTGCGGCTGAGATCAAAGAGAGAGAGCGGAGAGGGTTGCGTGAATTTATAGCGCGAGAGGCGACGGGTTGTCAGCGCGAGGTGCGGGCAGTGCAGGTTGTAGATGAGCAGGACAGGAGGAAGGTGGGGAGTTAGAGGGTTCGACCCACGGGATGGCATGGTCCTACGTGATTGGGGTGTCCGTTCAAGTGGTGCGCGTTTTCCCGCTCTCCACATTGATCCGAGCATCCCAAGTACGCGGCCGATCACTTCGCGGAGTAAGGATCGAGTTGGGCGGAGGGGAAGACGAAGAGTCCTGCATGGGGGAAATGCGCGCAGCAAGAAGGGAAGATGGCGCGGGGATGCAAAGCAAGAAACGGGGGTGCAAGACGCGCGAAGAAGTCAGAGCGTAGGGGCGCGCGCGCAAAAATTCAAAAAGTCCGCACCGAAACCATTTCTTGGTTTTCATACCGCGGCCGCTATTCGCCCGCGCGGGAGTTATTAACCAAAAATGAAAAAGCCATTTCAAAAAGAAAACAAAAGCAAAAAAAAAAAAAAACTCATGTTTGTCCGCATCCGTGCCTCGGGGCTTCCGGGGGATTTATCCTTAGGGATACGGGAAGCCGCGCGGTACGGGTCTGAGCTTATCACATCTGTGATACGCAGGGGGTTCCGAAAAATTAGCAGTCTCCCGACTGCTGAGGTCATCATGTCTTAGATGATCGGGTGGCCTCTTCATCGTCAGTTGGCCCGATCATCTTCCTAATCTACGTGGATGCATCTTGCATCCTCCATCGCCTCCTCCCATAGTATACATCCGATCGGGCGGCCCCTTCATCGTCAGCTGGCCCGATCGGTAATTTTTTTTTTTTTTTTTTTTTTTTTTTT
>BFEA01000016.1:2071586-2088578 GCA_003427395.1 Chara braunii | reverse complement strand
TCTCTCTCTCTCTCTCTCTCTCTCTCTCTCTCTCTCTCTCTCTCAGTTTCGCAAAAGATACTTTTTGAATTGTGTTCCAAAAAGCACAGGGGAAGCTTCAAACTGAAGGGTGTATACTAGTTCGACACTTCGGATACGTCCGTAATACGAAATGTTGTGGGTGACTATACGGTGCTTGTCTTTTCCATCTCTCAGCCCTCTGGTGTGCTAATATGTCATTTCTTGCGGGCTTCCTCTCTGTCAATCTCCTGTGATCTCGAATATATCCGATCTTCGCTTATGTGGGAAAATCACATTGCCTTGCTGCTCTTCTGCAACGATCGTCTGAAATGCTTTTAAAAGCGAGGCTGATGATCTCCGCATGTGCTCGACCCTGCGCCGTTCGTGCGGCGTCTCGAGAAAATTAAGTACAGTCTCTCTGAGACACTCTGTCTCCCGCTCTTTCTGTCTCTCTCTCTTTTTCTATATCTCTCGCTCTTCAAATGTACACGACCATTTCTTGCGGACTTCCTCTGTCTGTCTATCTCCTGTGATCTCGAATACATCCGAGCTTCGCTTATCTTGGAAATTCACATTACCTTGCTGCTCTCCTACAGTGATCGTCTGAAATGCTTAAAAAAACGAGGCTGATGGTCTACGCGTGTGCTCGACCCTGCGTCCCCTGAAAATTAAGTACAGTCTCTCTAAGACTCTCTGTCTCTCGCTCTTTCTGTCTCTCTCTCTCGCTCTTTCTGTCTCTCTCTCTCTTTCTATCTCTCTCGCTCTATACATGTACACGATCATCGGTGCAGAACTCCAATTCATTCTGGTCCTCACACTTCTAAATACAGGTCATCCTACTCCTCTAAGTCTGTGAAGAGCCACAACTCGTTTTACTCACAAACTCGAGTTTGTGTCATTATACTGTTCTGATTCGGATGAGTGGGATGCTCAACTCCAAGTGAAACTATGACATAGTGGTATATATTACTCTGTTTTGGTGTTCCACAACTGGACACAGGAGATATATGTATTGAGGCAGCAATACATATTATAACACAGTGGTAGTAGATATATGTACTGACTCAGAGGCGTATAACACAGTGTATACTCTGCTGTGGTGTTCCACATCTGGACACATCCGAACCACGAGAGGAGAGCAACTATGTGTACTGACTGTGCTCCTCGCCTCAAAGCTGCTTTACTCCTTGTTCAGATGTATCCGGATCTGGAATACTACAGCAGACTATACACTGTGTCATAAATTCGTTTCAAAATAGTACACACAATAATGTACTGTTTTAACAAATAACATGTTCCTTCTTGCTGCGCGCATTTCCCCCATGCAGGACTCTTTGTCTTCCCCTCCGCCCAGCTCGATCCTTACTCCGCGAAGTGATTGGCCGCGTAGTTGRGATGCTCGGATCAATGTGGAGAGCGGGAAACCGCGCACCACTTGAACGGACACCCCAATCACGTAGGACCATGCCATCCTGCGGGTCGAACCCTCTAACTCCCCACCTTCCTCCTGTCCTGCTCATCTACAACCTGTGTTGCCCGCACCTCGAGCTGACAACCCGCCGCCTCCCGCGCTATAAATTCGCGCAACCCTCTCCTCTCTCTCTCTTTGATCTCGGCTGCAATGCTGCGCGAGCCATGCGCGAAAGTCCGCGGCGCCGAACAGGCTCGACGAGCCTAAGGACGGGCGGAGTGACGACGTGGGGTGGACCCGCGGTAGTCTCGGGGCGAAGCAGTCGGATGGACTGAGCAGTGGTGGGGATGGGACGCCGGCTGCGGCAGGGCCTTGTGGCTATGGTGGTCGGTGGTCTTGGGAGGTTTTGAAGGCTGCGCCTGGGGGCGGCAGTTAATTGAGAATTTTTGTGTACAAGAAGGACTCGCTTTTATCTCCATTGCTGCTTTGTCTACGCATGTCGTGTGTGTGAAGCCCCGAGTGATGGGAGCTGGTTGTGCGCATGAGTGATGTCGAAGGTCTATGGATGATTAAATGTCTTGTTAAGGGTTGTCGATTGCATGCATGTATGTGTGTATGTACTTGTCCGGGCGGGGACGGGGAAACTGAACAGGGGGACCGTGTGCTTAGGAGTACGAGTGTGTTGATCCTGTTGTTCCCCTCCTCTCCGTGACCTTTCCTGCGCGCACGCGCAGTCTCGGCGTAACTCACTCTCTTTCTCGATCGCCTCCCTTTTTGAACTGATAGTCATCGCTTTTGAACTTCTCGTCCCTATCAGGGTGACGTCAACCGCCTGCGTCCGCGCGGACGGTCGACGCCCCCGCAAGGGGAGACAGCTTAGATTTCATCATCTTCCCCCGACGCACCCACTTTTGAGAGAGAAGAGTTGCATCGAGTGTTGTATGGAGTCGGTGTTGGTTCGGATGACCGAGAGCGCGGGATCTTGCCCGTGTTCATCGCGTACCTCCGATCGTCTCATCTCACTACCAACCTTCCCCATCACAGATGACGACAGCGTCTACTGCGATGCGGACGTACGGCGCGCGCTGAGGCGGACGGAGCAAGTGTGTTGGCAAGACCCGCCTCGGGCTTGTGATATAAGGGGGAACGGTTTTGTCTTGATTGATCATTTTGATTCCCCGACTCTAAAATTGCCCTATACGGGATTAACTATGTTGCCCTGGTCGGCGGCTCACGCCATGTGGCGGCCGCGGTTTGATTGTCACTGGTGTCGCCAGGGGGACTCGTATTCTTGGCGACGCTTGGTCCTAGGTTACGAGGGAGCGACACGTTTCCCCGAGCTCTCCCGTAATGCGGGGGCGCTGCGCGCGCAATTTCGAATTCGGATGCCGGCGAGTCCTCCCGCCGTTTCACCCTCTCGGAAACTTTCGCGCAGACTTTGTGAGTTCGACGCCGAGGCTTGAAGACCTCGAACCAACCACCTCTACAGCAAAAACCCGATGGTCCGGTCACTTCGTGAGGCCGATGACGAGGCCGGAAGGCTTCGAACCCACCACCTATCCCCCAAACCCATGACGGCCGGAGTTTCTGTCTTCCTCCGCCATGACCCTCTCCCCTTGATGCCTTTTTCCGTCCTGATGCACAACGACAATTCGTTTTTGCGGAAACCCTTCTGATTTTATTGTTTCGGAGTGATCCGACCCCCATGGGACTTCGCGATGACAGTTCGACTCCGGGGTAACCTCTGGCACGAAACGAGAGCCTCCCGTTCCGTCCGGGAGACTCAACCCCTACGGCCAAAAATCCTCGGCCACGCCCCTCCTAGACCTCTGATAGGCGACCTAGTACGGGAAGCTGCAAGGGGGCGTGAGGTTGGTATCAGAGCTGATTCATTTTGGCTCCAAGGTTTTCCTAGGACGATTACCCTGTTTAAGGGTTTTTCCCTTTTTGATCTTTTTATTAGATCTTTCGCATTTTTGAGTAGGCTGGCTCCCCGTCGACGGAGGCCATATATATATATATTATTTTTTATTTTATTTTATTTTTCAAAATTGGTAAAAAATTGTTCAGTTTATTTGTCTGCATACCATTGTTTTTTTCTCTGTTTTTTTTTTTTTTTTTTTTTTTTTTTTTTTTTTTTGACCGTACCTGGTCCTTGCAAAACAAGGTGACCGGGGCAGCCCGGCTGGTAGCCAAGACAAAAACATAATTTGGCAAGTCCTTGGAATATAAGGTACCAAATGACGAATAAAGGAGACTTGGGGATGGACCCCACTGCCACACGGAAAGTTTCGGAAGAGTTTTTCTGAGACTCCACTGCGTGCTGGAAATTTGGGCAAACCATTGTGTTGTCGTTTCTACTCTTCCCTTTTTCTCTCTTTCTTTTTCCCCTTCTCTTTCTAGGCATTCCATTCAATCTACTTTCATTAAAGATTGAACTGAGGCTTCGGGGGTTTACAGATGTTTAGGGTCTCGTTAGACACTCCTAAAAATGCCTGTTTTTAGGATTGCATCGTCGTTGCACGCGATCCTAAATCCGATTTCGAGATCGAAAATGTGAAAACGGCGTTAGGACGAATCCTAAAGAATTTAGGATTCTCCGGGCAAATTCATCCTAAATTTTTCAGTAGCCCCCGACCTACTAAAATTTTTAGGATTTCCGCGTTTGACGGAGTCGTGGCGACGTGAGCATGGCACCGTTGTCTTGACTTCTGGTGCACCCTATTGGCTGAAACCCTGAAGCATGACTTTTTTCTTTTATTTTTTTTCTTTTTAATTACGATTTTCTTTTAGGACTGATCCTAAACGATGGTATTTTAGGAATGCGTGTAACCACGACGCACGAAATCCTAAAAAACGTTTAGGACTGTCCTAAAAATTTAAGGATTCTTTTAGGAGTGTCTAACGAGACCCTTACTTTGACAATGCATTGATGAGCTATTCCATGAAATTCGGAGATATATAGAGCCACTGGGTTCGATTGTTAACTAGATGGGACTCTTTCCCGAATGCAGTAAATATGAGACGCATATTGAATGATGGGTACCTGTCTGGGGGCACCTGTTCAGTATGATTTTTGGCCCATTGGCGTTTGGGCCTTTTCTGTTGAAGATCCCTCAGTTTTGGGTCTGCAGCCGTGCCGGCTGAACCACTATTTTTGTGTCTGGGTGGGGTTTCTTTGCCCCTGAGGTGACTCGTTGAAGTGACCTGGTCTGATATTGGACCTCGTTGGGTCAGGTTTTTTTTGTTCTGGTGGTAGATGATTTGGACTCTTTAGTTGGACCATAGGAATAGACTAGAGTAGTCGTAGTGCTACGCAGCTCCTATATATTGAGTATGCACAGTTACTTTTTATCTCCACCATGACAATAGACCCCTGACGTGTGACGCGCAACCTCATGCCCTGTGCTGTCTTTCGTTCGGAGTGCTAGGTGTGCGGAAAGAGGCCCAGAAAAACAGCAAGATGGGGTGTGCCAATGATTTTTGGAAATTGAGTGTGGGGACACAGACGGAACTGAAATCCCCCGTGTTGGTCCGATGAAGTAAGTCGGTTGCTTTCGCACGTCGCAGAATGCGCGCGCGGGCACGACGCGAAAAGAGAAAAATCCAAATTCAATCCAAAAAGTATTGTCGAGCTTCCCACCGCGCTACGGCCCGTCGTTTAGAGCGGAAGGGCTTCGGCACGCTTCGCGTGTCTCATTTTCGGATCAAATCCCGCCGTCATTTGCTGGTCAGTTCTAAGTCTGACGTGGATGGTCTCAGCCATGTGGCTCTTTCTTTATGCTCGTCTTCACTCCGCACACGGTAGTGGAAACCCCTGGATTCGTAGCGCTCAAAACGTTGACATTCGGTGCATAGAGTGTGCAGCCAGTGGGGTTCTACTGCCGTCCACTGGATGACAATCAACTCGTTGAATTGCAACAATATCGAGTAAGGTGGAAAGTGCGTATCGATAATGACAAACCCAGCCTCTACGAACCCTGAACAACGATTTGCCGGAGAGAAGTAGTACCGTCCATCGATCTGTGCGACAGCTTCTCGTACGTCCCACTCGCATACAGGTGTCCTTTCCTCGTTGTAAGGAAAAGGCCGTGTTGATACGGGAGGTATGGGAGGCTGACGCCCGATCGGAGGGTGCTTGTCAGTCCACATATCAATTAATTGCAAAAACCTCGAGACGTCATCAAGAAAAGAAAATACTCGCGCAACCCCCAATCAATCCTTTTCTACACGAGAGAGAGAGAAAACACTCATCAGCTTGATCATGCGGCTTGGGTTTAGTGAGCCAACGCGACGTTGATCTGAGGCGCCTTGTTTCTCGGGGCTGTCATGTGGCTCAGGGGCTGTTGTCGTGCAACATAAGGCAGATGGCATGCGCAGTACATTCACAACTACAGATCTAAACACTCTTGCATTCTCGAACAAAATCCCAACAACAATCATCTAATCAACGGAAAGAGACGTGGATCTCCATACATTCATTCACTGTGGTCTGTGGAAGGTGCGAAAATGAGATATACGCAGAGACAAAAAGAATGGATCGGAACAATACACACGCATCCACCATTCACAAGACAAGAAGACGGGGTTTCTGCATAGGGGGACTACCCAGGAAACTAATGGAAGAGTTCCGGAAGAAGTTCTTTCACACAAAGACATGATGCCGACTCATTCCCATTTAAGAGAGAGGGAGAGAGAGAGAGAGAGAGAGAGTGAGAGAGAGAGAGAGACATCATCATTCAAGGATAGAGGAGAAAAAAAAAGGGGGGGGGTGGACTGAGGGAAGAATGTCGAGAGAGAGAATGACGAGATCCGAAGAGAGGAAGTTTGGCATTGTCGCCGTACACTCACGCCAGAGGTAAAGATTCACAACCACAAAGGCGCATTCGCCGTTAATTCCATTATGGCCCCGGGGCCCGAGGCAATCACTCACTCAACTCCACTTCATCGATCCTCATACCCGCACCGACGATCCCGGCCGTCGCGTGCTAACTCCCACCACTGCGATCGTCACCCCGCTGAGGTAAACTCGACGCGGTCCGCCTTGATCCTACAGTCCGTCGTGGCGATCCAGAGCGCAATCGATCAGCCTATCGTCAGCCCGACAGGACTTTTCGACTCGCACCAAACACTCTGCCTAGCCACTGCTTCCCGGAAGCTGGCTTGAGAGTCGAGAACGTAAGAGAGCTTTGTGGGCGCGTTTGCGGAATTTATAGTGACGAGAAGGGGGGCGAGGGAGAGAGAAGGCAGGGGGAAAGTCGAAGTGTAGGGAAAGAAGCAGGAGGAGAAGACTTTGAGAAGAGCACTCCGCAGAAGCCATGTTGATCCTTCGAGACTCAAGGTTCAACCAATCAGATTCGTCGCGCAATAGGAAGATCCTATTGATCCACGCACCTGATTGGTGAGCGGGAGTTATCGAAGGATTGACCTGGCATCGTGTGCTGGACTCAGAGGGTGAGAAGAGAAATGGCGCGAGAAGTAGCGCAAGACGGGTCCAAGATTCAGATGATCAAGAAAGGGAAATGGGCGCGCAAAAAGCAAAGCGGGAGAGAGAGAGAGAGAAAAACAGTTACGAGGAAAGAGAAAGAGGAGGGAGAAAGGGGAGGGAGCGATGCGGGGGACAGAGAGGAGAAAGCTTTTGCATGTGCGGCGCCGTCAACAAAAAGAGAGAAAAAGGCACCGAAACAGTTACAGCTTGCCTCTGTCCTAATTCAAAAATTAAAATCACCATATCTGCGCGCGAAAAAAACGACACGGGAAAAATCCTACGCCTATTTGTATTCGTACAAAATTTCGAAAGTTTTCCCCAACGCGACCAAGAACATTCACACAAAAAAAAGGATGCGTCGAAGTTCCGCTTATCCCGGAACTCCCAACTGTCGGACCCAATTCCCAGTGCACTCGTTAAGGCGCACGTAATTTCCTATGTATTTCCTGCATTGCAAAAAAGGAAAACCAGAACCCGAGAATCAAAAAAAAGCTTCCAAAAGATGGGGGGCAAAAAATGTGGCACCCGAAACCAAAGAAAAACGAAGCGGGGTTTTTCTGGGGTTAGTATGATACAAGCAAAAGCAAGGGTACGAATGATAGCACGGGTTCGGGAGGTAGTTCGTCACATATGTGACGCGCAGGGGGTTCCAAAATTATGCGATCTCCTGATCGCATGTCATGGCGGAGAAAGAGAGAGAGGGGGAGAGAACAGAGTGATGCATGAGGAACCAAGCGTATTAACAAGTAATCCGGCCAGAGTCCATGTTGATTCGAACTTCAATTGCAATCTTCTGTGGGCTCGTGCTGCTGGAATCACCGATAGTTATCCATGTGACGCCATCATCGTCCGTCGGTTCTCCGTGTGCTCTGCACCCCAGTTTATCGCTACCCGTCGAATCAGAGCATAGGTTGACGTCATTGTCGATGGCGTGATCTTCGCGTAGCTTACTGATTCGGACCATTTTCCTTTGCCAATTAGATGAAGAGAGGAGGGGGAGGGGGAATAGTCACGTGATCGGGATCTATCTCCTACTAGTTGGAACCGGCCAGTAGAGTCGGTACATGGAGGGGATCTCATGGGGACGACGGGGAGGAAGTGGGGGAAGGTAGCGATTCATCCCTTCCATCATCACCGGGAGTTCCTCATATCGGATGATCCGGTGGAAGTGAGGGAAGTGATCGCCGCTGCGAGGGAGGGAGGCGAGGTAGTCGCGATAGAAGGAGGAGAGGGTGCGAAAAAGCGCCGCTCGAAAGAACTCGTAGTGGCAACAGGCGGGGATTGTCCGCGTGGCTACGCAGTAGACTTCTACCACGTTGCATCGTTCCCATGCAGCGCTGAACAGTAGGATATGCCAGCAGAACGTGGGGGCAGCGGGCTGAAGGGATGTGTGGGGGTAGATGGTGGCGAGTAGGCAGGTAGAGTAGAAATCGCATAAGAGATGGGGGAGGAAGGGATGGAGGGGGAAGGTGACGGGGGTGCGGATCTGTTCGAGGGTGAGAAAATCAAGGGGTCGGCGGGATAGCATCCGAGGACGAAGGCCTATCGCCCGCATCGGTACGTGGACGAACTGGGGGACGGGTGGGGCTGGAGGAGGAGGAGGATTAGCTCCGTCTCCGTCGCGCGGCACTTGAGGTGGCGGCTGCAGGGTTGCCATCTTCGGGCTTTGGCGGCTCCGGATCTCTGGTCGGATCGTTACCGATGCGCAGGCTGGCTTCGCTAGCGAACTCCAGGTGGCGTTTCCCGACGGCAATTTCTTCGCGTTTTCGCGCTGCTTCCGGATCTTCCGCCTCCGTGCCCGTGCGCGCCGCCTCCTCTGGCAAGGCTTCCCACTCAGACTCGGTTCCTGCTTCTCCCTCCTCTTCTTCTTCACTCAGCTCGCCCTCGCTATACTCGCTATACCTTCCTTCCTCCGATGTTTCCTTGTCTTCGTCCTCTTCGTCGTCGTCGTCGATCACCACTTCCTCTGCCCTCGGATAGAGGGCGTGAGGGATGATATCGTACGGCTTCAGATACTCCTGCCGCGACGGCAGCGTATCTTCGTCCCTGGGCTCCTCCAAGCACGCAGTCCACTGAAGATATGGATCCAATGACCGCTCGAGAACGTGCGGAGCAGGACTATCGTCACTCTGCGAATAGATGTCGGGCGAGAGGTCGTCCGCCAATTGCCCGATCGGCGTGATGAGCTCCTGCGCAATCAGCTGGCGGCGCCCCGGCTGTACCGATCCAAAGAGAAAGCCAAGAAGGTCGCCCTCCACGTTAGTCCTCCAAGCTTGGATGATCAGCAGCTCTGGATTTTCGATCCACGCAGGATGCTCGCTGGTCTACGTCCACGTCACCTGTACTCTGGCCAAGTAGAAAGACAACTCCTCAAAAGTTTCGCGCAACAGCCTCCAATGCCCAGGATTGATAAAAGGGACTGAAAGAGGCTCGAACGAGAAGGAAAGAGAAGGATGAAGATTGGATTGCCAGAAGGTGGGGAAAAGAGAGGGGAGCGAGGGGATCGGCGTGGTTCATTGGGGACGTGGGAAGGGTACGAGGATGGGGATCGCAAAGGGTCGCTCGCGCGGAGAACGACGAATATCGCCAAGATCCGGTGGAAAGATTGGGATGAGGTTATACCCAGGTCGGGCGAGGACGTGCTGCCACACGTTGGACACCTGCTCCGTCCACTCGCGCAGCGAGGTCAAGATCGCGGTATGCCACTGCGGATTGACCGAGCTGATGTCGCCGCTGAACGCCGCAACCGTGGTGACGTGGCTCGTTCTGGGAGTTGCTCGCCGATGAACTGCGATCACCTCCGCAAATACTATTGCGTGAGGAATCCCTTCGATTCGAAACGCGGCGGCGGCACACACACCCACGTCGCAGTAAAATTACGCCAAACGCCGAAGATCCGTATTGAGCCGAGGGTGACAAACTTGCCGAATCTCGGAGATGTGGCCACGTGGCTGCAACAACTGTACGTCAAGAACCCGCTCCGTGATGAAACTCATGGCGACGCGTGTCTCTACCCCCTGGTTCGACAATTTTCGAGTTACCCCGGTAGTCGACACAGGGGAGGCTATTAGTACGAAGCTGAAAAGGGGTAAACCCCGTGGACTCGTGAAGGGCGGCCCGGTGGATCCCGACGATCTGATATACGATCTCGGGCCACAGACGCGTGTCGTGTGCCGCTAAATTCCTACGAAGGGCGGTTTTAATCATACGGTTGGCATTCTCAGCCAACCCGTTCGACTGGGACACATGGGGTGCCGTATGTCGGAGCATGACGCCCCTTCGTGCGAGCAGATCCTCTACTTCTCCCTTAAATTCGGACCCATTGTCAGTTAGAATTTCTTCCGTATCTAGATGTTTATAGAGGAACCGATCGATGTACGTAGCTATTTCTGTGGCTTTGCGGGTCTTACAAGGGTAGACTTCGATGTACTTGGAAAAATGGTCTATTAATACTAACAGGGTAGAATATTCACAGCGGTTTGGGCCAGGTGGCACGTCGATATCGGTCGTGTCCATACTGACTCGCTGGAAAGGACGCTCTACTTTCGTTGGTACTATCGTGTTTGGTCCCCGAATTGGGGCGCGATCAGCGGCACAGACCAGACAGTTAGCGACAATGTACTTAACATCATCTCGTATATTGAACCAGAACCATCGGTTCTGGTCTACTGTTGCCTCCGTGACACGTATCGCGAAATGAGCGGCCTGTTCCTCGTGAGCAGATCGGATCCAATCATATCTCTGGAATGGATGGGGAACTGTCAACCACGACCCCGATCCGTCAGTTTTACACTTTTCCAAATGATTGTTGATCCATCGATAGTCCCGAGATCTCTCGGTTGCCCTACGTCTGTCGTGCTTGGTGAGGTGACCCAATGATAATCCCGCTAATTTCGCTAGTAAAATTTTATCTGTCCAAACCTCCGCTCGTCGGTATTTTTCGTCGTATTCAAGGTCGTCCATACGGGCGGCCTCGAATCGAACCTCCGTGGGGAGTTTGTTCGTTCTACACAGGGGGCATCTCCATTCTTTGCTACTCGTCCGATATCGAACGCAGGCCCCGTGCGCACGATTGACACACGTGGCACATTCTACCCAATCGACAAACCCGGTTTTGAAAGGATGACAGTCGACCCCATAAACCCGTGCAATGCACGTGCAAAAATAACAGAATTTATCGGGGAGGGTGACAAAGAAAGTTGAGGACGTGAGAGGGGCAGAATTAGTAGGAGACGAAGGGGTTGCGGAGGCAAGTGGGGTAGTCATGATGACAGAGGAGGAAGGGATGAGACTGTATTGCAGAGAGGGTAGAACAGTCAGATTAGTCCTCGTGTCACTTACTGCTTTGATAAGATCTACACTTGGTCGTACCGAGGTCCAATCTCCTGTTCAGGTTCGTTCCACGGAATCACCTCCTCACTCTTCGGAACTTTCTCAGGCCGGTGAAGTCGTGTCAGTCCGTCCGCATTCCCGTGTCTCTCGTGCTTCTGATGACGAATGTCAAAGTCCATGTTGTGCAGCACCGTTGCCCATCGCCCGATCATGCCCGAGTAATCCTTCGATTTCTTCAGAGCCAACAGGGGCTCGTGATCGGTTACCAAGGTGAACTTTCGCCCGTACAAGTAAGCACGAAAGTGACTGATTCCCCAGAGAGCCGCGTAGCATTCTCCCTTTGGAGCGGCGTAGTTGCGTTTGCAGGCGGGCACCGATTTGGACGCATACTCCACCACACTCTCGAGTTTGCTTGGTCCCACCTGGGCAAGGATCGTCGAAATTGCCTCTGGCTGCCAGTCAGTGATGAAAACAAAAGGCTTTTCGGGATCCGGTCTTATAAGGACCGGAGCCGAAATGAGAGCGGCCTTGAGTTTGGAAAACGCTTGATCGCACTCCGGCGCCCAGATCAACGACTGATCTTTGCGCAACAGATTTGTGAGGGGTCCCGCAATCGCCGCGAAGCCCTTGATAAATCTTCGGTAGTACGAGGCCAAGCCCAGAAAGGTGCGAACTTGCGTGATAGTCGTAGACACCGGCGCATCCCTGACAATTGCCACCTTCTGCGGCTCCGGTTGGAGTCCCTTGTCTGTCACCACGTGTCCCAAGAAGGAAATGGTGGTAAGAAAAAACTGACACTTCTCAAGCGCCACTTTGAAACCTGCATCTCGTAACGCGTGCAGTGCCCATTCGATGTGCTGCACGTGTCCCTCGTAGGAACTCGAGTACACCAAGATGTCATCCATGTACACAATCACGCAGTAGTTGATGATGCTCTGCGCCAAACGGGTCTTTCGCACGAAATTATGAAAAGCCATGTTCATGTCTCGTTAAGAGGTCGCGGGGGCGTTGCAGATACCCATCGGACATCGAATCCACTGCCACGTACCCTCGAAAAGCACAAATGTCATTTTCGGACGATCTTCTTCTCGAACAAGAAGATGATGGAACCCATGGCGAACATCAAACTTGCTGAAAAATCGAGCACTCTCAATCGCATCCAACAACTCATCAATCCGGGGGAGGGGGTACACATCTTTGATCGTGATATGATTCAACTTTAGAAAAACAATGCAAATGCGAATCCCTCCGTCTTTTTTAGACACGATTACTACGGAAAAAGACCAGGGACCTATTGCGGGTTCGATCCATCCATTAGCTTCGAACTCTTTAATCCGCTGAAAAGCGGCCGCTCGTTGAGCTGGCGAGTATCGGTAAGGAACGCAGCTAATGGGTGGGTGGTCTCCCGTGAGAATGGCATGCTCGATCACATTAGTTAAGTCGATGTCATTATCCTGTATGCTCAATACTTTTGCGTAGCCATATAACACAGATTAACGACTTCCGAAGTTCCGTGGGAATGTGACTCGGTAGGGTGATTGTTGATTCCCCGGAAATCTGAAGGGGCATATCGACCCAATCAATCGGCCGTTTCCGCCGATCATAGACACTAGAGAAAACGGAACTACTGGTGCGAACAGAGAAGACAGTTGCTATCATCTGGGACTCAGCGGGGCTAATCATCTCCGTTTCTTTAGTTTCAACATCAGTCTCTGAACCAATTGAGGTCGGTTCCACAGTTAGCCCCGTTAGATCCGTCATTTCTTGCATCAGATCAGGTACATCACTTACTGGTGCTTCCGCCTCCTGTTTAATCAAGGCGATGGTGGCTCCTGTCGTTAGTAACAATCTGGGCGAAAAAGCAGAAACATCCAAATACTGTTCCGTTTGCTGATAACGCGTTCGTAAGGAGAGAGCTCCTTCGTACAAAGTGCGAGGGGGTTCCAAATCATCGGCCAGGTCAGATACTTGTAATATGGGTTCCCCGAGTAGGACTGAAGGACTAACTTCGGTTATTGGAGGCGCAAGCGCGCTGTCTCCTGAATCCACGTAGAAGCTTCGGGCAGTGTCGGGGTATACTTGAAATTCTTCGGGAATTTCGTGTTCAAAAAGTTCGACCAAGTGCTTCCATTCATCTTCGCTAGGCAGCTCTTCTTCGTATTCCTGTTCTTCTACTCCCCTATCGATGTCTGAGGAAGAACAACTCCTCGGGATTAATGTATCGAATCATTCCTATTTGGGCCGAATTAGAAGTCCATTTTATCGTTCGGGTGGAAATTCACAAGGGAACAGTTTGAGGTTTTCCCCCAGTTTGCGTGAGTACTAGTTGTTTTGAATCGAAATGCAGTTGTGCGCCCACCGCCATCGCCCAAGGTAATCCCAACAACACGGAATAGGAACGCACATCTATCACGAGCGCGTTGACGAGGACGTGCACTCGTCCGACCTTTACAACCACATTCTCAATAATGCCTACGATGTTCATTGCTTCCTCGTCGGCTGAGACCTAATTGTCTTTGCCAGATTGAGGAAGAATGGATCCAAGTCGTCCTATCTTTCTGACAGTATCTAATGATATGGCTACTGCAGAAGACCCTGTGTCGATAAGGGCGTTAAACGGTTTGCCCCAAACTTCACAATCACATTCCGCGCTTTTCCACAGTACCGGCCGAGCTTGTACGAAGTGATATTTTTCTGCTAAAGAGATCACTGCTATACGCGCGGCGTCAGGTTCGCCGGCTTCGGGTTCGGGCGGTATAACTTCCTCGCTTCCTTCCTTCTTCTTCAACATTCGCTGTATGCGCTGATAGGTGAAGCGCTTTTGATTTTTCTGGCAATGTTGCAAAAGTTTATCATTAGACGCTTCAGATATGGTGAGCAGATGTCCCACCGGGATCGGAACACGAATATCCAATTGCTTGAGTGCTCTTAATACGTCAATTTGTCCTGTCCGAAACTGCGGACCAGGATTGCATTCACGATCGACCCATTCAAGATCATCGGGGGCCGATCGGATCGCTCCGACCATGCCTGCCAGATGAAGATATTCGAGTGGGTCGACCACGTCAACAGCATCGAAGGAAGAAACTCCTGATATCGACGTCGTTGCCATCGAGGGGGAAGGTTGTTCTGGGACATATGTCACGAGCTCTCCTCCCTGGGCCGTATCCATAAACGCAGCCACTCGTCCTTGATTCAGGGCCACACTGTCGCCACAGGGGCAGCCGCAGGTGGGGGCTGACTACGCTTTGGCTGCGGGCAGTCACGGGCGAAATGTCCGGGCTGTTTGCAGTTAAAACACTCGATTTTTCCTGCTGGATTAGCTGGGTGAGGGAACTGAGGTGCATACCCTGGTGCAGGCGGGGCAGGCAAGAGTGGAAATGACGCGGGAGCAGGCCGAGCAGGGGCCGGGTTAGGCTTGATTAGTCTGCTCATTATCTGTTCCATCCGCTCCATATGAGCGGCCTGCATTTGGATCAAGTTGCTCATCCATTCGGACTGTTTGGTAGTGGCCGTATGGATCATTTGGCCAAGATGTTAGTTGGTTATGGCCGGCGAGGGGGGATCGGGTGAGATTCCGCTTTTAACTGTCGCGATCGGTTGATTCACCGAGGAAGAGGAAGACGAAACAGGCGGAATATCAGAAACGATTCTGTCGGGAATGTCATGGTCGGGGCGGGGATAGAACCGTTCTACCGCTCTCAACCACGATCGCCTTTTAGCCGCTACATCCCGTGTGGTATCCGTAATATCCTCGTCTCCCTGATTGATATGTTTTTTTGTATCAGCCAGTTCCAGTTCCAATGCTTTAGTGATGATAATCGATAGCTGATGTGTCTTCGGCGGGACCTTTTTTTGCAATTTTCCTTTCAACGTCGGACTTCGTAGGTGATCGATGAACAGATCTCGAGCGGACTTCTCGTCTCACCCAGATTTGTCCAATGTGGTTTGAAATCGATCCACGAAATCGGGCAACAATTCCCCTGATCCTTGTGGCCGAGTTTTGAGCACGTACCAGGTGGCATCTTCACTGACCGTATCGAATCGGGCCAAAAAGGCTTGTTTGAAAGTATTCCAATCTACCCACACGTGCTTTCTAAACCAATCATGCGACGTATTGCGAAGTAGCAAGGTAAGAACGCGGGGAAGATCACCCGCGCTGTAGCCTTGAGCTTCGACGGCTTCCAACCAAGCCTCGAGATGGGTATGGTTAGGGAAGAAGGGAAAGGGGGCGGGAATGCTAACCACCACCCTGTTACCGTCCACCATTGGTATAGCTGGTATAACAGCACCAGATATAGATCTGGTCACTGGACGATCTCGGCGAGTGGGTGGGGGACTTCTTCTTCTACCTCTCGCCAGTTCGACTTACTACCATCAGAACCGACACGTGTCGGCTCCGATACCAACCTCACGCCCTGTGCTGTCGTTCGTTCGGAATGCTAGGTGTGCGGAAAGAGGCCCAGAAAAACAGCAGGATGGGATGTGCCAAGGATTTTTGGAAATTGAGTATGGGGACACAGACGGAACTGAAATCCCCCGTGTTGGTCCGATGAAGTAAGTCGGTTGCTTTCGCGCATCGCGGAATGCGCGCGTGGGCACGACGCAAAAAGATAAAAATCCAAAGTCAATCCAAAAAGTATTATCGAGCTTTCCACCGCGCTACGGCCCGTCGTTTAAAGCGGAAGGGCTTCGGCACGCTTCGCGTGTCTTATTTTCGGATCAAATCCCGTCGTCGTTCGCTGGTCAGTTCTGAGTCTCACGTGGATGGTCTCAGCCGTGTGGCTCTTTCTTTATGCTCGTCTTCACTCCGCACACGCTAGTGGAAACCCCTGGATTCGTAGCCCTCAAAACGCTGACATTCGGTGCATAGAGGGCGCAGCCAATGGGGTTCTACTGCCATCCACAGGATGACAATCAACTCGTTGAATTGCAACAATATCGAGTAAGGTAGAAAGTGCGTATCGATAATGACAAACCCAGCCTCTACGAACCCTGAACAACGATTTGTCGGAGGGAAGTAGTACCATCCGCCGATCTGTGCGACAACTTCTCGTACGTCTCACTCGCATACACGTGTCCTTTCCTCGTTGTAAGGAAAAGGCCGTGTTGATACGGGAGGTATGGGAGGCTAACGCTCGATCAGAGGGTGCTTGTCAGTCCACATATCAATTAATTGCAAAAACCTCAAGATGTCATCAAGAAAAAAAAATACTCGTGCAACCCCCAATCAATCCTTTTCGACACGAGAGAGAGAGAAAACACTCATCAGCTTGATCATGCGGCTCGGGTTTAGTGAGCCAACGCGACGTTGATCTGAGGCGCCTTGTTTCTCGGGGCTGTCATGTGGCTCAGGGGCTGTTGTCGTGCAGCATAAGGCAGATGGCATGCGCAGTACATTCACGGCTACGTATCTAAACACTCTTGCATTCTCGAACAAAATCCCAACAACAATCATCTAATCAACGCAAAGAAACGCGGATCTCAATACATTCATTCACTGTGGAAGGTGCGAAAATGAGATATGCGCAGAGACAAAAAGAATGGATCGGAACAATACACACGCATCCACCGTTCACAAGACAAAGAAGACGGGGTTTCTACATAGGGGGACTACCCAAGAAACTAATGGAAGAGTTCTGAAAGAAGTTCTTTCACACAAAGACATTATGCCGACTCATTCCCATTTAAGAGAGAGAGAGAGAGAGAGAGAGAGAGAGAGAGAGAGAGAGAGAGAGAGAGAGAGAGAGAGAGAGAGAGA
>BFEA01000016.1:2052209-2062625 GCA_003427395.1 Chara braunii | reverse complement strand
AGAAAGAGAGAGAGAGAGAGAGAGAGAGAGAGAGAGAGAGAGAGAGAGAGAGAGAGAGAGAGAGAGGGAGAGAGGACAGTGAGGGAGAGAGAGAGAGACTAACCTCTGGATGGCGGCTCAGCTGTCGGGCGTGGAGTGAGGCGTCCTCGCGAGCGCGCACACGCGCTCGTCGTCGAGAGGACGACACCTGTAGGGGGGCAGGGGCACGGCTTGATGCGGCGGCGGACGCGGGCGGGCGGTACCCCCGCGTGGACATTCAAAATTCAAATTTGAATTCGGCCCGATCTGGGCCGTGAATCGGATCCATCCGATGGCCCAGGTCGGGCCTTTATGTTTCAATGAATTTGGAGGCCCTTTTGGCCTCGGATTCTGGAGACCGAGGTCCAGCAGGACCCTCCGCCCCAACCTCCAGCCTCCTATACCCCCAAAACCACCTCAGAGGCCCCTATTTTCCGCAGTGCCCGGACCTCTGGCGGGCACTGGACCACCAGCCCGGTGGTCCGGTCGGACGACCTGGACGTCCCGAGGGGGCCCGGACGTTCGATGAAACAACCTAGTCTAAGAATCTAAAAATCTATCATAGGCATCATCACAATCATCATTCTTAATACTATCATCTATAATCAACATCCTAATTAAACATCTTATTATATTCTCAACCATCTTAGCTTTGGATCTTAGATTACATATTAATCACCTAAACCGTATTTTTTAATACTGAAAATCCCTAATTAATACATCTGTTTTCTAATTTTTCACGCATATCTATTCTCAAGTCCTTCTATGAAGAACCGTATTATGAATTACTATTTGACTATTTCCTTTTTCATCTCTGAGTGGCATGAATGCTCCTTTTCTACATTCGTATTTTCATCTGATATTTCTAAAGAATATGTTGTCTTTTTCTATAATTCTAAAACTACTATCATCCTGAATCTCTCTTGTGGGATAATTTGGTATGGGACGGGGAGAGCCCAGCTCTGGAGGGGTTTCATTAGGAGGGTGGTGAAATCCTGAAGGGGGCACGAGCAGATTGTGATGAATACTCTATTATGGGGCTGACCATTAAATCCCAGTGGGGGCAGATTAAGGTAAGGGATAGACAGTGGTATACTTTGGGTGGGAACTGTATGCCACTAGGAAATGCGGTGGGACTGTACCTAGTTGGAGCATAAGAGGAAGGATCAATTAGTCTTTTTTCTTCAGCGGAGGCAATGATGGGACAGGGGAATTGAGGAAATGGAGGAAGGAAGGGAGTGGGGAGATTTCTCCTTTTCTTATCATCTGAATGCTATATCAAACTTCCTGTCTTTTCACCCCTGGTGACTTCTGGTTTCCTGTGATGAGGTACAGTATTCCAAGAGATGGTAAAATTCAGGCTGTCGTTAGCAGAGTTGTCTGGTTTTGTGCTCCTAGTATGCCAATGCCAGAACGACGTTGGCCAATGCTGGGGCGTTGCCCTGTAACCTGCAGGTAGTAGGAGCACTACACCTTGTAGAGAGATCTAGGGATTGTCGAGGGTGGAAGGTAATCCAGTGGTGTACGCGGGGAAGCCACCAGAACAACCTACTACTCGTCGTGGGACCATACAAACCATATGACTACTGTTCTTCATCTTGCGAGCTATGTGGTGGAGGAGGTCGGCTCGTCGTGAGAAGAAGAAGACTCGGGGGGGTTTGCAGGGATGTGCGGGGGTTGGTAGGGCAATAGTCTAGGTGGCGAGAACATGATAACTATGGGTGATGCTTGCTTGAATGTTATTGTCTTTTGGAGGTTGTGTCTCGTAGCTGGCGACGAGTTGCTTAGGGTTGGAAAAATCAGGATTGTTGTTATAGTACCTATGTGATCTTTTGATAGATTAATCCTTTGTTTTACAATCATCATCATTATAATCGTCTTGGAATACTGACTGACTGGACTGGACTGGCCTGGTACCGACAGTGGTACCGGGCAGGATGAGACTGGACTGAAACAGTGCACGGCCTGTGGGGTCAGGCCACGGCCTGGTCCCACAGGCCGAACTGGCAAATAACCAAATAGGCCCTGGCTGTAGGCTAGGGCAGACGAAGGCCCACTGCACGATCCTCAAACTTGTAATGGATCGCAAAAGCCATAAACACGCTATCCGCGAAAGCAGCAAAACTCTACAATAAAAAAAGTTGAGAAATCTAGGATGTGGAGCAAGCGGAGTCCATGCGATGCAGCCTAAGCTACATAATTTCAAATGAAAAGCAAATGTCTGGTATACATATCCTAACTAACAACAGAAATGAAATGTAGCGATATACAATCCTAAAGTCCTGGAGGCAATTGCCTCAGTGCTGAAAGGAAAAAGAGCAATGTGGCACGAAATAATGTCATGTCGCTGAACCACTAAGAGTGGGATGGTCTCAGAGGGGCAGCCTAGGAATCGAAACTCCTAAAGGCAGTCACACATGAAGGTGGGATAGGTCATCAGGCTCAAGGTGGGAGAGTGGTAGCGAAACAAAACCAAGGACCCTAACAGATAGACCATCAGGGCGGGTAATGCTCGACAAAAGGATGACACCATGCACGGTCGACCATGAAAAAGGGGGAGCCTGGAATAGGGTGGAGATATGCCTAACTGAAGGAATGCAAGGGCCGACACTAGGGCGATGAGGGCAGTGGGTAAGGGAAACATGCACACAACTCACTGACTGGGGGAGGAGGGAGCTAGATCTGGGAGCAAGGAAGCCAAGATAACGCTACGGTCCCAATGTCTATGCGATACTAAGGGAGAGCCCAACTTAAAGAGACCCAGCTAAGTGAGAACCATCATGCGACTGATGAAAGGGAATGTACTAGAGAAAGGTCAGGATTGTTTATCCCCAGCAAAATTGGGTTTGTTTTTTTACGAGTCAGGTGTAAGGAAGGTGTGTGGGAGATAGGGTCTATTCCAAAAAATGCGGTTTATGAAGAAGTTATAGTCCTTGGCACCTCCTTCCCGCTAATCACGAAGAATGGGCAGCCCTCAACAGGTCCGCTAGTTCAGAATGAAATTAACAGATGTATTATGGACAATCTCTCTCTAGGGAGTACAACCCTCCTTATTCTAACTAACGGAGATAAAAGATTAGCAGAATGGGATGTGTTTCTAAAACTTGATGTGTATAAACAAGTCGAGCTTGGATGGTTCAATCATAACCTTCTCAAGGAACTTCAACTTATGAAAGTGAAAGCAAGCGGTTTCTGGTCAGAAAATGATGTCACTACACTCCTGGTGCATCTTCTGGGTCAACGCAGTCTATCTCCCAGTGGTCTGCTGGATCGGGGCCCTTGGCTAAATGCTGAATCCCCCCCCCATTCTCAGTAACTCCAATCAATTTTTCAATGGATTTTGATTTTTTTGTATTTAGTATGGCTGCTCTTATGATGGACAGATTTCAGGCAATTGATAGCCTGTATAATAAGGACAAAACTTGGAAAGCGGTTAAACATCAAGCTGATTTGGACTTGAGATCACTAAATGTTAATGGTCTTGCATCAGCCAAATTTGAAAAGGAACAGGTAATATATGATCAATTAAGAGGAATAGATGAGAGAGAATGACCTGATATTATATGTATCCAAGAAACACATCTCATGAATACGGAATTTCATAACTATTCTCATAAATAGATATGGCCACACACATCATTCAGGGCCCATGTTCCTCGCCCAGGGAGCGCAGGAGTGGCTATATGGATTCCATCAGGGTCTAGGGCAGAGCCGGTTTATTGGGAGATGGATAAACAGGAAGGGAGATGGGCTTACATCTTGGCAATATTTGATTTAGAGATCGTCATTGTTCTCTATGTTTATGGTCACAATGAAGTACAAAATCGTCAACACTTTTTTGAATCCCTCATCCCTAAACTACCGGTGGGCATCCCGTTGATAATTGCTGGAGATTTTAATGTTGCCCCGGATCGCAACCTTGATCGGTGGCGCATCCCCGACCCTTGCCCGACCTATGTGGAAGCGGATGAAGTGTTGATCACTAATCTTACCCAATCTTTTAATCTCTTTGATTCCAATAGAAGACTGAATCCTACCCTTCACACATTCACATGCTTTAGGAAGAGTCACTCCGCGGCGACTACCAAATCTCGTATAGACTTAATTCTTCTTTCAGAAGAACTACAGGGGTCTCTTCAAATAACACAAATATTATCTAAGAACCCTCTAGCAGGGCTTGATCATGCCATGTGCGTAGTCATTCTCTCCTTCTAAAAAAAAACGGACCAAGGAAGAGGATACTACAAGCTCAACATATCTCTTCTCAAAATAGATAGGTTCAGATCTCATCTAAAGGATGTTTGGACCTTTTGGCAATGCCAAAAAGGTATCATTCAGGATAACATTTTATGGTTCAACAACGGTCTAGATATCTAGGCCGTAAATGCAATGAATATTCCCAACTGCTGGCTGTCGATAGACACTCTAATGAAACCAGAATTTTACAGCGCATCCAACAAATTTAATCACTAGAAGAAGATCATCCGAATGTTGGAAATAATGAAGCTATGGCTCAAGAACTCAAAGATCTAGAACATCGTCTACTTTCTCTGATGGAATATCGCTGGCAAGGCACCAGGATTAGAGGGAAGATTCGTCGTCTACATACTGAAGGAGATATGGATGCTAGGTTTTTTGCAATGGCCAGAGCTCGGAGAGGGAGAACAATCATTGAAGACCTAGCTCATCCCCAAGATCAAAATGGACAACTTGCTTCCTCTACAGCAGAGTGCACCAAAATTGCTAGAGATTTCCTCAAAGAATTATTTACATCTGGCATACATAATGCCAACAATGACCAAAGAAATAAAAAAATTGATGATTTTTTATTACCTCTGACTAAATCCCTTACAGAGATACAAAAAGAGCAACTTGAGCTGCCTTTAACTAAGGATGAAATTTGGACTGCTCTTTTAATGATGGAAGAGGAAAAAACCCCGGGAGTTGATGGGCTTCCTAAGAAATTTTGGGAATCCATAAGGGACTTTATCTCTCAGGATCTAATGGATTTCTATCACAAACTCTGGGAAACTGAACAGATGAGCGAGTTTGTTGGACAAGGAATCTTAACCCTCTTATATAAAAAAAGAGATAAATATAATATTCACAACTATCGGCCCATTACTCTTCTCACAGTGGTTTACAAGATGGTCTCAGAAACATTAACAATCCGCCTGAATAAATTCATTGCTGACATTATCCATCCCTCCCAAATAGGTTTCATCCAAGGAAGGAACATTCATGATAACATCCTGCTAATCAATGAACTAATTAAACTATCTAGACAATCTAAGCATAATGCTGCGTTTATTTTTATAAATTTCGAAAAAGCTTATGATCATGTGAATTGAATTTTTTTGGATAAATGTCTAGATAAATTTAATTTCGATCCTAATTTCAGGAGATGGATTAAGATCCTTCATGAGAATGCTACGACAAAGGTGATGTTGAACGGAAATGTCGCCCCTCCAATATCCTTACAACGATCGGCCAGGCAAGGAGACCCTTTAACACCATTACTTTTTGTAATCATCATGGAAGCCCTTGCAGTCAACATCCGCCAACATAAGGATATCAAGAGAATCAGTGTCACTTTTATCCCCGAGGATGCCATACCGGTTTGTTATTTATTTGAAGATGACCTATCCTTAATGGTTGATGCATCTAAAGAAAATCTGGAAGCCATTCAAAGGGTGATGGATGAATTTTGTAAGCTGTCTGACATGAGAGTTAATTGGGGAAACAAAACATTGGGGTGGTGGCTCCACAATCAAGGAGGAAGACGACTGGATAGACCCAGGATAAAATGGATCCCCCTAGAATCTCCAATAAGGGTCTTGGGGATTTCCCTTTCTGCTCAGTGTAAGTCAACCACTAACAATGCATCAATCATAGAACAGACGCTTTCAAATTTGAATTGTGGAAGGATAAACATACTTCTATATTTGGGAGAACGCTTGCATCTCTGGCATCGTAACCATGAATGTGAAAACGTGATTAGTAGAGTGGCATGGTTATCATTAATCCAACCCAAAGGTAAAGGTGGACTGGGGATCATTGATCCCACCACCCAGGTTATGGTGCTGTCAATCCAATGGATCAAGCGTCTTCTCTTCAATCCTCAAACCTCCTGGAGTAAGTTGGCTTGTGAACAAATCAGGAGACTTGCCTCACCCACTTCAGAAGAGGTGAACCCAATCATGTGGTTGGAAAATAGATCGTGGCCACTTCCCAAAAAATCTTCCTCAGCGGCCCATATCCTTGACCCCTCAGGTCACCAAGCAGTTAGGGCAGATTTAGTAAAAGACCCCTTCTCGACCGACTTACTTAAAATATGGAGGAAGTTTCCTCTCCCGGATAAAGTGCTACCAGATAGATGGGAAGAGGTATGTCAACAACCACTGTTTAACAACACCTTGATCATGGATTCTCAAGGCTACACCCTTGATTGCGCAGTTTCGCCTTGGAAATGGTGGATAAAAAAAATGAATTATTCATATAAAGGATACATGGAGTATTGCCGACAAAGACTGGATTAGTCCACAGATCCTCCACGATAGATTAAGGTATTGTCATTTTCCACTAGAAGCCCTGGAAAAGATAATTGATCTAATACCCCTTGATTGGGTCAGAATACTTAAAAAGGGATCTTCTCTTGCAACAAAAGACTGGGTTTCTATTTCGTTTCACCCAAGAATAGTAGGGAACATAGTGGAAGTCCGTACTCCAGGAGATGTTCTGATGAAATTATTTGAGATGGGAGAGGATGGGTTCCTCACACCAAGATCTCAACAGTAGACAAGGTGGTTTAAGAATGACACTCTCTTTCGAATCAGGGTGCTTATAGCTGAAGGAAGACTACTAGCCTATAAACCAGACACCCTCATCTCGCATTTTTCCCTTGATCCAATCTGTTGTATTGGTCTACACACAAACCATCAGGACCAGCCCACACCAGGATGCTTCACACTCTATCGGTTAAATCTGTACATAGGATGTTAAGACCTAAGGTGTGTCTTAAGGATAGAGTTCTAAATCGATGGATGACTCACCTAAAGGTAGGCAGGAAAAACTACGCTCAGTCAAATGGTTTCAGTTGTCTAAAACGAAACCAGCCAAAATTGCTTCCCTTCAATGACAAATAACTCATAGATGTTTACCCACTAATGACAGGCTTATTGATAGAACTTCACTAAAGCAGAAAGGAAAAGAAGTCCCCTGGTGCAAGTTTTGTAAATCTGCCTTTCCCTCCAAGCTTATCCCAGAAACTGTAGAACACGTATTCCTGCAATGCCCAGGCTCGGTGTGGCTATGGCGTTGGTGGGATAACATTTGGAACCATATCGGAACATCCCTCCCTTGGCCATGGAATTGGAGAGCCTTATTACTTGAAAATTGGAATCCGTCACAGGCGGATACCTTCACACTTAATTTATTTAAAATTGCTAGAAGAGCGGTGATTTGGGCATTATGGGTTCGCAGGTGCACCTATGAGATGGAAGGTGCTCGGCTTGATGGTCCTGAATATACAAACACCATCAAACGGCAAATCCAGGTTGAAATCACAACTAGATGGGAAACTGTGAAGGAAAAGTTAAAAAAAAATTCTTTGGAAAAATATATCAAACAACACATTCAAACATTCAATCAAGACTGGCTTGGCGGGGAACAAGGAGAGAAGGTGGGAACGGTTGAATGGGAAAGAAGGCAGGAAGATGGGTCAGGTAAAGAATCATGGAATTATCGTCTAACCTTTAATAACTGGAGTAAGATTGATTCCAGTATTCCAATGAGTCCACCTTAAAATTTCCCAGATCCCTTCCCCCCCCCGGGTATGCCACTGATTTCAATCTCATGGTATGCGCAAGATGGTGTCTGAAATCATGGACTACCCCTTTATCCTCTCTGGCTAGGTTCCGTATCAGATTCTGAAGATAGTAGGATGAAATGTTAAGTATCTGTGGAATAGGACTCAGGCTGTGAGACACAATTTTCAGTTCAGAAAGGTCGCTGACCTTGGTTCTCAGAGGGGAAAGTCTAAGAGGATTGGAAAGCTTGAAGTGCTAGATGGTCACGCATATCTGGCGCCCGTTTAGGGTGAAGAGGCACAGGAGACAAATCCCTCTTATCTTCTTTATTGTTGGTCTCATATCTACTCATATCTGTTCAGAAGGGGCGCGAGGCCCGGTTCCCAGCACGAGCCTTTTTGCTTCAAGTAATTATGATGTAAAGGGACGCTGAACCCGTTTTCCAGCAGGTGCAGCTCCCCACCAATGGAATGGAGCTATCTATCAAGCAGGAGAATAGAGAGGGTGTCTTCTCTTATCAGCATCCCCTCTATTCCCCATCAAGGATGTTTAAAAATAAATAAATAAATAAAAAAAAAAAAAAAAAAAAAAATTGCCCACCGCTGTCTACCAACGAACGTCTGGCTGATCGATCACACCTACATGGAACAAAAATGAAGAGCATTCCCATGGTGTCAGAGGTGCCTCACGGCCTTCCCTGCACAAAAGTGAAATGAGACCATCGAACATATATTCATGCAATGTCCGGAAGCACTGCTGACATGGCGTTGGTGGGACAGCATCTGGCGAAAAATGACAGCAGAAACACCCTGGCCATGGTCTTGGCAGGCTATACTGACAGGACATTGTCCAATGCTGGAGCAAGCATCCACCTTTGCAGACAATATGTTCGGACTGAGCAGACGGACAATACTGTGGGCACTTTGGTGGCAGCGCTGCACCTTAGCACTGGAAAGAGTAAGAGTGGAGGGCCCTGTGACGCCCTAACCTCACGCCCAGCGCGACTTCCTGATCGGAGTGGGATGTGGGCCTGGAAGTGCGAAAAGGGGTGTGCCAAGGATTTTTGGGAAAGTGGGGGTGGAGTCCCAGGTCAGAACTGAGATCTCCTGTGGCAAAGTTCCAGGGGCATAGATGCTAAGGGCGAGTTACTTCCGGTCTGCGGGCATTCTATGTCATGCAGCATAAGGCAGATAGCATGCGTGGTGCATTCAAGGTCGTCCGTTCCGTCTATTTTGGGGGTGGCGGTACGGGGAGAGGTCTGCCCGGGATGGCTGGGATACTGATGAGTCGGGCCTTTGGGGGCAGCCACGTGGTGTCTGTCGTCGCGCGTTTGGGTTAGGCGTCCTACTTTGAGGGGTTCGTTGGTTGCCGCGTTGCCGACAATTTCTGCAGGGCGTGCGGGGCCAGTACTTGGCGATGGAATTCCACGGGACAACTGTGAGCTGGTGATACGGGAGAAGGAGGCAGAAGGGAGGGAAGTTGGTAGCGATAACGGCGAAGCCGAAGCCGGGGGATATGAAGTAGTGCGAGTTATCCGAAGTGGAAAAATCGGGACACCTCGAATCGCTGGTCGTATCACAGTGAAACTCCCTAGGGCACAATCGATTCTCGGTTAGGCAGGGGAATTCCGGGCGTCTTCGTCTGAGACACTCGCTCACCCAAGGGTTGAAATACTCCGGATCCCACGATGAGTCTGAGTCCCTCGAGTACGTCATCTTGTCATTGTGAGGTCGCGAAATTCCCTAGTGCGTGTTTACCCAGTTGGGGAAAGTCCGGGTCCGTCGTTCAAAAATTCCACGCATGTCCTGATATTTGATAATTGCGATCACAGTGTGTGAGCACGTGTAGGCCGCGCGAATGGGATCGCGCTTACACGCCATCAGGCGGGATGGTTGCTACGTTGCGGATGCAAAATGGTCGTCGAATACATCCAATCATCCATCCATCATTCCAACATCTCTCGAAGTGCGACATCCATTCATACAATCAGAAGACAATCCCGGGGCAGTTAATTTCGTTGGTGGTTAGGAGTCGGCGCGCGTGGATACGTGTAAGCTGCACAGATCAGACTGTGCTTACGAGCATTCCCACAAGGCGTTCGCTGGTCTTCGATCCAACAACTACCCAATCATCTAATCATTCTGGGATTTTGTACGCAATCGTTCCCGAGCATGCAAGGGGCAGCAACAACAGTAGTTCAAAAGGGGATAAACAACAATGGAAGCAGTATTGATGACCACGCAAAAATTTCTACTATGTTCATGAGGGTATCAAAACGACAAGCAAAGGCAAGGATTAGGCGAAAAGACACGCAATAGACATGACATTCATTCATCCATTCATTCGACAAAAACACGCAACAAACGAAATCGAAATCAATCGCAAAACGAGTGTGGGCGAAAACCAAGCCAAGATTCCGAAAACCTATGTTCCCCCTGGCCGCGGCCGAGTTCAGTCGTAGCCGCGGCCGTCGGCCGTGGACGGGACCCCCCCGGCCACGGCCGCTCCGGCCGAGAACTTTCGGCCACGGCCGTGGCCGATCGGGGAGGGGGTTTTGGGAGCGGGGAGTGGGTTTCGAGTCAGGGGGGCC
>BFEA01000016.1:2018150-2042749 GCA_003427395.1 Chara braunii | reverse complement strand
CTCTCTCTCTCTCTCTCTCTCTCTCTCTCTCTCTCTCTCTCTCTCTCTCTCTCTCTCTCTCTCTCTCTCTCTATCTCTCTCTCTCTCTCTCTTTGCACCCCGTCTCCTCCGATGCGGACAGTCCGTCGTCTCGCACCAGCACTGAGTCGTCACCCCGCTTAGTCCAAGCACGCATGCCAGGTTCGCCAGTGCGCCACAGTCCGTCGTGGCCCACACGTCAACCCCGCTTACTTGGCACCAGCCCGTCGGATCGCCCGACTCACTTCTACTCACCTTCCAACTTGCTCGTTAGCCGATCCTCACTGACCGCGCTAACCTTCCAAATCTAGAGAGAGCGAATTATTCGTGCTTGCGAAATTTATAGCTTGTGTGCTCGCGCGAGGAACCCGGGATCATACCCCAGACAGAAGGAAGGAGGAGAGAAGAGAAGTGCCTACGCCCTACATGGCCAGGCCGCGGCGTGGGAGTCGTAGCCACTCTCCATGCATCGATCTGGGCATGCAACACTTCGGCCTATCAGAACGGGGGAAAGATGCATGCTCAGCAAGAAGGAAGAAGGCCGGAAGAAAGGCGAGAGAGTAAAAAAGAGAGAGATACACTTACAGTTGCGCCCGCCAAAAGATACAGTTACACGCAAGATTAAGGGCGCAACTTAGTCAAAGCTCTCCTCCCGCCCCGACAAGGTGCGCGCTAATCAAGAAGCGTAGCGCCGTAAAATTTCAAGGTTCCTTAATTTCTAACTAAATCCAAATTGCAGAGAAAATTCTGACGAAGCAAAAAGTTACGAAAAGAAAAAAGGAAATCAACGATTCCAAGAGCCCACAGGGGCTCGTCATCAGTTGAAAGAAAATTTTGAAAAAGAAGACGGCATTCCCGTGCGTTCGTCGCGCCAAAATTCTCGTTTCCCTTAGCCCCAGCAGAACAAGAAGGAAGCTATGGCAAGAATTATTTATCGCTCTCGCTAAGGCGTGGTCTCCAAACTGTCTACGCGGGACTTTTTCCGATACTGGCCCAACAAAATCGTAAAAAGAAAATGAAAAAGAAGCGAGGGCATCCATGCAACTTGCCCGGCCGACCCATCCCCACGTACCCCGTCCCGTTCCCCCAAAGCAGCTTCGCGCAAAAAGTCGCGTGATTACAGAAAATGGTTTGTCACATATGTGACGCCCAGGCGGTTCTAATCTTGAGCAAGCTCCCGCTTGCTCACTCACTATGCGTCGATCTATAACCCGAGGATCGACGCGGAGCTCACACGTGCCACTTACCGTAAGATAAGAGTGTGGAAGTCATTCCATGTGACATTCGTGGGCTCTATCCTAAACGTTCTCGGGGCAGGGCAATCTGATAACGGGCGGAGAAGGTGGTGGATGGACTTGGGGGAGGGGAGGTATGAAGCGACGGATTTCTCTATCCCTGGTGGGGATTCGGGTGTAGTGGATGGTGCGGTGGATACGAGGGAATCGGGGGTGTTCCCATTGTTTAGGGAGAGAGGCGAGATAGTCGGGTAAAGGGTAGAGAGGGTGCGAGGGATGGCAGCATGGAAGCTCTCGTAATTCTCGCAGGCGGGGATTGTGCCCGAGATGATGCAGTAGATTTCTATATTATTAAATTCTCGCCAGGTCATACTTAAAAGAAGGACATGGAGAGGAAAGGAGGCGACAAAGGAGCGGGTGGTAGCATGCGGGACGATGGTGACGAGAAGGTGGGTGGAGTACAGGAAGAGAGGGGGCGGGAAAGGGCACCATCCATTAGGGAAAGAGGGTCGACCCAGGAGTTGGTGAGGAGTGAGGAAGTCACGGGGACGACGGGATAACGACCAGGGACAAAGCCCGATTGCCCGCATTTCGACGAAGGTGAAGAGTGGCTCTGGATGGCGGAGAAGGCGGAGCCGATGATTCGCTCCTTCGGCGGCGTCGGCTCCCTGATCCCTCTGCCGCGGCTCCATTTCCTTCGGACTCTTCGTGCGGTGGCTCCGGATTTAGCGATGGATCGTCTAGCAGTGGATGTGGTGGCGGCCTTTCGGATTTTTCGACTGGCCGCTTGCCCTTCGCTTTTTCCCGCCTCCTTTGAGCTTCGGCTTCTTCCTCCTCTTTGCTTCGCCTGGGACGGCCACTCGGCTCTCCCGATCCACTTCCCTCTCCCGTCGCCTCTTCTTCTTCCTCTGAGCATATGTATTCGGGATCGTCCCGATCGGTGCCCGACTCTTCCTCCTCTGCCTCTTCTTCTTCTTTGTCATCTCCATCACCGACTCCTTGCGCGTTTCCTCGCCGGATAAAACGGTCCCACAGTGTGAGATCGGCGACGTCGATTTCGAGATAGAGGCTCGGGGACGGGTAAAAGCAGTTATCCCCGTCCAACTCCGTACACGTGGACCACAACAGATGCGGCGCAAGCGTGCGAGTGAGCACGTCCGTCTCCAGCTTCTCGTCACACCTCGACAGGATGTCGAGGGGTAAATCGTCCACCAGCTGCACTAAAAACACCAACAACTCATGCGTGATTGCATCGTGATGGCCTTCTTCCACCTTGCCGAATAATATCCTTAGCAATTCCCCCTCCGTATCCGTCCCCCAAGCCTGCGCAATCAACAGTTCCACCTCGTCGTCCTGAACCTCAACCCCTTCAGCATCTGGGGCCGGCTTTGCCCAGTGAAACACCACCCCCACCAAACAGAAGCCGAGTTCCACGTAAGCGTCCCACCACTCGTTCCACTTGTCTTCATCCAAGATCGGTACACTGAGCTCCCAGATCCAGAAAGAGAGGGCGTGATCGATAGCAAATTTCCAGAAGCTGCGGAGATCAGACAGAAGGTTGAAGAGGGCGAGACGATGACAGTCCATTGGGGCTGCGCAAAGGGAAGGAGCTCCGGGTAAAGGATCTCCGGCGTGCTGCTGGAGGTGCGGAATCGGAGATCTATATCGTTCGAGGTTACGATCCTTTCCCCCGGTCGAGCCAACAACTCGATCCACGTGGCCGTGATCTCCACGGCCCAACCCCGCAACTGCCGATAGATGTCCGCATGAATCGTCGAGTGTACCGCCGTGATATCACCCGTGAAAGTGACAATGACGGATATGTGGCTAATACCGGGCGAGGACCGTTGCTGGAAAGCCGAAATCTCGACCAGTACACGCGTCGCCCCTACGTGTACGAAGCGGAACTCTGCTGCTGCGTGGATGGTTGTTGTGCTGAAGAAGGCTGCGAATCGAGGAAGATTGGGACTCAACCGAGGTCACTGCACCTGACGGATTGTCGCTATACGCGCCCTTGGGGTCATCAAACGCTCATTGATCACCTGCTCCGTCGAAAAACTCATGGCGATGGAGGCGGAGTCGAAGACGATGGTTGAGAGAGAAAAGAGGATTCTAGATCGTCGTCTTCTTCTTCTTGACTGAGGGACAATGCAGATGATGGAGGAGAAGGGGAAGAGGGGAGAGGATGAAGGTAGGACACGTGTCGAATGATCGGACGAGCCGATCGATTTCCCGACACCTCCGACGCAAGCCGCACCGTGTTCACCCCGCTTGGACCGAGCTCGACCACGCGAAATCGCCCGAAGAATCGTGGCGCTATCTTGCCCTGGTGAGCACATTTCCTCACCTGCACGATTTCCCCTAATGTATATTGGGGTCGAGGCCCAGTGTTCCCATTCCGGGCCTCGTAGCTCCTGACCTGTCTCCCATGGGCGATTTTCGTCATTCGTTGTCTTTTTCGGGCCAATCGGGGGAGGACCTTTTCCATCAGTTCTAGGTGGCGTTGGGCCTTATCCTTAACCGTCGCCCTAGTGGTCCGTCGCGGAAGGGTCGTTTCATCATTTAGGCTCGGTAGGGCTACACAGGGTAGGATATTGGTCCGTAGTTGGAAGGGGGTCAGACCCGTGGATTCGTGGGGTGTCCCCCGGTGGATAGCCATGATATGGTCCACGATGTCGGACCAACTTGAAGGCCTCGTGTCATTCGCCACGATATTGCGCTACAAAGCGGTCTTAATCACTCGATTGGCGTTTTCCACCAGTCCGTTAGATTGCGACATGTGGGGAGCAGTATTGCGGATAGAGACACCGTATAAGACTAGATTCCTCAAGACTTCCCCTCTAAGTTATGCCCCATTGTCCGTTAGGATTTCCTCTGTGTCTTGGTACATCCCGAGAAAACGGTTAATGTATCGCGTGATTTCGGCCGCCTGTCGCGTCTTGCATGGATACGCCTCGATCCATTTCAAAAAGTGATCCACGAATACCAACAGAGTTGAATATTCACAGCTATTCGGTCCAGGGGGTACGACAATATTGGTGGTATCCATACTAACCCTCTGGAATGGTCGTTCGACTATGGTAGGCACTATCGACCTAGGGGGCTGAATTGGCGCCTTGTCAGCGACGCAGACCTGACAATTTTGGACGATGAACTTAACATCGTCGCGAATGTTGGACCAATACCACTTATTTTTATCAATCGCCGCCTCCGTGATTCGGACGGCGAAATGGGCCGCAATTTCCTCGTGTGCCGACTTTACCCAATCATACCTCATGAATGGATGCAGCACGGATATCCAGATCCCACTACCGTTTGTCTTCCGTTTCTCCAATCGTCCCTCATTCCATCGATAACCCCGCGCCCTCTCATTAGCCCTCCTTCGATCCTCCCTTGTGAAATCTCGGAGGGAGTTCCCTACCAATGTGGCTATTAAAACGACATGGGTCCATACTTCGGCCCTTCTAAACCTACGGGTCTTTTCCAATCCTTCTGACGTGGCTTCAAGGAAACGAACTTCGGTCGGAATTTTGTTCGTTCGACACAAAGGGCATAACGAGGCCTTGTCGGCATTCCTAAACTGAATGCAGGAGCCAAGGGCTCGGGAGACGCACTGTTGGCAATCTACCCACTCGACATATCCCTCCCCGCTAGGACGCATAGGGACCGAGTAGACACGTGAGATCGCCTCACAAAAATAACAAAATGTGTCAGGTAGAAAAAAAAAGGACGAAGACGAGAGGGGAAAGAGATGTCCTTCATAATTAACTTCGTGCCCCATCGTCATTGTGTCTGCTGATTACTTCGTAGAAGTTTGAGGGAGGATGGCCACATGTCCATACAAGGGTTCGACGGTTGGTTCCGACTCGTTCCACGGTATAATCTCTTCGCCCTTGGCCAACTTGTTTGGCCGGTGCAGACGCGTTAATCCGTCGGCATTACCGTGCTTCTCAGTCTTCCTGTGGACGATGTGGAAATCATACTCTTGCAATCGCACAACCCAACGTTCGATCATACCCTTGTAGTTAGTAAGTCTCTTAAGAGCCATCAGGGGCTCATGGTCCGTGACGAGGAGGAACTTCTATCCGTACAGATACGGATGGAAGTGTTGAATCCCCCAAACAACTGCGTAGCACTCTGCCTGAGGCGCCAAATCGTTCCTTCTCTCGTCCGGTACCGTTCGCGAAGCGTACTCAATAACGTGTTCGTGACCATCGTTCCCCTTTGGGGCCAAAATAGCGGAGACTGCTTCAGGCTGCCAGTCAGTAATAAGTATGAACTGTTTCTCCAGGTCAGGCCGGATCAAAATAGGCGCCGTGGCCAAAGCCTCTTTAAGAGTGACAAAGGACCGCTCGCACTCCGCGTCCTAATTAAGTGGCTGGTCCTTCCGTAGAAGATTCGTTAGGGGTCGTGCGATGGTCGCAAATCTTTTGATAAATCGACGATAGTACGAGGCCAGTCCCAAAAAGGCCCGGACTTGTGTCAACGTTGTTGGTGTGGGGGCCTCCCGAACGGTCGTGACTTTCCTCGAATCCGGTCGGAACCCTCCCCGGGTCACCACGTACCCTAGGAACGAAATCTCTGAAAGAAAAAACTCACTCTTCTCCAATGCAATCTTGAAGCTAGCATCCTGCAGCGCCCCGAGCGTCCATTCGATATGTTGTGCATGCCCGTGGAATGATTCCGAATAGACCAAGATGTCATCCATGTACACAATGACGCAAAAGTTGATCATGCCTTGGCTGAGCTTGGTCTTGTTGACGAAATTCTGGAACGTGACGTTCATCGCTCTCTGGAAAGTGGCAGTTGCATTACAAATTCCCATTGGACAACGGACCCACTGCCAGGTGCCTTCGAATAACACAAAGGCCGTCTTCGACCGATCCTCCTCTTTGACCAGAATGAGGTGAAATCCGTGACGGATATCAAACTTGCTGAAATAATTCGCACACCCAATCGCATCCAATAGATCATCAATCCGGGGAAGGGGGTACACATCTTTAATCGTGATCACATTCAATTTCCTGTAATCAATGCAAATGCAAATCGATCCATTTTTTTTCGAAACTAAAACCACAGGAAATGATCATGGTTCGGTCGCTAGTTCAATCCACCCGTTAGCCTCAAATTCTCTGATTCTTTGTGGTGTTATTTTACATTCCGCGAAATAATATCGGTATGGTTTGCAGTGGATTGGCGGGTGCGTTCCGGTCTGAATTTCATGTTGAATGACTAGAGACAATCCGATGTCCGTATCTGTTACGCTAATCGCCCCTTCATATACGGCCAAAATATCCACAATCAATCGATGAATCTCATTGGGTACGTACTGCGGTAGATGCAGCTCGTACGGCTGCTCGTGTAGGGTAACCGCCACGTGTTTCGTGTTTACTCTGTTGCTACTCTCTACACGGGGAGAAGAAATAAAGGAGTTGTCTGACTGCCAGGAGAACATGGTGACGACGATTTGAGCGTCTTCTTCCCGGATGGCCATGTGTTCTTCCGGGGTCACACCATCGCTGATGTCCTGCCAGCACACGGGTTTCTTGGCGATCTTGATTCCGAGTTCATAGGGTGTAGGGTCGTCGTGCTCAGGGGGTTCCAAAGCTTCGCTTTCAGCCCCCAGGCGCAGTAATCACACCTCCTTTTCTTGGGATAGCAAGGAACGAGGTAACTCTGAAATGTCACAAAATGACTTATTCTCTCGATATCTCGAAAGAAGTGGGGTGGTGGCTTCGTATAGGGTCTGAAGGGGTTCCACAGAGTCGATCATCCGGGATACTTGTACGAGTGGTTCTCCAAAGATTAGAGCCCAAGTCTGCTGTAGGTTCTTTTCCGTAAGGACGAATGTTTTCGTCGTTTCCTGTCGAATGGGATAGCGGATCAATCGATGCATCCTATAATGGATTACGGGATTGAAATCATCGTCACTGTCGGAGGAGCTGCTAGGCTACTCGGGTTCTTTTCCTTTTTGATCGTTTTCGGGGACTGGTTCCTCCCATGTGATCACCCGAAGGGGTCCTTTGATTTCGGAGGAGGTTTTGGAGGCAGTGTGGTCCGAAGAGTTAGTCGCATCGGAATGACGTACGACTTTCCACCCGTATTTCGTAGGATAACCGATCGTCTCTCGAAGTCCAGGTTAGCCTGCAATGCTGTGAGGGCCGGTAGTCCCAAAAGGACATTGTAGGTGAACACATCCAATACTACGACATCTCCCAAGGCATGAACTTTTCCTAATCGAAAAGCGACATTCGTCATTCTTCCTACCGCTTTGATTTTTTCTTCGTCCTCTGAGACGAGATGATCACCTTCCGCTAATATGATTAGATTTTTCTTTGTCCCTGCCCGCTTTACAACCTTCAACGAGATAGCCAGCACTGCAGCTCCCGAATCGAGGATGGCATTATACGATTTTCCCCAAACCTCGATATCGCATTCTGCGGATTTCCACGGAACGGCTTTGATCTGTAGAAAATGATCATCTTTTTCCATTATTCCTAGCTGCATTGGCGTCGAAGTGCTAGGGATGTTTGGCTGGTCTTCGAGAGCGGGGGATCGCCGGGGGTCTTCCCTTTCTGCATTGCTAACTTGGTGAGTGCAAACCATTTCCTATTTTCCTTGCAATGGTGCAACATACGTTCGTTGGCTTGTTCTGATATGGACAACAAGTGCCCGATGAGCAACGAAATCCGGTGATCCAGGGCTCGGACGACGTCTAGGACATTGATCTCCTCAGTGACGAAGGTAGGACCGCCCGACTCCATCTCCCTCGAGGACGGTCTCCATTCGGTCACTTCTCTCTGCTCATCCGCGGGCCGGATGGTTCCAATCATTCCCAACCCCGGATAACCCAAGGCGACGTATTGATCAAGCGGGATAAGTTCTGCCGCTTCCTCGGAAGTGGCTACAACGTTTCCTCCATTTTCTATGGGCCTATGATGAAGTCAACCCCTTTTTACCGGTATGGACGTTGAGATTCCCTTCTACGTCTCGGATCGCGAGAGTCTGAGGCATCAACGATTCTGGGAACGTTGGGAACGGGAACGTGCCTATTAAGCCGCGCGACCCCGGTCCCACCTCCCCGAGTTCCCTTTCTACGTGGGAACGGAGCGCGTATGTGAATGGGATATTGAACGGGCTTTAAGTGTGATTCCCTTCTCACCCCGATTTCCCCACTCGCACGCACGACACATCATCGTCGAGCTAGGAATCGCCATCATTGAGACCAATTATCCTCCCCACCGCCTCGCAATCCCCTTTCACTGTCTAACAGCGGTCCCCTGGTGCGCGCTCTACCCCTACTGGCCGCGGACCCTGTGCTCGGAGTGCCAGCAAGACCGTGTTTACCGCACAGCGGGATTTGTCCGCCACCCGAACTGAGGCGGACCAGCGATCGCACAGTCTCCAACTGAGACCAGCCTCGTCCGATTCCGAAGTCTGCTACGAGCGACGTCGATGGCTAACCAGCCAGCGCGACACTCATAGCGTCCCGGAGGTCCATCAGATCCGAGACCGACCACGATGCTGATACTCACACCAGCGGTAGCCTTGTGTTCCGAAGCCCAAGCTACCGATGCAACTCGGGATTACCATCTTGCTCAATTACCCTTGAACTGGCCACAGGAGATCTCAGTTCTGACCTGGGACTCCGCTACAATTTCCTAAAATCCTTGGCACACCCCTCTTTCGCACTTTCGGGGCCCCATCCCACTCCGATCAGGAAGTCGCACTGGGCATGAGGTTGGGCGTCACAGCCCTTTTGGCCGTTAGAAGGGAACTCTTGATGAGAGGTTATCCACGGCGCCTTGTAACCTCTACGTTTCAAGCGCTGGGGGCGACGTTAGGGGTTGGTGCCGAGGAGGCAGCTGCTGCCTCGGTCTCATTGGGGGTTTGGTTCTGATTGCCAAACAGGCCCTTATGGCCTGAGTACCTTTAGCCCAGTGGTTCTCTGAGGACTGTGTCCATCTTCTGATTGGCGGCCGCCTACAGATTCACGTCGATTTTGTGCTCCCGCTGCCGGTGAAGTGCCAGTGCGACTTCTGCTGTGTTATGGTACCCTGATCTGGGCGGTTGATGGGACCCTTTACCGGTTGGCAGGGCGTTGTGCTCTGTTGTTTATGGTTTTGTACGTTTTCTCGGGCTCCATACAGATGGTTGCCGTTGGGACCCTTTGTGGTACCTCGCTTGATCTTCCATTCGCGCGGTACCTTCTCAACACCGGCGTCAGACTATTTACTCTGCTCAGCTGCTCGGTAGGCTCTCTCATCTCTGGGTTTGCAAACATGCAGCCGGTTGCTGCGCTGTCGTAGCCGGAGCCGCCGCCTAGCTATGGTGCCAGAGCCTGACCCGTCAGGGGTGTTGCTAGCTGAAACCATGACGCATGGTGGTCTTCTGTTGCCTCAGCGGTTCGTCCGTGTGCTGCATCTCTTTGGCACGGCGAGGTGGTGATCCTTCGTGCCGGCATTTTTCTGTTGTGCCTTCTGTGTGTTTGGCTGTATTTCTGTGTGTGCAGGAGGTACTCGGGTGCTGACCAAGCGGCAGGGTACTTCACCATTCCTCCACTGTCACTCTGATCGTGCCGAGACAGTTTTTTGGGGGTTCTATGGTTGCTATGGCCGCTCTCTTGGCGCTTGAGTTTCTGTCGGCTGGCCCAATCGTCGTATTTATCGACGATTGCCCTTGCAGTTTTGATGCCACACTGGATGCACGATGGATCTATTGTGCTGGGATCTTGGGTTTCATTGGTCGTTGTCTGATGGCTTCGAGGAGGGTAGGAGTAGGTTAGTTGAATTGGGGGCAAGGCATACGGTACGACCTCCTGGACAGCGATGTCTTGAATCTTTTAGGGGCTCTTCCCCCTGATGAGTCCATATGCGGTGGTGGACGAAACGCGTCGGGGAAGTACCGCGCGATTGTACTTTGTTCTGAGATTTTTCGATATTGCTATGGTTTTGTGCCTATATATACATGTGAGATGGAGCGTGGCTATCATTGTGAATCTTTGCTCTCTGTCCTCATGTGTCCGCTTTCTGTGCCGGGCAGCTTGTTATCTTCCTCTCCTCTGTAACTGCCCCCCCAATTTGATGGATTTGGGCGTTGGGGTTGGTCACTCCCTCGTCTGTTCACTCTCTTCCTTTCGCTGTGTGGCGCGGCGGCCTATAATTTAGAATAGCAGCAGGGATGTGACGTGGGCCCCTGCCCCCTCCTTTGCCCTGGAGGGATGGCCGCCGTTGTGTCCAGCAAACAACAAGATTCCAGATAATATAATCAAAAGTTCAGGAACAAAAAAAAAAAAAAAAAAAAAAAAAATCGGGGATGGGGTTATGGGAGCGAAGCACAATGACAGTTGTCCTTTTCCCCATCATTGACGAGAACAGCATCATGATGACAATGGAAGCCTGGCCACAGGAAAGTCTCTTTGCCTTGAAGTCCTCTCCTGACATGCTGGGTAGTTGAGACAGCCACAGCAATAACCTCCTGAGGCGAACGTCAGGCGCTGACGAAGACAGCTGTGTGTCCGCATGTACTTCATCCTGAGGAGTAAAAATAGACATATGGTATTCGGAGGTATGGACTGCGGAGAAGATGCTTGTAGGGTAACTCCTGCCAGTGGTAGGGGCAATGCAGTCTATTCTCTGGGTGGGAGGGGCTCGGGAATGCTCTAGACTTGTTGTGGAAGGAAGGGTGAGTGACGGCTGGGATTCTGCCACATGGGAGGGCCAGGGTGGAGACTCAGTGCGCCGGCGCAGTAGGAGTAGAAGATATACATAAATTAAATAGCGGTTGAAGATAGGCATCAGTCCACCTCTGAGAGGTTGAGGGGCAGTCAATCCCCTTGCGAAAGGGCAATCAATGCTGCTCATCACAATGTCATATAAATTGACATAAGTTAACTGCATGGATAACATGTAACTCTGGCTCCTTGTTATGATGTATGTAAGGGACGCTAGACCCGTTTTCCAGCAGGTGCAGCTCCCCACCAATGGAATGGAGCCATCCAAGATCGGGAACAGTAGAGGGGGTGTCTGCTCTTAATATCAGCACCCACCCCACCACCTATGTTCAACATTTAAAGAAAAGAAAAAAAAAGGACTCAGCAAGGCTTAGCTGGATTAAACCACCAGTACATTTCCCAGCTATAAAATCAAAGTCACGGCGTGTATGCTGCCAGCCTGCCGGGACTTTCATCCCACACTCACACTCAAAAAGGACTCAGCAAGGCTTATTGAACCTGGCTCCGGTAACTCATGTGCCTTTCGAATGGGGCGCTGGGCCCGGTTCCCAGCATGTGCTGCTCCCCACGAATAGATTGGAGCAATTTTTTACCCCCCCACTTCCCCCCGGCCCCCCCAAAAAGAAGAAGAAAAAAAGGAATACCTTGGCTGGATGTCCATGCTGACAGTACACGTCCACTCTGCTCAGCCCAGCGCAGATCTGGCACACATTCAAATTTAGAAACACAGGATTTCAGCCGACAGCCTCGTTAAGTCTGAAGAGGTGGCTTGACAAAGGGGTCCTTGGTTATGGCTAGACTCCTATTTGCAACAAGTCAGATATTCTACTACCTGCTCAGTCAATCCCCTGGTGACAAGGGTAATCAATGCTGACAGGTCGATACAGTCAAGCTCATTTTCAGGATGTATAATGGATGTATAATGGGACGCTGGACCCTTTTTCCAGCAAAAAAAAAAAAAAAAAAAAAAAAAAAAGCTCATCATTGAACCACCAGACTGAGTACGTTTCCCAGCCAATGATGCTGGATTGAACCGCCACTCAAAACCATCAAGACGGCTGGAAGCTCGCACAGAAGGCTCCTGCGACAAGTCGTCCTGTCCGAAACCTATGTCTTTTTTTTTTTTTTTTTTTTTTTTTTTTAAGAGAACACACCCGCCAATGCTAGTGGTGCTGATAAGAGCAGTCACCACTAGCACTTAGGGCAAGGCTCCATCTATTGGTGGGGAGCATCACCTGCTGGAAAACGGGTCCAGCGTCCCTTACACAGACTGAGATTGGAATGCAACTGTTGTGGGGTCCTGCCAGCATTGATACCCTGGGTTCCAGGGGATTGACTGAGCAGGATACTGAAGCCAGGGGGGGACCTCTTCGCCTCACATCAGGCGCCCGATATACATGTACCTGCTAGTCCCTACTCCCTTTTCCAACAAGAATTGTAGGTGATGGGGTCTGTCCACCCAGCCATATCCTTAGGTAGACCGACCAGGTGTGAGGGAGGGAATGGGGAGGCAGATTCTGCATCCAGGGGGCGACTGGGGGAGAGACCTAGTCCTCCTATTCCCTTTCTCCCTTCTGATCGATCTCGCCCTGGTTGTGATGGATGGGCGCCACAGTGTCTCGGCCAAACCAGCTCAGTTCAACTAAGGTGTTGTGTGATGGGGGGAAGAGATCAGGGAACTCAGAGGCAGGGGGGAGTGGGATGTCGCTGGAGATTTCAGTCCATGTATGAAAAAGCAATCAATAATCCTTCTGAGATTTGTCTAGGCGATCGTTGCCATCTAACAGCCAACCATCCCATTGTATCCATGTAATCCGTCCCCCCTGTTCCCCCCCGAACCAATCCATGCAGAATTTGTTTAGCTTTTGGGTAATGTCAGTTCTTTTTGTGAGAGCTCTCATTTCTTGTACCGTTTTCTTCCACTGAGCTCTGATTACTGTTTCGATCCTGTCTTTGATCATTTCCAATGTTCCTCACTTGCGACATGTGTATTTTCAAGTACTAGGATGCATCTGCGTCGCCAAATGGCCCATAGTACAGCTCCCCTCCCAACCCTAAATAAGTTGGATGTGAAGGACGAGGATTGGGCAGTCCAGTGACCGGTTAGCAGGGCCCTCCATTCCCATGGCCAGTCCCTGTCTGTGTCCAAATGGTTCCAGATTCGGACCCATCCACGCCATGTAAGAATAGAGGCGGGGCACTGCAGGAAGAGGTGTTCTATTGTCTCGTTGATCTTTCGAGAGGGGAAACCTTCCTTGCATGCATGGCACCAAGGGAGCGCCACCCCTTTCTGCTTCAGGGGAGTATGATCAATGAGCCATGCATTCGTTGGAAGGCAGCGGTGGTTAATCTGCCATTGAAGCGACGCGGACATGGCTGGTTTATTTTTCACCTCTTTGAACCATTTAATGGGTCTCAGGTAATCCATTGGAATATTGAGGTGACGTGCCCAGCGATCAATAATGCGATCTCTAAGGTTTATTCTAGTCATGAGCATCCTATAGGTGGCTTTAACTTCTAGTGTATGGAGGTACCGGTACCTAGATCTTCCGTTTTGTGTTGGAATCTTCCATCTCCATTCCGCAATGTCAATGGGGAGATCCTGGATTGGCACCTCTGGCCAAAAGGCCACCCAGGACTCGTTTACGCTTAGGACTCTGACTCAATCCTGTATTGAGGGGAAACTAGGTTGTGGTAGCCTAATATCGCTGCTGACTGCTTTATTAAAAAAAAAAAAAAAAAAAAAAAAAAAAAAAAAAAACAGCCTGAGATCACTGCTCAGAGCAGCTTAATCGGCTCGTCATGTTGATGCATGTAGTCGACGGGCCTATGTGCTTGCTCCTGGAACAAGTTCATGTCTTGATCGTTCGGCTTGGATGTGCACGGGGGAACATTGCATGGGGCAAGGCTTACGTCGTGTGAATGTGGTTGTGGATGTCACGTAGCGACTAGGACAGGCTCTTGTGTGTAAATAGTTGTGTGAGTATCTTACTAGTATGTCCTGTTGTTCCACAAGTTGGTGTACGTGGGAAAAATGACCAGGGCACTAAGAGATAGATGGGCAGAGCATCGTAGTCGACCAATTCGAAGAGTGAACAGAAAGTACACGCATGGCTCAGGAAAGCAGGCACGAAATATTACGTCCCCATTCCTTTCTGTTTCTCTTCTTTTTGGTCCCCGTTCCTATTTGGTTTGGTGAGGATTCTGCCTACGAATCCCCATGATCGGTGGTCACCGCAATCCTTACAGGGAGTCCCGGTCAATGGGAAAAAAAAATAAAATAAAAGGTTATCGAAAAAAATCTGAAACAAAAAATGTTATGCAGAAAAATAATCTGAACACCTTTTCTTTCTTTTTTCTTCTTTTTTTTTCAATCAAGAGGCAGCCAGATGTCGTATGATCCAGGCACTCCGGCCTGGTTCATACAATGGCTGCTTTTGAATTATACAAGTCGGAAAACGGGTCCGGCATCCCTTACATCATAGAGAAGGCCACGGGGTAAGTTGTCTCCTTTGACCATACGAAATGACGAAATCCTAATTATACACTATGTAATCCTAATTGTGCACTACGCAAATAACCCTAAAAAAGAAAACAAAACAAAACCTACAAAAGCAAAGCCTATCACCCTTGAAAATAGCCCAACCCTGCAGATCCACTTTTTTTTTTTTTTTTTTTTTTTTTTTTTTTTTTTTTAAGAAGAGCTCCATCTATTGGTGGGGAGCAACACCTGCTGGAAACCGGGTCCAGCATCCCTGAAATAAATCATGGCATTGATTGGTTGATATAAATGAAGGAAAATGCGTATGATGAAAATGATGGCGATGAAAAAAAAATTGTACTATCTTAGTCGTTCTGGCCTCCTAATCCTAGAACAACTCCTAACTCTCCCTTACCATGATATTCCAACTCAGGGACAAGACCAACCTAACCAACGACTACCATAGCTGATCTCTTCTCACCAGCTAGACTAACCCCACCCCATAGATTGTCGAGGCAGCCCCCCCGGTTCACCACAGGTTGCTTTCCTCCCTCAGCTAACTCCAGATCTCTCTACAAGGTCTCCCACTCCGGCCCAATCGCAGGTTACAGGGCTTTGCCCCAGCTCCGGCCAGCGTCGTTCTGGCATCGGCGATCCAGGAGCATAGAACAGAGCAGCGCAGCAGTTATCAGCCCAGGTTTGACGATCTCTGAATTCCTATATCCCTAGTGAGGTAGAAAACAGGGTGCCGCCTAGAATTGTGAAGCACCAGAAGGCTTGTTTTGAGTTTTTGAAATTCTGAAAAACTTTTATTGGATCTAAAGTATGTGGATATATCAGCAACTCCGGCTTCGTAATCCGAGAGCAACTCCTAACCCTCTCTGTACCAGGACACTACTACTCAAAGACAGTATCAACCAACCATAGCTGAACTCTTCTCGCCACCGAGACTATCCCCGACCCCAGAGGGTTCAAGGCGCCCCCCCCAATTCACCACTGGATTGCCTTCCTCCCTCGACAAACCCCAGATCTCTCTACAAGGCCTCACGCTCCTACCGTAACGCCCCAGCTCCGTCCAGCGTCGTTCTGGCATCGACAAGTTAAGAGCATAGAACAGGGCAACCATACTGATATCAGTCCAGGTGTAACCATCCCTGAGATTGAAGATCCTAACAAAGAAGAAAGTCGGAGGCTGCTCTAACTCTCAGAACCCTGGAAAGCTGAATGTAATATGTAGTTACTTCGCAGAGAAAAAATTTCCCCTATGCCACCACCCCTGTCCCACGTTGCCTCCGCCGAGGAGATTCACCTCGGCCCCAACCTGGAACATATCCCCTCCCTCCCCCCTCTGCCAAGACAGCCAATTCCCGCCTAGAGGTTGCCTTCGCCCTCCCCTTTGTCCCTATCTGCCCCCGCCGGGCTTGAAGGCGACCAACTCTCCCACCCCGGCCCTAGACAAGGACAATCCACAAATCTGCCCCACCCCCGACAGGGCACCCACCTCCCACCTTGCAGCGCCCCTGTACAGTAAGGCTCCCCAACACCGCCCCCAACCATTCCCCAAAAATCCACACGTGACCACAAAAACTCTAGCCCAAAGATATGATTGATGATGATTGTGATACGATGAAAATTCTCGGTTGATGGTAATAACGTTGAAGATGTTGATGATTTTTAGAAAAATGGATGACCAAAAACGACTCCCAGCGGATGATAATACTGATGACGAGAATCAACTTCAGTTGGTAGGGAAAACGATGAAGGTAAATGATGTTGATGGTGATGATGATGACAATGACGATGATGACTGATAACAAGAATCGACTTCAGATGGTAAAGATAACAATAAAGGTAATGATGATGATGATGATGATAATGATGACGATGATGACGATGATAAGGATGATATGGTGATGATGATAATGATGGTAATGATGATGATGATGATGATGGTGGTGATGGTGATGATAATGACAAAGGATGATGATGGTGCTAACTCGCACCTAATATGATGAACTAATGATGATACTGATAAGGATGAACAACGCCAATAGCGCCCTAAGATAGTAAACTATTGATGATGATAGCACTGCTGATAAAGCTAACGTGAAAAATGATGATGATGATGAACAACGCCAATAGCGCCCTAAGACAGTAAGCTATTAATGATGGTGGCACTGCTGATGATGCTAACGTAAAAGATGATGATGATGATGAACTACACCAACTTACCTTGTTGCTGATAGTAGTGACGAAATCTACCTTGATGATGAGGACGAGTTGTACCCTGATGATGATGACGGTGATGACAAGCAGCATCCTGATGATGATGACGAAACCCTCACCCCGGTGATGATGTCGAAGCACACCCTATTGATAATGATGATAACTATGATGATGACGAGCAGCACCCCAACGAGCAGCCTCCTGGTAACGATGACGAACCCCTTACCATGATGGCGCTGTCAAAACATGCACTATTGATGATGATGATGATGATTCCAAGCAGCTCCAGTGCAACGATGCCAGATGATGTCATTGAAGAGGATGACAACCCACACGCACTTCAGGTCCCAAGGGCTGACTCCGCTGTGCTCCACAGGCGCGGACTAACCCAACGCTTCATGGCCCTATGCCACGGGCAGAACCACAGCGACGATGGGGCAAAACGCGAAACTCCCGAGTTACCGTCGGGGGTCGGTCCATCCTCCACGTCAGCCAGTGACGTGGCCTAGACCAGCGCCTCCAGACCCTGCGCGTGCGCTACACGCTGGAATTGTCGGCTGGAAGATCACCACCTCCTGCCATCGCCCCGATATTGCTCCAGCTTAGAACTCCGCCGTGGTTGATGTCGGGGCGCAGCGATCCACCCGCGCGGCAGGGATCTATAAGCACAGACCCCGCAAACCCACCCACCTCCTCGCGATTCAAAGCAGATCACTCCACCCCCTACGTTACCTACCCTAAAACACCAACTCCCTCCATGATGGTGTTTCAGCAAACCCTGCGAAAAACCCTACCTCCTGCGCGGCAGGGGCCAAAGGCCCCGCAAAGCCCACCCACCTCCTCGCAATTTAGGGTAATCCGCACCCCCGTCCCCATACACTCCCCAGTGCGATCGTCACCTTCCTCCATGATGAAAATCGTACGGAGCAACGCTCCCAGTCCCACAAGAAAAGGATGATAGAAGAAACCCCAAGCACTCACAAGGAAATGAACGCAACCCAAAACATTAACGAACCTGCAGAAGTGCCCTACCACCCGCACCGCCGCAGGGGCCGCGCGGCAAGGGTCAAAGGACCCTGCAAACCCACCCACCTCCTCGCGATTTAGGGCAAACTGCTCCCCCAGTTAGCATCAACCCCCTAAAAACCCTGCCGCCCACCATGACAGGGTCTTCGCAAAGCGACACTCCCACGTTCATCTCACCACGTTACGACACAATCAACCAAAACACAAACCCAGCAATAGCTATCAAGTAGAACAGCAAGCAATTCGGTGTAATTCAGCGGAATTTAAACAGAAAAAGAAAAATAACTGTAAAACTAAGAAACAAACAGCTACCAACTACGTCTAAAGCGGCGACGTACAACGTAAAAATTGAAAAATCCTAAGAAACCACCAAGAGCAAAACTAACGAATCCCACACCAACTTTGGAATAACAATTCCACAATCCGCCAAAACAACCAAGAACATAAGACTCCGGTAATGAGAAACAAAAGACAAACACAAAGGTTTTCCTCTATCAAGACGAGGAAAAAACTGGTCAGTAGATGCATTCTCTGGAGATGGATATCATAACGAGGAAAAAGTTGGCCAGTAGATGCATTCCCTATAGATGGAATCGTTGATTGAAGGCAAAAGTGTTAAAAACCTCACTGGAAGCAATCCCATCGTGTCGAAGTCGGCCAGACTTTCACAATAGCGAGGGGGACTAAGACCAGAGTCGCAGCAGTCCATATATGCGTCTTCCAACAAACAGCGGCTTCAGCTCCATTGCAGACTCTCCACGAGAATCGTTTTTCCAAGGAAAACAGCATCCCGCCGACTCCAGCCATACTACGTATCTGAGACCAGTGGGCCAAAGCCCCTGATCAAGCTTCGTTTATGGTATGTTAGCGGCTAGCAAACCCTGCCTCACGGTCAGCCACGCATGCAACTCTTTCCCTTCACGACCTAACGAGGATTGCCGGCTCCCACCGACCAAGGCCAGCCATAGCCAGGTTCGTGGTACAACAACTCATCCCACGCCCACACACGCGCTACACCCCTTGCGTCCGTGCCATTCCGCCGGCGAGTTTTGGCATGCATGCAGTGCCTGCGTTGCACTGCGTGAGTTAGCGATCCCCCGCTGCTTGCCGTCGCCTGGACCTGTCGCCTCACACGCTTGCAACAGTCAGTAATCTGAACAACTTTTGCCTCAGGGTCACATCCAAACTCCTTACCAAATTTGAAAAAAACAAAAAGCCAAACAACTTTTGCCTCAGGAAAATCAGTTTTCGATTTGTAGGGGGAAAAAAAACGAAAACAAAGTAAATTGAAAAAAACATATATTGCATTGTAGAGCTCAAAAAGATCTACAACACCATCTCGTATCACCTCCGATAGCAGGTTGCCAGTTAGGAGGGGTGTGGCTAGGTGTGCGTAGGGGTGTGTGACGTGGGGTGTGATACACGAAGAGGTGAGAATTGAGGGAGATTGGAGATGGAGAGTTCGGGTGAATTGGGGGCTGATGCGTGGCTTGCTACCGTCCAAGGGAGCAGGGTGCGTGTAAGCCAGGTGGTAGCAAAGCTGCGATCGACGGCTGCCGAAACGAGCGTCCTGTCGTTGTCATGGATCCTGAGTAAGCGACAGTGCCTACTGGAGATCACATGGGGGTTGGAGGAGGGGCTGCCCCCCCATCAGAGTTCGCGCATTGACTGGCCACGACTGGACGACCTTATGCAGCAGTACTACGGGGAACTTGAGGAGGGGCAAGATCTCTGTGCTGCGCTGGAGGATCGCTGCCATTACGATGACGACAATATCATCGATGGCGGAATCAACATCAACCCTATCGCCGAAGACGCTATCAATATCGCCAGTACAAACATGGACAATCTCACTGCTATCGCGCTCAGCGGCGCCGTCAACAGCAATGAGAAGAACAAAACGACATCGGTAACAACGACAACGACAACAACAACAACAACAACAACAACAACAACAGAAATAATGACTATAAAATTGAAAATGGCGAGGATGGTGATCTTCGAGAAGATGACCATGGTGTTCGCATCCAAGTCATCCAGGACGCCAGCAACATTTGCAACAACGATTCGGTCGGGGGCTTTTGCAGGATGCAGCAGCCTTCTCCCACGATCCTTGCCAGGCAGGATGGAGGTGGGCTTCATGGAGAGGGAAAGAGTCTGTGCATGTTCATGAGTGATTGGCGCCGCTCGTACGGGCGAGATAGCTCTGCGCCGATTCCATGGGATCGGGGCGGGAGGGCGGTAATGTGGGGTAAAGGCCTGGATCTTTGTCCTTACGACGATTTCATCAACAACAACAATATTAACGGTAATAAAAACGACATCGATCGTGAGGTGATGAGCTCGATTACAGATGGGCGAGAGGTGAAGAAGATTAGGTTGATGTGCAAACGGAAAGGTGGGGTGTGGGCACGAGGAGTGGGGTGGTGGCGAGAGGGGGTTGGATAGGGGAAGTTACAAAGCTGGATCGTCGCTTCCTGTCCTGTGACGAACCACTTCCCAAACCCGTGCTATCTTTCGTACCCCTTTTTGCTTGTATCATACCCACCCCATAAAAACCCCGTTTCGTTTTCTTGATTTTGGGTACCGCTTTTTCTGGGCCCCCATCTTTCGGAAGCTTTTTTTCGACTCCCGGGTTCTGCTTTTCCTTTCTGTAATTCGGGAAATACATAGGAAATTACGTGCGCCTTAGCGAACACACTGGGAATTGGGCTCGGCAGTTGGGAATTCCGGGATAAGCGGAACATCGACGTGTCCTTTTTCGTGTGTGTGAATGTTCTTGGTCGCGTCGGGGAAAACTCTCAGAATTTTGTGCGAATACGAATAGGCGTAGGATTTTTATTTTCCCGCGTCGCTCTTTTCCGCGTGGATATGGTGATTTCAATTTTGAATTAGGCTGTAACTGTTTCGGTGCCTTTTTCTCTGTTTTTGTTGGCGGCACCGCGCGTGCCAAGCTTTCTCCTCTCTGTCCCCCACATCGCTCCCTCCCACGCACCTTTCCCCTTCTCCCTCCTCTTTCTCTCGCCCCGTAACTATTTTCTTTCTCTCTCTCCCTCTCCCGCCTTGCTCTCTGCGCGCCCCTTTTCCTTTCTTGATCATCTTAATCTTGGACCCGTCTTGCGCCACTTCTCGCGCCTTTTTCTCCCCTCACCCTCTGGAACTGGAGCCCGACACCCGGTCGGTCCATCGATAACTCCCGCTCGCCAATCAGGTGCGTGGATCAATAGGACCTTCCTATTGCGCGGCGAATCTGATTGGTTGAACCTTGAGTTTCGAGGGATCAACATGGCGTTCGTAGAGCATTCTTCTCAAAGTCTTCTCCTCCTGCTTCTCCTCTTACACCTCAGCTTTCCCGTCGCTCTCTCCCCCTTCTATCTCCCCTGTCACAACTATAAAACCCGCAAGCGCATCCGCAAATCTTTCTTCCGTTCTCGACTCTCAAGCCAGCTTCCGGGAAGCAGTGGCTAGGCAGAGTGTTTGATGCGAGTCGGAAAGTCCTGTCGAGCTGACGATAGGCTGGCCGGTTGCGCGCTGGATCGCCACGACGGACTGTGGGATCTGGGGGAACCGTGTCGAGTCTACGACAGCGGGGTGACGATCACAGTGGCGGGAGTTAGCACGCGGCGGCCGGGATCGTCGGTGCAGGTATGAGGATCGATGATTGGAGTTGAGTGAGTTATTGGCCCGGGGCCATATTGGAATTAACGACGAATGCGCCTTTGTTGTTGCGGATCTTTTTCTCTGAACTTCCTTCTTTTGGGTTGCGTCATCTCCTATTTAGACTCTCTCTCCCCCCTTCACCTCCCCCCTTTACCTCTATCTTTGAATGATGATGTACCTCGATGCTTCTCTCTCTCTCTTTCCCCTCTTCTAGATGAGCATGAATCTGTATGCTTTCCTTGCGTGAAAGAACTTCTTCCGGAACTCTTCCATTAGTTTCCTGGGTAATCCTCCTGCGCAAGGACCCCGTCTTCTTGTCTTCTGAACGGTGGATGCGTGTGTATTGTGCAAGCGATCCATCTTTTCCTGTGCATGGCTCATTTTTCGCATCTTCCACAGTGAATGAATGTATGGAAATGGGCGTCTCTTTGGCATTGATTAGACGATTGTCGTCGGGATTTTGTCCGAGAATGCAAGAGTGTTTAGATCTGTGGCTCTGAGTGCACTGCGCATGCCATCTGCCTTATGCTGTCCGACATCAACAGTCGAACCACGAGGCGGCCTCGAGAAACAAGGCGTCGGGGATCAACATCGCGCTGGCTAACCAAACCGGAGCCGCGGATCGGTCCCTTAGTTGGCGTAATTGAACTGCTGAAGTGTCTTCTTTCGCTCTCTCTCTCTCTTTCTCTCTCGTGTTGAAGAAGGTTGTTTCGGAGTTGCGCGAGTGTTTTGATGACGTCGCAAGGTCTCTACAATTGATGGATATGTGGACTGACCAGTACCCTCCGATCGGGCACCAGCCTCCCGTACCTCCCGTCCCAACACGGCCTTTTCCCTATAACGAGGGACAGACACGTGTATGTGAGTGGGACGTACGAGAAGCCGTTGCACAAATCGGCGGACGATACTACTTCCCTCCGGCCAATCGTTGTTTAGGGTTCGTAGAGGCTGGGTTTGTCATTATCGACACGCATTTCCCACCCTACTCGATATTGTTGCCATTCAACGAGTTGATCGTCATCCCGTGGACGGCAGTAGAACCCCACTGACCACGCACTCTGTGCACTGAATGCCAGCGTTTTGAGCGCTACGAATCCAGGGGTTTCCACTACCGTGTGCGGAGTGAAGACGAGCATAAAGAAAGAGCCACGTGGCTGAGACCATTCACGTCGGACTCGGAACTGACCATCGAACGACGACGAGATTTGATACGAAAACGAGACACGCGGAGCGTGCCAAAGCCTTTCCGTTCTAAACGACGGGCTGTAGCCCGGTGGGAAGCCCGACAATACTTTTTGGATTGAATTTGGATTTTTCTCTTTTCGCGCCGTGCCCGCGCGCGCATTCCGCGACGCGTGAAAGCAATCGACTTGCTTCATTGGACCAACGCGGGGGATTTCAGTTCCATATGTGTCCCCGCACTCAATTTCCAAAAATCCTTGGCACACCCCTTCTTGCTGTTTTTTTGGGCCTCTTTCCACACGCCTAACATTCCGAACGAAAGACAGCACAGGGCGTGAGGTTGCGCATCACATCTGGCCACGTGGCAACAGGACAACTGTGCTTTACTCAGTTCTCTGCTCACTGCCTCGCCAAGCGCTGCAGGCGAATTTACACTTTAGGATTGTGCCAAGTGTCAGCGCTGCTAGTGTGATTGGGGGCCGGGGCAGGAGAAGAAGCGATGATTGGAACCAGGGCCGCCTGCATGATTGACCACGTTTTGACTGATTAACTTAGCGGCTCGCTGTTAATCCAGGTAATCTGGTTAAGTTGCGTCCCCCCCACTAGGGTGGATTCGTGGATTACGAGGATCGTGGGGGGTTGGGGTGCAAGTAAACCTTCATACTATATCGAAATGGTGGAACCGGACGTCGTCGAATGGTTCTGCTAAAATTGATTTTCTAAACCTTCATTCTGAAAGCCCCTCCTCCCCGGGAGCTGCAAGAGCGATTTTGAAGATGATGAGGGATTCAGATTAGGGGTAGGATGTTAAATTGCGGTGGCCAGTTAATCCCCTCGGTTGAGGGCAATCAATGCTGCTCATCGAATTGCTAAAGTGTGCCAGCGTGTCGATTTACGTGTGCTCTCATGTTTAATCTAGGATGGGCATGTGGCGTGATTTACGTGTGCTCTCATGTTTAATCTAGGATTCACAAAATGCCCCTTCCTTAAATGTTGAGGGACGCTGGACCCGCTTTCCAGCAGGTGTTGCTCCCCACCAATAGATGGAGCCTCCCTGAGTTTGCTAGTGGTGTCTGCTCTTATCAGCACCCCTAGCACTTACTCGGGCTGTTTCTTGTGAAAAAAGAAGAAAAAAAAAAGAAAAGAAAAAAAAAAGATCTACAAGTTTACAACACCATTTTTGTTGTTTTTTTTTTCTGAAAACTTTTTGACCCCCCAAAATATCCCCCAAAGTCACGGCCGGAGCTTGGCCGGCTGCGGCCCGACTTCCGGTCACAGCCGTGTCCGCAGGGCACAAAAAGGCCCCCGGTCCGGTCATGACCGGGGGTGATTCATAGGAATCATTTCTGCTATTGAATGACATTGTCTGGAGGCTGGAGCAAGCCATAATAAAAAGTTGCAATCCTGGTCTGAATGCTCGTGGCATGAAAAAGTGTACTAGCTCAGTGGTTAGAGGACCTGTTGGAAATGCGCATTGTGGTATGAGGTTGCGGGTTCAAAACTCCGCAGCCTTGCGCATGGACACCGGCAGGGCATTCGAATGACGCACGGCTGGACACACATCCCCTTGGGATGACGCAGGTAAGTTATTACAGACACTGTCTGCGCACTACCCAAGGGGTAGTCCATGGTTGTTGTATGTGGGGACTGGGCGATGGTGGGTATCCTGGTGTTCTTGGTCTACGGGGTTGTCACGAGACTGCTGGGTGGCTTGCATAGTTAGGTTTACTCGAGCCCCGCAGACTACAGCTACAGACTATTTCACAGTGTAGGTCAATAGGTTAGGTCACTTGCACGATTCACATAAAGTCCTGTGTTCGACACCAGACTGTAACGTAGGGCTGGTCATCCTCTTAGTACGTGGTCAGAGGATTGAGGCTGGCATAGCAGTTCCTTATTACAGGATGTCAGCAGGGTTCCCATGCACTTCGGGATTCTTACCGCGGGGCCGGAACGGGCTGCAGGGACATATGAGGGAACGGAGGATTGTCTGCTCAGATTACCATCCTGTGTTGGATACCAGACTGTAACTTAGGGC
>BFEA01000016.1:2002172-2018020 GCA_003427395.1 Chara braunii | reverse complement strand
TTCTTTTTCTTGGAGCATCACCTGCTGGAAATCGGGTCCAGCGTCCCTGTACAATGATATGAAAACATAGCAAACATGAAGATAGGCCACGTCACCCACGTGGCCATCCCAACAGACACCGCTCGTGAATATATCTATCATCTGTGCAGAGGCTTTGATTGCTCCCCCATACCAGAGGAGGATTAACCTGCTGCAATGTTAATCCTAATATGTCGCAAATCACATCTCAATTCATTTTTAGTGTAGGGGGCAACAGCCCACAGTCTTATGTCGTCCTTAACCATCAACCACAAACCTATCTAGCTAGCCTCTCTAATGCATGGCAATCATACTCAGGAACCACAGGCCAGCAATCCCCTTATACCATTAGTCAACAGCTAACCCACCCCTATCCGAAGGCCAACAAAAGACTGGAAATGCAAAGGAAAACCCCCTGCCACTAGGGGGGGGAATCGAAGAAGTATCGTCGTTGTTGTCATTACTGTTTTATATGTCATCATCATTGTTGATGTTGTCGGTGTCATTGTTGTCATCATCACCTCTGCTGCCACCGCTGACACCATTGGCATAAGTATTGTCGTTGTTGTCGTTATTGTCGCGTGTTTCACATGTGTCATCGTTGTTGTGGTTGTTATCGAAGTCTTTGTTGTCACCATCGCCGCCACTGCCCCTGTCGACACCTTTGCTGATGTAGCTTGTATCCTTGGTATCGCGTGTGCCGGCGTTGTTGTCATTGTTGTTGGTGTCGTTGTTGTCGGCGTCACCGCCGCAGATGTATGTATAGTCAACGAAACGGTCGCCGGTGTCGTTGTTGCAGGCGATGTCATCATAAAAGCCTGCGCCATGATCGCACCGTACAGATTCTGCCCCTCCCAAAACATCGCATAACACCGCTGCATGAGGGTTTTTGCTTGGCGCCAATCAAGGAGGTCTTCCAGCCGGGGATCCAGCCATTCCTCCAGTTCCCAAATGACCTCCAACATGTCCTGCATGGAGTTTTCCGTCCAGGTCAGCAACGCCGTCGCGCCCCCTTCGACCGCGCGCCAATCCCTTCCCTTCGCTGACATAGCCTCCACAATCCCTCGCAATCGCACACCGCCCTCCTGAATGGTGAATAACCAGTCGTCCGCATCGTGTTGTAGTTGTGCCACTGAGGCCATCGCCCCCACTTGTAAGCAAAGCGCCGCCATATATCTTATTACGCACCAAACACCCACGTGCCGTCTTCTAATCTGCCAGGTGAATCATACACCGTCGTTCGGTCAAAGCAACCTAACGGGCAGTTAGGATGACCAAGAGCAGCGATGGTCGCCGCTGCCCTAGTCTCCAGAGTGCAGCCGGGCCTCGCCGGCTGGTCTGTAGCGCAAGTTAGCGCTCGGTGCTCGGCGCAGGAGAAAGCCCCCTTTTTTATGGGGTAACTACGGCGGTCACAAAAACAGTTTGAAATTGCACGGGCTGGTCATCCTCTTAGTATGTGGTCGAAGGATTGAGGCTGGCAGAGCAGTTCCTTAGTACGGGATGTCGGCAGGGTTCCCATTGCACTTCGGGATTCTTACCGCGAGACTGGAACGGGCTCCAGGGACATACGAGGGAACGGAGGATACCCAACTCTCTATCGTCGCCACACAACTAAGCTAGATGGGAGTCATTGTGCACCCTCATGAAGACCTGTAGTAGCATGTTCATGCCTAGCTCCCGAAGTCCCCGTGCAATCAGGCTTGCACGGCGTCTGCTTCAACCGGGGCTGAGCAGGGGCCAGGAGTCTCTGCTTAGCCCCGGTACCTGCGACTGCTATCTGGTCAGGTCACCCTGCCAAGATGGCAATGGGTGATGGTCCTGGGTAGTTAACACTAGGGTAGGATAAGGGGGGGTGGGGGTGCACCAGGGCAAAAAGATGAGAGGAAGGGTGGGTGGGGTCTTCAGAGGGGTTCATCTGGACAACCGAGTGGCCGAGTACTGTGGGTGACTGCCATCTGTCTAGTATCCCACCTCTACAACAACCTGGGCTTCTTAAAAAAAAAAAGAAAAAGAAAACAAAAATGCAGACCCCGCGGTAAACAGAGGATCCGAAGGGCAATAGGCCCCTGCTCTCACCTGTAAAACTAACTGAACCGTTGCAGCTGTTTGAATGCAATTATGATGTTGGTATAAAGAATGAACCCAATCTGCTCCGAATCTTGAAATGCCTGCCGTGGCAAGAAACAAGAAGCGAACTATGATTTGAAACAACACTGGTGGAAGATGGATGAAAGCCTGGTGTCTGGTCATCCTCTTGTTTGGTTTTACTTTACTGACAGTCAATCCTCCACGATGCTGGAGTAAATAGGAACCGGACTGACAGAAGCGTGAGTGTGTTTTTTGATGATGTAGCATTTTTTTTTTTTTTAACTTCGTATATGGGGAACCTACTTAACGAGGTGATAAGAGCATCCCCGTTAAGTAGGCCCCGGCGTTGAAGGCTCCATCTATTGGTGGGGAGCTACAACTGCTGGAAATCGGGTCCAGCGTCCCTTTACAGTGATGAAATGTATCTGCTGGAAATCAGGTCCAGCGTCCTTATGCAATGGTGTGAATGTATGTGCCGGAACACAGGTCCAGCGTCCCTATCCATGTAAACTACAGAATCTCAACAACAATCTGAGGCATCAATCAAATCAGTCGAAACCCTAGCCATGATGAGATGTGTACTACCGATGCTATGATTTATATCTGCTGGAAATCAGGTTCAGCGCCCCATATCGTGTTGTGTAACTATGTAGACTATGGAATCTCTGCAACAATCTGAGGGATCAATACCTTCAGTCGAAACCCTAACCATGATATGATGTGTTCTACCAATGATGTGATTTATATCTGCTGGAACTCGGGTCCAGCGTCCCCATGTCGTGTCTTGTAACTATGTCCCAACAGTCAGAAACTGTCTATATGTGTCCTTAATATATACCTATCAAAGTGCAATCACGAAACTCCAAGCAGGATATGATGTGTTCGTCCTCCTGCAATCCAACCCCTAAAATGCCCACCACCAATCCCCCGAGGCGATCACCACCCCAGTCTTGATTGGTATTGCGGGCCGGACAACACCAATCATCACTGACTAACCTACTCCTATCCTCTGGCAGACGACGAGAAGCAACTCCATATTGAGGCTGCAAAATATAACAAGGAGGAAGTCAGAAAACCAGTTTCCCGTGTCCACCCCCATTCCAACTGCGTCTGCCGGCAACATCTTACCCATCATTCTGCTGCCATGGACGTCACCCCCTCCGCCGTCAATGTTTTTGTTGTTGTTGTTGTTGTTGTTGTTGTTGTAGTTGATGTTGTTGTTGTTGTTGTTGTTGTTGTTGTTGTTGTTGTTGTTGTTGTTGTTGTTGTCGTCGTTGTTGTTGTTGTCGTCTCCACTATCATCTGCATCCATCTGCTGTATCACTCCCCTCATGCGGCAGCAGTGGATGCCGCCTCCCCCATCATCATCGTTGTTGTTGTTGTCGTTGTTGTTATTGATGTTGTTGTTGTTTTTGTTGTCACCACCTTTATCATCCATGTCCATCTGCAGCATCACACCCTTCATGCTGCTGCCGTGGACGTCGCCCCCGCCCTCGTCACCGCCGTTGTTGTTGTTGTTGTTGTTGTTGTTGTCGTCGCTGTTGTTCACGTAATGTTGCTGTCATCCTTCCCACCGCCTTCGCCCATTTCGCCCAATCCCAATCCCTGCGCACCATTGTTTTTGTTAAGTTGCTGTAGTTGATATTGTTGTTGTTGTTGTTGTTGTTGTTGTTGTTGTTGTTGTTGTTGTTGCTGTTGTTGTTGTTGTTGTTGTTGACGTCTCCATTATATTCCGCGTCCACCTACAGTATCACTCCCATCTTGGTGCAGCCTTGGACATCGCCCCCCCCCATCATTGTTGTTGTTGACACCATCCCCATCCTTGATGTCGCTGTAGCTAATGTTGTTGCTGTTATTTGTGTTTTCGCCGCAATCATCTTCACTTGCCAGCAATCCATACCGATACTCCAACTGATTGCGTAGATCTCGCCCCAATGTGAAGAGGGTCCTGCAAGCAGCCAACCTGTCATCCGCCCGCCTCGAGTCGATGTAGACATCGAGCTGGGGATACAGCCCCTCCTCCAGCTCCCACAAGATGTCTAACAACTCTTGAATCCTATCTTCCAACCACTGGTCCATCGAGATCGCTCCCCCATCGATCTCCCCCCCTTCTTGCTGTCGCTGCATAAGCAACCCCACTATCGTTTGCATCTGCTTGCATCCCTCCTCTAGTGTGGTAATCCATTCTTCTGCTGGATATTGTAGCTCCCCTTCCAAATCCATCTCTCCCCCCATTGGCTGCGTCACTCACACAGTTTCACTGAACCCCTTGTAATCCCACGGTTGGCGCTACCCCTGCTGACGTGTCACGGGACGTCAGTGTCACCAAACAACAGGCGCCACATAGCCACAAGCCACGTCACACCTATCGGGCACGTGCACAGGCCCAGCAGTCGGGGAGCTGTTCTCCCCAGGCACTAGTCGAGTCGGGGTGACCGAACCCTACCGGTCCGCCGGCGTCGGGGCGGTAGCGCTAGTGCAGCTTCCGCCGTCCACTCCCCGCTCTTCCACCTGCCGGAGTTATCCTTTTTTTTTTTTTTTTTTTTTTTAAGAAAATGCTTCATCTATTGGTGGGGAGCTTCACCTGCTGGAAATCGTGTCCAGCGTCCCACTGAAAATACAAAAGAATACATAGATATCCGAAAACGTGAGATTGGAAAAAAAGGTCATTTGGCCACCGCCTTTGGAAAAAACCTCTTCCACTTTTTTGACTCAGGGAAAAGACACTGCCTCTTCACCCTTTTCTCAGGGCGCCAGATATACCTACTAGCATAAGCTGTGATATCTGATGAGAATTCCTCCTATATTCCATACCAGGAGATAGGAACAAGGGCTGACGTTGGGGAGGGGAAGGGATCTGAGAATTCTGATAGAGGGCGCATAGGCACTGCAGCGTCAATAGTCGTCCAGTCACCAAATTCCAATTTGTAATCCTTTTTAATCTCAACATCATCATCACCCATTGCCCCACTCCATATGACTTTTCCCAATCTCCCTCCCTGGTTTCCGCCGGCCAGTTACGACTGAATTTTTGAAAATGTGATTGGATTTCTGATTTTTTGCATGAAAATTGAACTTTTTCCTTTGTTTGAGCCCATTTTGTTAGGATGTATGTTTCAATTTGTTGTTTCATAGCCTCTGTGAAGTCTAGCCCATCTAGCCTAGCTCCTTCCCATTTGTAAGTACATCTTCTCATCCAGATGGCCCACATTACAGCTCTTCGCCCTATACCAAAATAATTGACTATAAATTCCTCCTGATTTTCCATTGATTTTAGCTTGGGGATCCATGTCTCTAGAAGAATAACTTTCCACCCCCATGGCCATGGAACCTGTGAGACTAGTTGTGACCAGATGCGGTCCCACCACCTCCATAGCCAGATGGAGCTCGGACATTGCATAAAGATGTATTCTATAGTTTCAGGAATTGTTCTGCTCGGAAAGGCTGATCTGCAAAATTTACACCATATTGATGCTATTCCTTTCTCTTCTAGACAGAATCTGTCAATTAGCCAGTCATTTGTTGGGAGACACCTGTGCTCGATTTGCCATTGAAGGGAAGCAATTTTGGATGGTTTATTTTTGATTGTTTTAAACCACTTGACCGACCTCAGATCTTCTTTACTTATATTGAGGTGTTTCATCCATCTGGCTGATATTTTGTCTTTTAAATTGATTTTCAAACGCACCATTCGATAAGCTCATTTGATTTTCAGCAAATGAATAGATCTCTTGTATGATCTATTATGTCTACCTACTCTTATTTCTGAACTCCATACCCAATTGGTCGGGTCTAGAGGTAGTTTAGAAATAGGGCAGTCTGGTTTGAAGGCTAGCCAATAATCTTTACTCTTGATTACTCTTATTTTGAAAATCTGGTGGGCTTAGACCCATCGAGTTTCCCCTTGACTCATCAGAACGACGACATTGTTAGATGACAAGGAAAAAAATTGTAGGAGAAAATCCCCGATTTGGCCACGATCAAGAATCATGCCAATTGACTGGGGTTGAAACTTGAATGTTACCCAGTCATTTATCATTAAATTAGGGCCTCCTCTGAGAATACGTATCCATTCAAGAGGGATGAGATCTATTATCTTTCTAGTGATTCCGCCGAATGGTGACAATATCGTAGTCGCCTCCGTAAATTAGATGGGTCTATCCAATCATTGGTGTTCATATCTAGGTTACCAATGGTCCGGAGACCGGACGTCTCCCTCGGACGTCAGGTACCCCCGTCGTTCGGGTTTCCGGACGACGGTTTTTTGACACTAAAATAAAAAAAATAAAAAATAAATAAAAAATCACAGTGTTGCGCATGCCCTAGAGACCCACCACAAAAAGTTTCAGATTTTTCTGAGCATTCGGTGATAGGGTGGATGGGGGGGGGGAGGGGTACGGTGGGTTTTGGTGGGGATAGGAGGGGTATAGCTGGGGATTAAAATTTTTGAAGATTTTTATTATTTATTCTACTGGCCTAAATGATCCAAAAATTTGGTGGCATGCACCTAATGCAAGGTGGAAGCCACATGATTTTATATATATATATATATATATTTTTTTTGGGTGCTAGATCGGACATACCCTGTCCGATCCTACGTCCGACCAAACGTCCGGTTGGACATCCCGGACGGTCAGGGGGGTCCCGGACGTCCGATCCAACAACCTAGGTTCATATCCCATATATCATTAATCCTCATTATTCCATTATTGATCCATCATTTCCAAGGAGAGTGCATACAGTGGAGAACATATCCTTGGGAGTCGTGAATCCACCTATTATCGAATAAAGGTTGTTGACAGACTTCCTCCCACCTTTCTGGCGAGAGTTTGTCTGTTAGGGGGAGTTTCCTCCAGGTTTTCAACATGGACGCCTAAAATTGATCATTTTTCAAACCTTGTCTCACAGTCTGCTTATTGGAAATTGTGGATGTTATTACAGGCTTGGAAATCCCCCTTGGGATTGTCCAAGATCGATTTTCCAACCATGTCAGAGGGTCAATTTCCTCAAACGTGGAGGGGGCTAGGCGCTTGATTTGCTCCAAGGACAAAGGGGCCCATGGGGTTTAGGGGTTAAATAATAAGCATTGAATCCATTGGATTGAAAGTGTCTTGGATTGGGTTAGAGGATCCAGAACTCCTACCCCCCCCCCCCCCCCCTACTTTTGGTTGAATAATAGACTGTCATGCTATCTTGCTGATAACACTATTGTATTCATGATTGTCTCTCCATAAAAAGACAGTTAATTGTCGTTGAAGAGATTTGAGGGAAACTTTATCCAAAGCCCAGATCGCTGACTTATACAAAATATAGCTAGTATTACATTGTTAATTATCATTGATCGGCCAAAAATTGAGGTGTGTTAGTTCTTCCACATTTCCAATTTGGACTGAGCTGGTTGGGAGATTCATTCATTACGAGTCTTTGGTTTACCTTTGGCTGATAATGAGATCCCTAGCACTTTGATGGGGGTATCTAGGGAATGTCACTTTATCATGGGTAGTTTTGGTGGCCTCCCTCTTTGGTGATGTATCCACCATCCAGTTGTTTTGCTTCCCCAGTTAACTTTCATATTTGAGAGGCAACAAAATTTGTCCATCATTTTTTAAATGTCTGCCATGTTTTCATCGGTAGCATCAATCGTAACGGATGTGTTATCCGCGAAAAAAGAACAAACTGGAATTGTCTCTTCGGGGATGCTAATGACCGTTATGCGACAAATATTTTTGTGTTGTCTCAAATTTGCCGTTAGTGTCTCCATGATAATGACAAAAAGAAAAGGTGCCAAGGGATCCCCTTGTCTGACTGATCTTTCTAGTGGGATGGGGGGGGACACATTGCTATTGACCATAACCCTTGTTGTGGCATTTTGGTGCAAAATTTTCACCCATCTTTTAAAATTGGGACCAAAGTTAAAATTTTCCAAACATTTATCTAAAAAAAATTAATCCACATGATCATATGTCTTTTCAAAATCTATGAAGATAAAGGCAGCATTATGTTTGGACTGACGAGAGATTTTAAGAAGTTCATTTACCAGAAGGATATTATCCTGAATGTTTCTTCCATTTATGAACCCCGTTTGAGATTGATGAATAATTTTTGGAATTATAGTGGATATATGATCTGCTAGTGCTTTAGTTATTAGCTTATAAACCACTGTGAGAAGGGTTATTGGGCGATAATTTCTTATATTCGCCTTATCCCCTTTCTTGTACAGAAGTGTAAGTACTCCTTGTCCAACAAATTCCCTTATTTCTCCCGAGGCCCATACTGCGTGATAATAATCCATCAAATCCTTTGAGATATAAAACCATACAGCTTCCCAAAATTCTTTAGGAAGGCCATCGATGCTCGAAGACTTATCTTCCTCCATTAGTGAGAGATTTTTCCATATTTCCTCCTTTGCTAAAGGTTTCTCCATCATTTCCTTTTGCTACTCTAATAGTGTTTTATCTATAGGACGAAAAAAATCTTCTATTTTCATAGTGTGTTGCTCTTTAGGGATGTGTCTATTTTGTGAAGTAAAAAGTGATTTAAAAAAAATTCTAGCTATTTTAGTACACGTTGTCGTCGAGGTGACTAAATTCTTATTGTGATCCACCGGGTCTTTTAAAGCTTCAATGATAGTTCTTCCTGTTCTTGCTTTGGCTATGACAAAGAAATGTGCATCCATTGTTCCTTCCATATTTTGGACTATGAGTTTACCCCTAATTCTTAGTCCTTGCCATCGATATTTCATTTAAGTCATTAACCGAGTTTCTAAAAGTTGTAGCTCTTGGGCTATTGGTTCTAGGGTTTTTTGCTCTTCTGAGTCTGTCTCTTGGTTTTGCAACTCATGAATTTTATTGGAGATGAGAGTTTCTTTAGCATGTTTTTGTTTTGCCAATAATCTAGAATATTCATTACATTTACGGCCTAGAAAAGCAAGACCGTTGTTGAACCATTTAATGTCATCTTTGAAGCGATCTCTTTGTTCTCTCCAAAAATTTCACACATCTCAAAGATAGTTGAGAAAACAGTCCATCTTGAGGAGGGATGTGTTTAGATGATAGAATAATTTCCCTTGATCTGGTTTCTTCCTGAAGGACAACATTGCCACACACATAGCATGATCCAGACCTGGAAATAACTTTTTGGGAAAATCTTTGCTAGTTGGAGAGCGCCTTATAGTTCTTCGGCCATCAGAATCATATCAATACGATATTTTGAACTATGATTGGCGGTACCTTTTTTGAAGCAGGTGAATGTTTTGAGCGTTGGATTTAACCTTCTATAAGAGTCGAAAAGATTGAGGGATTGACATAGGTTAACAATTATCCCCTCATCCATTGTCATATAAGTTGGACATGAGGACGGGGAACGTCACCTATCTAAGTGTCTATTTGGGGCATCATTAAAATCCCCCACAATGATCATGTTTCACAAGCCTACTAGTAGGCGTGTAAAAATGTTTTCAAATAAAATTTGTCTTTCCCCTACCTCATTAGGTCCACATACACATAGAATTTCCACAATCTCTAGTTCAAGCATGGCTAATACATACACTCACCTACCATGTTCCAGGTCTGTTACCGTATAGGTAATCTCTACTCTGGATAGGGGGGGAATCCAGATAGCCACCCCTGAGCTCCCATGAGAAATAACATGAGCTCTGTAAGATTGGTGAGGCCATATCTGATTGTGTAGGTAGTTATGCATATCTGCGTCCATCAAGTGTGTTTCTTGGATGCATATCACATCCGACCACTCTTTACCGTCTATACCTTTTAATTGGTCATAGATCGTTTGTCTTTTGCTTTCTTTTGCAGAAGCTAGACCATTAACATTTAGGGATCTGAGGTCTACGTTCGCTTGCCTTCTAAGAAACTTACATTCCTTGTCTTTATTGTATAAAGCGTCAATAATTTTAATTCCTTCCATTTTGGTAAATTCAGAGTGACTCTATGGACACTTCAAGAACAATTAGGAGATAGTGCTTTCTAAAAGTTCTTCCAGGGACCGGAGTTGAGCACCCCCCCTTTTTCCATGATACCATGCTTCAACAATCTGGCTAAGAGGATCCCTACATCATCCTCTGACCACAACAAACCTGCCTTGATTTTGAGTATTTGAATGTCTTTTAGCGCTTCTTAACCAAACCATTTCAATTCCTCTTGTCTAGTCCCTTCGTATTTTAGGTATACGTTTCTCTCTACTATTCTTTGATCTTTTGTAGTTAGTGTAAGGATAGCTACACCACCTGGTGGGAGATTTTCTTTTATGAATTTTAGTATTTCTAATTTTATCCAAAATTCTCCCGCCATTACCCCGGTCAGAGAAACAAGAAACAAAAATTGAGGTTTGGTCCCCTGCACTGTTACTTCCCCATACTCAACTCCTTGTGGTTCAGACAGTCCGACTTGCCAAATCCCTCCTTTGTATCTAGCCGGCAAGATGACAACACCGGTTTTTTATGGAGGGAGATCTCCTTGGCCTTGAATCATCTGAAACCTGAGTTTTTGTCTCTTGCTGGTTGGGGTCAATTCAATTTGTCTTGGAATTTGCTCTTCCCCTTCTTTGAGACCCTTACTTACTTCCTCCTTCCCTTCCATCTCTTGAGATAGGAGCACTTCATTTTTAGAACCCTGAACTGATTCTCTCATGGTTTGCACTGAAATAAGTAGAAATTTATTTTCCCCGATTACTTCCGATACTATCTCTTGGAATTTTTGTGGGACATTTTTACTGTCATATGGAAGGAACTTAGGAGGATTGCCTTGCTCATTCACCGAGAGGGGGGGTCTCCCTTGTGACATCTCCTGATCAAATGCCCCACTGTCCTTTTCTAGGGACGATGGTTTAGTCTCAAGTCTTTCGTTGTCTGTTGGAAAAGAAGTGTGCTTGACATTACAGGAAAAAGATCATTACCCGCAGTTTGCAGAACAACTTCAGATGGACTGAGAAATAACACACCATTCCCGACAACCCCATTTAGTGTTTGGATCACTTGCAGTGTCTTGGATATCACCACGTTGACCTCAGTATTCAGTGGATCTGCACTATCTGTGAGGTTGCTAGACTGTTGACTGAGAATCAGTTCTTCATTCTTTACTAACCCATATTGAGTCTGGTTCATTTGTAGTGTTTGTAATACCGCCAACTCATCTATACCTAAGAGTACACCTGCTGCTTGAATGCATGATAACTGACTGTTTTGCTGAGATTTCAGGCTACTTTGAGCTCGGGGGGCATCCCGCTTATCTGAGCAGGGGCTCACCTTTATGGACTTTATCTTAAGGTTCTGTAGAGGGGTAATGCTCAGTGGAGTCTCTTGAGGAGGCTCCAATAAAGAGCAGACACTTATTTGTAGTTCCAACTTTGGGTCGGTGGGGCTTTTATGTGATTTTTTTTTTCTCTTTTTTTTAATATTTTTTAAAAAACTATTTTTTACCTTCGTTCCGCTTGTTAAGTTTTAGTTCAGATTTGCAGGGAGTGAGCACCAAGCGTGATATCCTTTTCCTACGTGCACCTTGGTTGATTGTCAAGTATGTCTTCCGATTATCTGAGTAACCTTTCCTTTCATTTTCCAGAATGAATGTTCGTTTGTACTTTAGAGGTTGAGCCTTGTGCTTCCTAGCAAGAGCTTTGAGTCTCCTCAGGTTGCTAGACTGTGGATTGATCTTATGATTGGGGGTAATCCAATCTGGGATTCGCACCTGGTGAAGAACAAATTCCTGCGGCTTACCGCTTGTCAAAAGTAGTGGAAGGAACTTGTTTGATATTACACTGAGCAGTCTGTTACACGTGGTGGTCTAGTCTGAACCTCGCGGAAGACCGTATTGCAAAACCAATTTCAAGCTATCACTGTTTACCAGCACAAGCATCAGGTGACCTTTGATTTGCCGCCAAGCTACATCACTCCATTCTGGGAACATTCTTTGCAGATTAAGGAGTAATCAGTCTGCCAGTTTTGTGAATTTCTCGTGCAGATCACTTGAACCTTCCTTTCCACTACCTAAAAAAGGGGTGCTGAAATCGGAGCGTCCTCTACTTTCATGGGATCTGCACTCATTGCTATCTTAAGTGGATCAATGTCCATTGGGATAGGTTTTTGTTCTTTTGCAGGTATAGGGACCTGCTTTGGTTGGTTCTTATTTCCAGAATCCTGCACCAGGGTGAGGGAAATTGTGCTTCCATTGTTAGCGTTTTGTTCTTTCCTCCTCACTACCCTCCATTTTGTTCATGGATTCTGGTTTGATCTGGGAAGATAATTCTCTGGACCAGGACCAATAGACCTCAAACCTTCGCCTCTCTGACTTGAATTCTGGACCAGATTACTATTTTCTTGTGAGCTAATACCACTTGTTTTTTTCCTTGGTCTGTGTTCCCCCCAATATGTGCAATCTTTTCCTGGTTTGTACCAACCTTGGCACCATCCTTTGCACCTGTTGTGTTATCAGTCTTCCCACCTGTACTAACTGAAACCAAAGGTCTTTGAGTGATGAGGCTGGGACGGTAACCACTCCGGAGGCGGGCGTGGGGGTTTTCTCATATCCCCCCTCCCTTCCCAGAACCATCCGAGCTGGCCCGCTTGGTTGAACTCGTTAGTATACACCCACCCCTCGTATCCTTGTGTTACAGGGATCTACCTATGAGGTCTCTGTACATCCCTTTCGAGTTTTTGCTCTGTAGGGAAAGCGTGTTGTGGGTGGAGCGGACACGCAAATTCCGAACTGAGGTGTTCATATGCCTTGCATTTGAAACACCAGGGTCGGAATTTGTGGGCCGTATAGATATGATAGATCCTCCCTCCCATTTTGAAAGGAATGATGTCATCTAACGAAAAAGGTTGATCCTTAGGGATGTCAAGGGCCATCATCAAGTAGTCATCCCGTTTGGCGACATAAGTGGACAGAGGGTCAATGAAGTCCACAATCTTATACTGCTGACCGAAATCGTGAATGAATGCTGCTTGAATTTCAATTGGGATGTGCCTCAGTTCCACCCAATAGAAGTCTTTCATTAATTGATCAATTTTCTCTTCTGGTCCTGCTTGTTTTGGTAACCAAGGATAAATGCGAACTTCAGATCCTTCCCACTTCAACTTCTTCCAGCCATCCATCTGTTGTTTGTCTTTTTCAAACAAACTGATGATTGTGAAGACTCTGGGTGAAATTGGTTGGATTAAAAATAATTCAAAAACAGCTTCTGGCTCATCTTTCATTGACTCTAATATTTTGCATGTCCACTTCGTTTTGTCATTCATTGATCTGACTGCACTCATATCATAAAATATCCAGTTGCTAGCGTGTTTAGTGTATACCGCGTCTCTCTTCGTCAGTTTGTCTGTAGGATAAACTTTCATCAGGGTATTTTTCCCCCCCTGATCAAATACTAATTGTTCTAGAGCGTGGAGGAAAAGAGATAAAAAATACACTCTGGCTGAAGATAGGTTCCTCATGGGGACTTTGAGTTCGTCCCCTTGCGAACCTGAAGGGTCAATGGGTGTTCTGCCGATGTTAAGCGTTCTGACACGCAGAGTCTTTCTAACTCTGGGTTGTTTTGACCTCAGTTTGTGGAGAGAGAGATTCAGCAGTGTTGAGCGGGGGAGTGACATCATTTTGCTCTTTTTTTTCCGGAATTCGAGTTGATTTAAGTGAGTTGCTTCTTTCTTCTTCTGTCAGTATTTCCTCCCCCATATCCAAATCCCCTAGGGCATCAGGAACACCGTTACCACGTAATCCGTTCTGCAGGGTGTTCTGAGAATTCTGAGAATTCTGATCAGAAAAAGAAGACATGATCATGTGTTTCTTATCCTCCTTTTGCTGCTGTGAAATCGTGTTACCCCTGTCTTGCACAGAGTTCCCTTGATGCATACTGTGATCTGATTGTGAGTCTGTCTGGATCAAACTTTGTTTTGCTACTGTGCTGGAAGCTAATGCTATCCTTTGCACACTTCCTCCCTCCTGACCCTGCGTACCTTTCTGTCTCAAATCCCAATTTCCCATTCCTGTCCCTTGTGAAACATATCCCGCCCCTGGATGCATATACGGAGCATTGCCCAAGTGACGAATGAGGGAATGCCTCATCGCCCCTTGATAACATAAAAGTGATTCTGGACCCTTAGCTCTTCTGGAACTTAGCTTCATTTTGGTGCCTCCTTTCCTCCTGTCTATACTGATTACCCAAAAAAAAATTCGTTTTTTTTTTTTTTTTTTCCTCTAATAATTTTACTTTTGGTGACTTTCTGGTAAAAGCTATAACAGTTTTCAATCAAGCAATGTTAGGTGCTTGTTTTGGCCTGGGCGGAAACCAGATATCGGATATAGGAGAAGGGAAGTCAAAAGGCGATAGGTACAAGTGATGATGACGTACCTCCAAGATTTGTGGTCAATCGTATGTCGCACCTTTCGTTGTTGTTATGCGAGCGGTGTATTCCCTCGTTGCTTCCTCTTGCTGCCACGTTTCAATCACTTTTTTCATAGACTATCATCTCCTTTCCTCTTACCCTTATTTCTCCTAGTATACCTTTACCTGATTAGTACCAACTGCGATGGACAGGCTTCGTCGCCTACCACTTGCAGAAAAGCTCCCTCCCCTCGTCACCCGCCCTTCTAATTCAGATTACCGTCTTTCCCCTCTCTCCTCTTAATCCTGAGTTCTCCATTGATTAATCCTCTTCCAATCAGCATACGTCTTATCAATAAGTAGGGAAAACAATAAATAGAGAAAGTAAGTTGTGCTTCGTCTACTATTATATATTTTTCTATCTACCAAGTAAGCGAGTTATCTTTCATAGAATAACATAGATAGGATAGACTACGAATAAAGAATTTTAGGAGAGAATATTACTTATCTAAATGATAATGAAAACGAGATTGATTTGTGATTCTAAGAGCTTGCAGCAACTAAAACCACAACTCTCTCCTTTTTTTACTGTAGCTCTTGACCTCTCTACTCCTCCTCGGTTTCCTGTCATCAAAAAGATCTCAAAACCGCAACGTCTTCCAGTAGTCTTCATGAACCAGTCTCGCCCACTTTCCTCGTCGCTGATTTTCCGAGTCTGATTTGCGATTCTATATACCTGTTGTGACCAAAAACCTTAACTCCCTCCCTCATTGACTATAGATTTTAACCGCTCTCCTCCTCCTTAGTTGACTGGCCTCAACAACCGCAAATCGTCATCTAGAAATCTTCGCGATCGAGATGAAACAAGGATTTGAGCAAAATGTGTATACTTCTCACAAATTTTGACTATCACCAGACACTCTCATTCTCCTTTGCGCCGGTTATGGAGTGCCTCCGCCGGTTATGGATTGCCTCCTATTGATTTCACAGGCAGCTTCGCCTTCAAGCAGCCATCGTGAACTAATTGGAGCATATAGAACAGACAAAAGACACCTTACACACACTTTGGCTACCACTGGGCATTCTCCATCGTCCTCCACCGTCGTTGACTTTCAGCCTGGCAGACTTATATTTCAAAAAACAAAGGTGAAATCCCTTCTACCCATGTAGCATTTTATTCTGACTTGTCGGTGTTGCCGGTGGAATAGGAACTGGACCGATGCTCCCCAGAATGGAAATGGAGCCAGGGCCATAAGGACCTGTTTTATTGTCAAAAAAAAAAAAAAAAAAAAAGTTCAAAACTTGTTGCTGTTAAACCACCAGTACCTGGCCCAGCTATCGGACGCGGCGCTTCCCGTATACGCGCCGCGTCGGGAGGGGTACCCACCGGCCAACGACCGGTAACCCCCAAA
>BFEA01000016.1:1958950-1969489 GCA_003427395.1 Chara braunii | reverse complement strand
CTAAACCAAAAAAAAAAAAAAAAAAAAAAAAAAAAAAAAAAAAAAAAGGAATATGGAACGTACACAGTACGTGAAAGGCTGAAAGCGCGACTGTACGATGAACATAGTTTATTTGAAGTTTATTTGAAGTCATACATCGCCTTAGAGAATTTGCCCGGTGAACCATCATAGGCAGAGACTCAGAGAGGGAGAAAGAGGACAGCAAACCAGGGCCCGTGTATATAACAGAATGAAATGACCAGGCGAAAAAGGTTTTCATGCCCATATCAGATGTATGTATACAGTAACTGAATCTGAGGTTTTACACCGAACAATGAACATACACCATATCGGGGGCACATACGTAGTCAAAAAGAACAGCTACTCCCTGGTGACAGAAAATGAAATGTTAAACCAACCTTTTTCAACGTCTGTTGTCAAGCACACCCCTCCCCCCACAGACACACAAACACACACACAGAAAAAAAGACCTCGCTCCATTTCTGTACCCTTGATCCTTTGGGACTACCAAAATCGGAACCGCTCCTGTGCAAGGATGGCATACAGAGGAGACGGGCATGGCCCCATGCAAGGAGGTGACACACACATATCCACAAAAAAATGGTCCAAATTCTTTGAGCCCCCAGTACTTCCAAGCCTCTTTTTCCCCGAGCCAACTTTCTCCAGCGTGCCACGCATTAAATAAAAAAAAAAAAGAATCGACTCGACTGGCATCGCCAGGCTTTGCGATTCAGCAGCAGTCCGAGCCAGGAAAATTGCAGTCACTGTGCGCATACGGCTGTGTCGGAACAGTTTGCCTGTGATGGTGAAGCGTACAGGCGGGCTTAAGCCGCCAGCATATCAACACTGTTTTGTACATCTGACCTGGTCATCAACAGATGCGGCTCACTAGGACCGGCGACCTTTTTAAGTTTTTATCCTTCCTTTTTCTTGCGCTAATCACGGTAGTATCACCTAATACCGGGTCATTCCAGTAGCCACAGAGAATATCGTTCCGTCAACAAGCCGCCAGCATATCACCCACGTAGAGCCACAGAGAATATCTTTCTGTCAACAAGCCGCCGGCAAATCAAGTCTATGTCAGAACAGTTTGGCTGTGATTGTGAGACATACAGGCGGGCTGGGCTTAAGCCGCCAGCATATCACCCAGGCAAACTTGAGACACTAGGGGCATATGTATGGCTTATACCTTCAACTGGCAACAGTAGAGATAACAAAGCATGCCATAAAAGCACATTCATAGAGGCTCTAAGAGCAGACGCGAAGCGACGGCAAAGCGACGCGAAGCGCCCGGACTTGAAATTGAGCCAATCCGCCGATTTTGGGGGAACAGTGCCACAGGACCAAAATGGTTGGCGGTGCAACCCAACAAAGGAAAAAAATGCACTGCTGGCAGTCCGGCAAAGCTTGGGGTGGTGCAGTGTAGTGCAGTGCAGAAGACGCGTGGAGGTAGGCTTGCTTCCCCTGCTGCTGCGGTATTGCGAGTTTTACTACCTCCTGACACTTGCAGGGTACATTCTGTTTGCCTGGGGTGTGCAGTGGTGTTCGGAGGGACTATTGCCCGTCCGCTGTTTTGCGAAATCCCATCATCTGATACGGAGGGCCTGGCCTGGAGTCCCCTCTTTCCTCTACTCTCGCCAACTGTGAAGAATGACGTGTCGATCACTCAAAAAGAACCTGAAAGATGCCAAGATACACTCTCCATTCCTCACATTTCGAGGAAAGAAGCGAAGCATGGCCCTGAGCGTTGAGGGGGGAACGGGCAGAGGCGGGGATGGCCATACATGGGTCTTGCTGCATCACTTGCCAGACGTTGAAATGGCGAGTGTATCTTTGGCATGCAAGCTGGCTACCATGTTCTTCACACCTGACCCGGAGAGGGGTTAAGGGAGTGGCAATGTGTTACATGTCCAGTCGGGCAATGTACATAATAACCGAGGATCCGCAATGTGATAAAAAAGGACTGAATGGATAATGCAGTGCAAGTAGAATCTCAGCAAGCAATGTGCATTCCGATACATACAAAATGGTGCTGAATAGCGCAGGGAAGGCTTAGATACAAATCCTGACCTGACCGGGACTGACCCCTTTCACGTTGTGCAAGATAGCGAAGCGGAACGCTAGAATATAATGACTAGCCCAATCAATATTTCAACGCAGACCAAACATACATCATGCTCATCGCAAAGTGTGAAGGAGCCTGACGCTATTACACAGGAAGGAAGCGCCAGGTCCAGACATACACAGACGAAGAGGAGGGGATCAGATGAAGAAGAGGGGGAGAGATGGGAGTGTCGTCAACACCAAGTCTTTGTCACAAGTCCCAAATAATCCCTCGTCGAAATGTCTGAAGCCCAAAAGTCGAGTCTGGACCCAATGTCACCAAGCTCTCTCTCTCTCTCTTTCTCTCGTAGTCTGCTGATGCAGTGAAGTCAAATAATGAGAGGGTGAGAGGGAGATGGACTGAGAAGAGGAAGAAGAAGAACTCTCTCTCTTACGAGCCAGGTACTAACCTGTGAAGTTGGCGCTGTGCAGCAGGTACCTCGAAGACAAAGCTGGAGCAACGGCGCTGCAGGTAGGTACTCCTGGCCTCCGCCCAATCTCTCTCTCTCTAGTACTATCCTAGCTATGGCGCCCAGCGCTGAAGACTACAGTTACCTACTGGCGCCCAGCGCTGACGACTACAGTTACCTACTGGCGCCCAGCGCTGAAGACTAATGCTAACGCTACTACTCTTCCTGCAGCGCTCCCTCCAGAGTGCTGCTGCCGAATCCTGAAGACTACTGACTGCCTCCTGCCTCCCCGTGAAGTGCATGGGAAGTCCCTATGTACTGTCTCGGCCTGCCTCCTGACTGCCTCCGACTGCCTGCAGTTGCAGGGTGGGCAGTCCAGGAGGCTGCTCTTGCCAATGCCAAACTGAGCCAGGGGCTGGCGCTGCAGCTGTCGTGGGAACAGGCCAAAAATAGCCTGTTCCTAAGACCCTGGTTCGGTGCCTGAGTTTCAGGGCAGGCCGGTCTGATGACAGACCGGAAATGGCCCTTCATTTCAGGCTAAAAAGGCTACTGCCATTTTTAGTCTGAAACGACACAGGGTCTGTAGGCCCCTGTTTTTCAGGCTTTCGAGCTGAATGGTCGCGGGGCCTGTTTGTAGGCCCCTGTTTTTCAGGCTTTCAGCCTGAGGGACGCAGGGCCTGGAAAATGGCCCTCGTGTGCAGGCGCAGCATGTAACATAATGCCTGGCCCCACCCCTCGCTCCTATCTGTGGGCCTTGCTGCATCTTTGGCATTCAAGGTGGCCAGATGCACTCGCGATTCTTCACACCCGGTGACCGGGGGGCAGGCAAGAGTGGTACGGCGGTCTTGCTCCACCACTCATGTTACCAACCGCCCACGGCCACCGCTGCCTAATCCACACCTTTTAAATTGACAGATAGCCATTGACGGACAAACAGACGACAGGTTCAGCATACACAGGGAAGTGCCGGATGGCAGGCAACATTTGTAATCAGGACATTCGTAACGATTCGTTAAGATTGGAGTGATACAGACGTACAGACGTGTTTTCTTTTTTTGTTTTTGGAGGGGGGGTAGAAAGGGGGGGGGGAGCGGGGATACAGAGAAGAGATTACCAACCCCTACAGATGACACGCACAAGAAAAACAAAAGAAGAAATTCCTGGCTACTGTCTTTCCAGACGTTCATTCAAATTGGAGCGATACAGAGAACATGAGGATGGGCCCTGCACAAGGATGACACGCATAAATCGAGAAATGGTCTAAATAGTAAATAAAAGTATTATAAAATTAAAAAAGAAAGAAAAAAAATCCTGGCTATTGCCACCACTGCATGCCTGACGAGGGTAGCCGTTAACACAGTTTTATACATCCGATCTCCTCAGTATTCAAGCTCATGACTTGTTCATCTGGAGGGCGTAGCCTTCAACATTGTTTTGTACATCCAATCTCATAAGGATTGGAACTTGTGACCTGGTCATCAACAGATGCGGCTCACAAGGACTGGTGGACCTTTTTTTCCTTCCTTTTTCTTGCACTCATCAAGGACTTCACAGTAATATCACCTAATACCAGGTCATTTCTGTAGCCACAGAGAATATCTTTCGGTCAACAAGGACAAATACGGTCATCCCGAATAAGTCCAGTCTTGTTCTCTCTCTCTCTCTCTCTCTCTCTCTCTCTCTCTCTCTCACACACACACACACACACACACACACACACACACACACACACACACGCACACACTCAGAACACGGACTATTTACTGGAGAGAAATAGACATAGGGCCTGCACAAAAGACACAATATGGCTCTGTATCTGTCCACGATCTAGTGTAAGATTCATTGTCATTTTGCACATTTGGTGAGTAGTCGAGAGAGGCCCATACTCTGATGTGGTACTGTTACATACCCAGTTGGGCGATGTACATACAAAACCGAGGATCCGCAATGTGATAAAAAGGACTGAATGGACAATGCAGTGCAAGTAGAATCTCAGCAAGCAATGTGCATTCCGATACATACAAAATGGTGCTTTTATAGCGCAGGAAGACTTGGATAGAAACCCTGACCTGACCGAGAATGACCTCTTTCACGTAGTACAAGATAGCGAAGCAGAATGCTAGAATATTATGACTAGCCCAATCAATGTCTCAACGTAGACTAAACATACGTCATGCTCATCACGAGGTGTGAAGGAGCCTGGCGCTATACACAGGAAGAGGCAGCAGGTCCAGCCATGCACAGACGAAGAGGAGGGGAGCAGACGAAGAGGAGGGGAGAGATGGGAAAGTCGAGATGGGAAAGTCGTCAACACCAAGTCTCATTACAAGTCCCAAATAATCCCTCTTCGATATCTCTGAAGTCTCAATGTCGAGTCTGGATCCAAATGTCTCTCTCTCTCTCTCTCTCTCTCTCGTAGTCTGCTGATGCAGTGAAGTCAGATAGCGAAAGGGTGAGAAGGAGATGGTGGACTGATAAGAGGAAGAAGAAGAACTATCTCCCTCATGTGTCAGGTACTAACCTGTGAAGATGGCGCTGTGCTGCAGGTACCTCGAAGACGAAGCTGGAGCAACGGCGCTGCAGGTAAGTATCCCTGGTCTCCGCCCAATCTCTCTCTCTCTAGTACTACTCTAGCTCTGGCGCCCAGTGCTGAAGACTACTGCTAACGCTAGTACTACTCCTGCAGCGCTCCTCCAGAGTGCTGCTGCCGAATCCTGAAGACTACCTCCTGCCTCCTGACTGCACGTGAAGTGCCTGGGAAGTACCTATGAACTACCTCCCCACTACCTGCAGCCTGCAGGGTGGGCCAGTCTTATATAGTGCTGGCCTGTCCAGGTGGCTGCTCTTGCCAATGCCCAAACGTGCTAGACCCTGAGGAAGCTTCCAGGAAGTTTCCAGGTAGCTTCTGGCTAAAGGCTGAGGAAGCTTCCGGGAAGTTTCCAGGTAGCTTCTAGCTAAAGCCTGAGGGCCTATAGGCCCTTGTTTTCAGGCTGTCAGGCTGAAACGACACGGCGCCTGTAGGCCCTGGTTTTCAGGCGGTCAGGCTGAAACAGACACGGGGCCTGTAGGCCCTGGTTTTCAGGCTGTCAGCCTGAAACAGACACGGGGCCAGTAGGCCCTGGTTTTCAGGCTGTCAGGCTGAAACAAACACGGGGCCTGTAGGCCCTGGTTTTCAGGCTGTCAGGCTGAAACAGACACGGGGCCTGNTGGTTTTCAGGCTGTCAGGCTGAAACAGACACGGGGCCTGTAGGCCCTGGTTTTCAGGCTGTCAGGCTGAAACAGACACGGGGCCTGTAGGCCCTCGTTTTCAGGCTTTCAGGCTGAAAATGACACGGGCCTGAAAATGGCCCGTGCAGCCTGTTGCAGGCGCAGCATGTAACAGGTACCCTGCGTCTCAACAACGTCATGATTCCCACACAACCGGCAACCAAAAGGCAAAAAGGTTAGGATGGCGTCCTGTAGCCTAACTAAGCGAACAGGACCTACCCAGCACAATTGAATTACACTCGCTGCCATGGACTCAGACAAGATGAAAGGCATGCCATGGAATCAGATAAGATGGAAGGCACACCATAGATTGAGATTAGATTGCGGGCACACCGTAGATTAGAGGTACGCAATGTTCGTTATCAATGAGGACAGATGAACCGGCGAGTGGCCTGGCTCTCACTACCGGTAGTGTCGTCACCATGAATAACAACCTTGAGTGGGGTTACTTGTTTCAATGCATAGGTGTTTGCTCCTATCTATGTGTGGCTTTGTGCACAGGGGGGGATACAGACTAAAGGTGAGTCTGCCAGGCTATCACTCACAACTCAGGACATAGCACCAATTTACGAAGACATTTTTCTGCCTGTCAGCAATATATAGCCCAGCTTTACGTATAGACATTGACTATCCCGTGTGATCGAGCTCTTACACCGGCCAGGGGAGAGGGAGGGGGGTAAGGGCCGGGCCACACAGAGAGAGAGAGAGAGAGAGAGAGAGGAACAGAAAAAAAAGAAAAAGGCAAAAGAAGAACACACGACACGACAGACATACAGTAACAGCTGCACATACGCATAAACTAGTATCCCTCTTCCAGACGCAACGCCAGCACTTCATAGTTCCTTTATTTTCAAATTATTGTTGATGAGATTCTTTGAGAACCATTTCTCGACTTGTGCAGGGGCCATGATGCCAATCTTCTCTGTATCATTCAATTTTTGACGAATGTCCCGACGGACAGTACTGCTTGGTTTCAGACCACTGATTCCCGCCACGGATAGCTCAGTCCATAGAGAAACGAACAAACTAACAAAAACACACACTGAAGTTAACGAATCTAGGTTACTTGATTCAAACAACCACGTAAAGAGTGAGTTGGGTCAACATATTAAAAAAAGCATTGCAGACATATAGATACTTTTTTCTTTTTTTTTCTTTTTCTTTTTTAACAGGGCCTTATGGTCCTGGCTCCTATTCTGGGGAGCGCCAGTCCGGTTCCTACTCCACCAGCAAGTCAAAATATACAGACAGACAGACAGACAGACTACTCCACCAGCAAGTCAAAATATACAGACAGACAGACAGACAGACAGACAGACAGACAGTGCAAGCAAGAGACAAACATGCGAACAGACGATCATACGGGCATTGGCACTAGCTTTCCTAAGGAACTGGCCGCTGCATGACCACGGGCTCTGCCTTTAACAATTGCAACAAATATGTACTGCTATGAAGCCGAAAATGAACAAAGAGAAATAACGCTGAAACCAGCCAGGAACGCCAAACAGACGAACACACAGGACAAACAGAGGCAGACAGACAGGCAGACGAACACACAGGACAAACAGAGACAGACAGACAGACAGACAGACAGACAGACAGACAGACAGACAAACAAACAGAAAGAGATAAACAGATGGCGCCCAAGCAAGACTGGTGGCCGACGTAACGTCAGTAGCCACAAATATGAAACAGACAAACAAGACGGGCACCAAACCGGCTGATGGCCTCGCTCCGTTGGCACACGGATGGACTGTTGAATATTTGTGACTACTGTAGTTTGAACGCAGATGCAATCAGATGGACAGAATAAATTTCAATAAAATAAGACATTCTAAATTGGTATTTCCAGGCCATCACCCTTCTCAAAANAAATTTCAATAAAATAAGACATTCTAAATTGGTATTTCCAGGCCATCACCCTTCTCAAAACAAAAAACAAAAAAAAAAAGAGGCGGCAGGCAAGAATACTGGCTGACATAACTGGCCAGGAACGTATTCAGAGGTCTTTTCACTCTGATTCAGTTGGAATTCCAACTCAGGTCGGTCACAAAAATAATAAGAAGAAGAATATATAATAATAATAATAAGAATAATAATGGCCGACGTAGTTAGCCACGAGCATTACGCAGACTAAGTCGATGGACTCGAAAGAGCACATCACATACTTGAGCAGTACGAATCCGTCGGCGGTCGGGTGAGACTAACTAAGCAGTCGTTGGCTGCTTCGACATCTACCGACTTCGTACCCTTTGGAAATCAATTAAATTATGCCTGAGAGAAAGGTCTGGGCAGAGCGAGCAGACTACAGCGATCTATCTATCGCTGTAGTCCTCCAAGCAAGAAGACATGGACAGAGAGAGACCGACAGACAGACAGACAGACAGACAGACAGAAGCAGGCAAAAAGCTGGTGACCAAACAAGAACACTAGCAGACGTACACGCTCGCAGGCAAGCGAAGTCGTTTCCCGAGAGAATCACTTCAAATATCAGTCCTAAACGTTGTGTATAAAATATTGGCAAAAGCACTAGCTATACGTCTGGCCACGGTCCTTCCGCAATTGGTGGGATGGGAACAGGGAGCGTTCGTCAAAGGAAGGGCGATCTTTGAAAATATACTCACAACTGTGCAAGCCCTGGAGATCATAGGAGCTGAGAAGCGTGAAGTGGCGGTCCTTTTATTGGTTATGGAAAAGGCCTATGACAAGGTCGGTTGGGCCTTCGTCGCCACTCCGATTAAGGAAGCTGGCGTTTGGAGAGGGGTTTCTGAACCGGGTACGGGCCATGTATACAGACGCGGTTTCAACAGTAATGGTTAATGGCCATTTGTCAAACGAGTTCCCGCTTACCCGTTCGTCAAGGCAAGGGTGCCCCCTTGCCCCCCTGTTGTTCGTCCTTCAACTTGAAATGTTATTGGATAACATTAAGAATAAAAATCAGAGAATTTTGGGATTGTATGTATCCCCATCGTTGCAGTGGAAAGGAGGAGCCTTAGCAGACGACTTAACAATTGCCTGCTAGAACTCCCCCGGCTCACTGCAGGAATTACGTAAAGTCTTTAGACGATTATTGTAGTCTTTCTGAAGCTTCAATTAACTGGACAAAATCGGTGTATATGCTGCCTACCATGTACACATTGAAGGTTGAAGGTGGATTGGGGCTTGAGGCAGATTCCTACTGAGAACTCCGAAAGGTTTCTCGGTGTGCAGGTATCATTAGCGGATTGTTCTAGGGGACAGGATCAGGTGCTGTCAGACAGGGTAACTGCAAGAATTAATGGCTGGCTACGAAACTACAAATTGTCCTTGTTTGGTAGAGCCCTAGTGTTGTCTGCAGCAGCCTTTTCCCTTCTATGGTTCCCATTGACTATCTGTTTGATGGGGGAGGAGGCATACAAAGAAATCTGTAGAGCAGCAGGGAATTATCTTTGGAAGCCCTCCGCGTACGAAGAGCAAGGACGTATCACTAAGGTGGCTTGGGAGTCTGTTACCCTCCCCAGAACCAAAGGGGGCTTAGGTATCTTGGACCCCAGAAAGCAAAACCTGGCGCTGTTATCGAAATGGATCGTAAAAGCATGTTTCAAAGACCCTTCCAAAATCTGGATAAGAATGGTTGAATGCATCTTATGCAAGGAATGGTCATTACCAGATACAAAGGATGTATGGCAATGCTGTATGATGACTAGTTTTCTGCATAGGAGGATTAAATCCAGGGAAGGGGAGTCCTACATGCTTGGAAGAAGTTATGCCCGAAGGCCTTGGACCCTCCAAGCACCAAGGGAGAGGTGGCAAATCAATACTTGTTTGACAATGAGCTAATAGCAGCTCCAGGTGGGCTCCCGTTTTCAGCTAGAGAAGGCGTGGGCAACTTTGGCAGAGCCTGGATAGAGAGAGGGGTACTCAGGGGGTTAAACACGTCTGGGATGAGGAAAGGGAGGACTGGATCTTGTAAGAGGTACTACGGGAACGACTCCCTCGTCTTCACCAAATCTCACAAAATTTTGCTAAAATAAAGGAAGCAATACCTGTAACGTGAATCTCTTTGTTATCCCCGTCTACGAAAAATGCAGCAGGGACGCGGGTGGAAGCAGAAAGGGAAGAGAATATTGGGAAGAGAATATTGTTTGGAAGGTGGTGGGGTCTTTGTTATCCTCGTCTACGGAAAATGCAGCAGGGACGTGGGTGGAAGCAGAAGGGGAAGAGAATATTGTTTGGAAGGTGGTGGGGCCGGAGCTCGATAAGGGGATAAGAGTGGAAGAGTGGCAGATGGCTCACGTAAGGAAAAGGGACACACCTTTGCGATTTGTACAAGAAAGGACGGTTCCCGCAACTCTGGGTTTGACGGAAATACGGGTGTACTGCAAAGACAAAGTAAAAAAAGTACTTGGGGAAACACACAGAGTTTATTGTGGAACCCCTGCTGTATGGATGGGAACGGGGGGTTTAGGGACAGGACCCAATCAGAGACAACGCCATGGATAATGTACAAAACAAAGGTGGGTGTGTCAGTGCTCCACAGGGAAGTAGATTGTACCCCTGGGGTTCTTGCCTCCAATCATTTGGCCAAAATAAAGGGTTCCACAGCGCAACAACCGGACTGGGAGGCATTGTGGGCAAGCCTGAAGAAAATTCCGGCGCAGAAGAATGCTAGCCTAATGTGCCTACAAGCACTGCAAGCAGTCCTGACAGCATTGTGGCCGTCTACAAAAGGGATGGAACTCTCAATTACCTGCTGCAGATGTGACTGGGGGGGGGGGGG
>BFEA01000016.1:1937009-1958100 GCA_003427395.1 Chara braunii | reverse complement strand
AAAAAAAAAAAAAAAAAAAAAACCCTGGTCCGACTTGCAACCAGACGTGCATAATCAACGGTACCTGATCCAAAAACTGTGAGGATTGGCCCTCAAGAAGGGGCCTTGCCATGATGTACATGTTCTGGGCTAAGGCCCCAGCAAGCCTCGTGCCCGCCCTAAGTGAAGGCGGGCCAGCAAATCAACAAGAGCCCTCTGTGCAAACATTTCACGAAGTGGGGTCCACACAGTTGCAGCACGCCAGTTGGTTGGAGTGCGCCGAGTCTCGAATCTCTGCAAATGTGGAGATCCCAGGGCCTCTGAGTTAGTTAGGCCCTGGGCACTTGAACGTGAGGCCGACAATGAATGTTGGGTATAGAGGCCGAAAATGCCAAAGGGAAATTGGCCCACTATCTGAATCTGGCCGCAGGCCTTGACGAAAGAGGCGCAACTGCATCACCCAGGCCCCAACTGCATCGGGCCTGGGTTCAGGCACTGGGGCCCAGTCGCAGGCTGAAGGGAGGCCGCCCACCCGCAACATTGGCATATAGGCAAGCAGGGCGAGTGGGCAAGGATCTTGGCCAATACGGGCAATGCCGGCACGCTGCGCAAATGCGAGCTGCTGCGCTGCGCTAGGATGAGGTGCCAGACAGGTAGGCGCTAGGTGGTAGGGCGCTGCCTGTGCATAGGGCGCTGGCGGCCATAGCCGGGCTGCTCATGGGCGCAGGGGAGGTGAGGGCGAAGGTGGTTCTTCGGAGGTGAAGGGCGCTGTGTGGGATAACAAGGGAGAGTGTGGGTGAAGAAGGAGACGTACCTGATGGAGGAGGGAGGTCGGCATTGGTGTTAACATCATCACTCGCTGGTCGTCAAGTTGTCTGGTTGCTTTCATTGCTGTAGTTGTAGGCTTAGGCTGTAGAGTAGATAGGGCACCTGGCGCCATTCAGGAGAGAGAGCTACATTCGGTTATGCTGTTGGTGTTGCCCTGTTGGGCTTGGACATTGATTCACGATTCTTCTGTATCATTCTCAAATAGATGGTTACTCGGTTCCATTGTGCTATCTGCTCTTACTTTGACTACTTGGACTTCAGTGTGATTTTGCAATCTGGATTTTTGTGCTTCGTCCATATTCATGTTCCATGCAATTTGGTATCAGAGCTGGTTTGATTCGCCTCTTACCTTGGTGCACTGGCATTAGACAGACTTGGTGCGTTGACGATGCTTCTTCGAAGTTGGTCCTTGTGACATCAGGCCAGATTAGACGCACAGCCTGGGTAGAGAGGTGTGCGCCGGAAGGCTAAAGACGGCATATATTGCCGTGGTGACAGGCGGAATGTATGATTGGTGATGAGAGCATGCTGATGTGGCATTCGGCTGAGGTGGCACTGCATTGCGTTGTGGGTGGTACCGAGGCCAAGACCGGTCATCAAATGCACACTCAGCTCAATTGGTGAGAAATCTGTGGTTGGGGGCAGCTATCTCCAGGTACGTTGTTCCCTTACCTTATCTACTCTCCCAATCTCTTCTTACCGTGAGGAAGTGAGTCCAACTTGAGAGTCCTCTCTTTTGGTGATGTGTCGTGAGCGCGCTACCTTGAGAGACGACAATCTTCCCGGAAGCATCTGGAAGGAGAAAGGGCGGTGCCTCTGAAGGGCCCTGGTCGAAGCACTTGGGTCACGGTCACCATGCCAACCCAATGGGAGTAGGTCACGCATGCGATGGCTGCTGTCCAATTTGGCACTTGCTGCGCTGAATAAAAGTCCTGCCGGGTGTGCCAGCCTTTTATGAGACGCTTGCCAGACCGTCTATAAACATTTCTGGTTGGGGACTCGGTTGATTCTAGCTGTGATCGTCGTCCTAACTCCGACGTTAAATAATTCCTGAAGAGATGGGGGCGCTCTTAATATTCCTCCGGATCAGCCAGATCAACCGGGTGTAAGGCTCGTTCCGTACGAGGGTAAATAAGAGTGGACTGGCTGGCTTGCTCGGCAACGACTTGGGCACAGGGGTGGGCCGACATTGCACACAAATGACACCGCTGCTTATTGATGCTTACCGGTATGTTTGATTGAGGGGAAGGGTAGGTTCTAATTGATGCTCAACTGGAAACACAACCATACCCATCAGTCGTACATCTGCACATGGTCTTTTTATATTCTTGATTAGTTGGTGGACAGACTGCTAACACCTCACAGACAGATTAGAGTAGGACTGTTGTATACTACCATAGCCAATTCTATCTAATGCTGCTGTAAGTCAGCCAATCAAGATACATCTAGACTATGTTGACAATCTGTTGAGAATGCTGTAGATTACCATTTGATCGGTAAAGTAGGGGACCTGCCGGACAACTATTTTTAGAAAATTAGGTGTCGGTCAGACACATGCTGTGGTAGGACTCCACTAGGGGGTTCTAGTGCAGATAATGTTTGCCTAATTCATGAACGGGTCAGACGTCGATGAGGAGAGAGTTGACGATGCAAGACTGACACATTCGGGATCACGTAGGATCCCGCACGTGTTCCAGGCCCTAGAACCGGGAGAAGAAAGACGGCTTCGTGCGGAACGCAGAGCCCGTGCACTAGCAGCAACTAGGGAAACAGCGAACGCCGCAGCTAGGGAACAGGCTGCAGCAGCAGCCAGAGCAGTAGCCATGTCTTCTGCAGCAGCATCCTCGATTGTGTCCTCGTCTGGGACCAATGGGACCATGTTGGGAATGCCCACAGGGTCCACGGGTACTTCCAGTTCAGTAGGTTCTCGGCAGTCTACAAATCAAATGGCGGGCTCGCAGTTCAGCCCGTTGACTCCACGCGAAAGGGAGTTTCTAGAGTTCCAACAGGTCGAAAGGATCCGTGAACGATTAGAGAGGGAACAGAAACTAGCAACCGATAGAGAAAGAGAAATTAAAAATAAAACAGCCAGGCTTGAAATGTTAGAGGCTGACAAAGTTGAGTTAGAGGGTTTGGATGAGTCAGCAATGTCTGACCAAATGAAAGTATTGAAGAACAATATGTTGTCGTTGCATGCACACGTGGACAGCAGATTGGACTTTATGCAAAACACTCTAGACCAAATCCTGGACATTTTGCAAAGGCCAGGATTTAGGCCACCAGCACAGTCGTCGTTGCCGTTAAGGGCGATGACAGGCCCCTTTCCCGTACAAGCTGGCACACAACCAAGTGGCACGTCTGCAGCAGTCTCACAGACTGTTGCTGCTTCTTCTTCGGGTCCAGCAGTGGGAGCTACACCACCGCAACAACCTGTTCCTCAATAGGGACAGCCGCAAGGTCAATGGTACCCTAAGACCCCAATGAAACCGCCTCTTGGCTTCTCAGGCGAGAGGAAGGACGAAGAACTCAACACTTGGTTGAGAACAGTTCCGGTTTGGGTGAAGACGAAGAGGGCCTTGCCAGAGGATGAAGTGGTTACTGTTGCATCTTACCTCGAAGGTAAGGCAGCCAAATGGCTAGATGGTATAGTTGCAAAGGCCGGGTATGGACGACGTATGGCGGATTGGGCTCAGTCTATTACATTAGACCAGTTCTTTGAGATGGTAGAAGCTCGCTGGCACAATCCTCAGCAGGCACAAATAGCCACTGACGCAATAAACAGACTAGATCAAAGAAAGTTTAAGTCCGTCAGAGAGCTTACGACTACCATAGAGAGCCTCATCGTCATTCCAGGCATCAACTACAATGACCACTTCCTGTTGACTACGTTTGTTAGATGTCTTCCAGAGAACCTCAGGAACTTGCTGGCCAGCGAGGCTCGCCTCGAGTACCATTTGTTTGAGACATTGTCTAGAAAAGCCTTAAACTTAGTAGAAGATCAAGTCCGGTCTGCCTTGAAAAAGGTAGCAAGTAGCTAAAAGCAAAACCAAATTTAGCGAATAACATGAACAAGCGAAATTCCTCGACAAAGGGGTATTTTCTTCAGCATCAAAGACAAAATCTGGCTATATGCTGGAGAGGTTACACTAGAAAATGTTCAACCCTCTCATAATGATGCGAGGAAGAAGAGTCTGCAGGAATGGAAGAAGAAGGGGGCGAAGTTGATGATGGTTGAGTCCGATGGGACTCGAACAGAGATCGATGAGCTCACAGACCTGCTGGACGTTTCACAGTACGACGGCGAGGAGGCCGCTGAGGGTAGCACCCTCGCCGCGAAGGGCCAACCAAAGAGTCAAGGGAAGGCCACCTCCAATCAGACCAAAGTGGCTGATTGGGTTAAGGCAGGTCTTGATCAAGACGTGTGGCGGGACCGCCGAGTGCGTGGCGCTTGTATAAACTGTGGTGAATACAAACACACCCAGTACAAGTGTCAAAACGCAAAGGTCACGCAGAAGATACCTCCTAAGATGGGGGCATCTTCTTCCTAGGCTTCTAGCTCGAAAAACACGTGAGGTCGGTGGAAGTTTTAGCTGCTTCTACTCAGCGTGAAGTGGGCCAGATACCCTCCCCACTTCATGAGAAAGCCATAGTTAATGACTCTTTTGTCACCCCGCAAACTCATCTACACCAAACTATGCTCTGTACGTTAGATGTGTTTGAAGTCTTAGAAGATCTGGAAAGCGAGTGGTCAAACAAGGACCCTCGCGAATCTTGGGTGGCACTAAAGAAAGGTCCTAGAGGGGAACATTTCGTGGTGGAAGTCGATGTAGGAGGCCGCAAATGTGGTGCCTTCATAGACATAGGCTCCACGCGGAATGACATAAGTCGCGACTGTTTGGAAAGGCTGCACCTACAGGACCGGGTATGGCACCTTAGTAGACATGTAGCATCTACTTTGGCCAACAAGGAGCGCATGATAGTTACAAACTATATCAAGGACGTAGTCTGTACCTTCTCCTATGAAGGAGGAGAACTTAATCATAAGATTTCATTCTTGGTTAGCGACGACTTACCATTCGACATGTTGTTAGGCATGTACTACCTTGAGGTTGCTAAGCCCCAGTTCGCCTGGGATAAGAAGGTGCTAAAGCATAAGCTGCCCGATGGCAGGACAATCAGATTGACTAAGTTCAAAGCCAGTAGCATAATAGATACCTATGGCTGCTTGTGCGCATCAGCTTTCTACAACTATTACAAACATAACCAAGAGGGTGGTATGTACCTTGTATATGTCTCTAAGAAAGGGGAGGCCGTTAAAACACCCCCAGAGATAGAACGCGTCGTTGCTAAGTTCCCCGATCTGTTCGAAGAGTCTACAGGAGTTGTAGAAAGGGAAGTTGTCCACGCTATAGAAATCATTCCAAGGAGTAAAACCCCAAAGGGGAGGATCTATAGGATGGCTCCCGCCAAGTTAGATGAACTTCGGCGACAACTCAAAGAGCTGACAGAGAAGGGATGGATCCGCCCTAGTACTTCCCCTTACGGATCGCCAATACTATTTGTACCAAAGAAGGGGGGTACATTGAGGATGTGCATTGACTATAGAGGCCTCAATGCCATCACAGTGAAGAACGCAGAGCCTCTACCTCGCATAGACGACCTATTGGATAGGGTGCAGGGATGCAAGTACTATAGCAAGATAGACTTGAAATCCGGCTATCATCAGATCGCTATAAGACCTGAGGACCAACACAAGACATTTTTTCAAACTTGATATGGTCTGTATGAGTTTGTAGTGATGCCCTTTGGTCTTTGCAATGCGCCGGGAACATTCCAGCACGCCATGAATCGGATCTTCCATGACCACTTAGATAAGTTTGTCGTGGTTTACGTTGACGACATTCTGATGTTTAGTAAGTCTGCCGAGGAGCATGCACAGCACGTTGAGACTGTACTTTCACTCCTGCAACATCACAAGCATAAGGTCAACCTAGAGAAGTGCGAGTTTGGACGCACTAAGATATTATACTTGGGTCATGAAGTATCCGCGGAAGGGATTAGGCCGAAAGATGCGAAGGTGGCTAGTATTCGAGATTGGTCACGACCTCAGACTATCACTGAGGTCAGATCTTTCTTAGGAATGTGTGGCTACTATAGAAACTTCGAAAGAATTATTCTACAGTCGTCTCTCCCTCGACGGATCTAACTCGACTTGACACGCCGTGGGACTGGAGTGATGAGTGCGAGGGTGCTTTCAAGCGATTGAATCATGCACTCATGAATCATGAAGTTCTCATGGTTCCCGATCCTCAGAAGCCATTTATAGTGACCACTGACGCAAGCCAATATGGCATTGGCGCAGTGCTGGCTCAGCAGGATGGGAAGAAGTTGAGACCGATTGAGTACATGAGCAAGAAAATGCCATCGAAAAAATTGGCAAAGTCCACCTACGAAAGGGAACTCTATGCTCTCTACAAGGCACTTGTCCATTGGAGACACTTCCTATCGGGAAGGTTCTTCTACTTGAGGACTGATCATCAGACCCTAAAATGGATCAAGACTCAACCGGCTCTTTCTGACGCACTCGAGCGATGGATTGAAGTCATAGACCAATACAACTTCAAGCTTCGGTATTTGAAGGGAGAGTACAACAAGGTTGCAGACACGCTATCACGTAGGGCAGACTACCTAGGTGCGCTAGTTTCTGACTTTGGTGTAATTGAAGAAGTAACTCGATCAGTGGTGGGAGCCTATCAGGAAGACCCTGTCACGATGGACATCATACGCAAACTTCAAGCAAAAGACAAGGCCACGAAAAGTGAGTTTGTGATGGTGGACGGCTACTCTATCTTGATAACGCCGTATTAAAAGGTTAGTAGTTCCATCTAGTGAACGTTTGCGTAGTTTGTTTTTAGGAGAATGCCATGACGCAACCGGGCACTTTGGTTACAAAAAGACGAGTGCTAATCTAGTACAACGATTTTGGTGGCCTGGAATGCTAGATGACGCGAAGAAGTATGTAGAGACCTGTCAGGTCTGTCAACAGGACAAGCCGTGAACTCGAGCACCGCTTGGGTTGCTGAAGCCCTTACCTATCCCCGGTGGTCCAGGACAGAGTGTTTCCATGGATTTCATGGATACTCTGGTGACCAGCAAGAGTGGCAAGAGGCACATCTTCGTTATCATTGATCGATTCACCAAGTACGCTAGACTAGTTGCCATGCCAGAGATCGGACCATGTCATCAAATTGTTCCAGGACAATTGGGTGCGTGACTTTGGTTTACCAAAGACAATCGTTAGTGACAGAGATGTCTGTTTCACAAGTGAGTTGTGGAAGAAGACTACTGAGCAAATGGGCAGTCAACTTCAGATGACTTCAGGGAATCATACCGAAGCCAACGGACAGGCCGAGCAAATGAATAGAGTTGTACAGCACTTGCTGAGGCATTACATCAAGCCCAGCCAGGATGATTGGGATGAGAAGTTGCCTGTCATCGCCAGCCTGTACAACAACATTGTACACAACAGTACCGGCGTTAGTCCTAACCAACTACACTTGGGATGGAAGCCTAGATCTGCTCTAGACTTCCTACTTGAAAACCGATCCTCTGCAACTCCGGGCACACTTGAGTATGGGAAGTTGCTGCAGCGAGCTGTCGATCATATTAAGAAAGCTCAGCAAGCAATGATTGCTTCTCAGAACAAGCATCGACGACAGTCCTCATTTCAAGTAGGGGAACGTGTCTGGGTCAAGGCTAGTGAGCTAGGACAAGAATTCAATATCTCTAGAAAACTAATGCCTCGGTACTTTGGTCCTTGGGAAGTCCTCGATGTAGTGGGGGATGAGATGGATGGTCCTACCTATGTTATCCGTATCCCTGGACGCCTACGCACTCACTCAGTCTTTCATGCCTCAAAGCTGAGACTGATCAATTCCCTTCAAGGAGATCAATGCTGCCCCCAACCATGGATGGCCAAGTGGACTTCGACGACATTGTCGATCACAGGGACATGCCTGTTCCAAAGCCCCTGGGCCGAGGAAGACCTCCTAAACCCAATAGAGAGTATCACCTCAAATTCAAGCATCGTACGGATCCGAAGGAAAATTGGTTCACCAGAGAGGAACTGATTGACACAGCTCCTCAAGTGGTGGCAGAATATGAAAGAAAGTTAAAAGGGACGGCACCTGCGAAGTAAGCATCTCAGCGGACTTTCGAAGCTAAGGGCGATGGAATTTGAGGATTGAGCCCTCAAGAAGGGGCCTTGCCATGATGTACATGTTCTGGGCTAAGGCCCCAGCACGCCTCGTGCCCGCCCTAAGTGAAGGCGGGCCAGCAAATCAACAAGAGCCCTCTGTGCAAACATTTCACGAAGTGGGGTCCATACAGTTGCAGCACGCCAGTTGGTTGGAGTGCACCGAGTCTCCAATCTCTACAAATGTGGAGATCCCAGGGCCTCTGAGTTAGTTAGGCCCTGGGCACTTGAACGTGAGGCTGACAATGCATGCTAGGTATAGAGGCCAAAAATGCCAAAGGGAAATCGGCCCACTATCTGAATCTGGCCGCAGGCCTTGACAAAAGTGGTTCAACTGCATCACCCGGGCCCCAACTGCGTCGGGCCTGGGTTCAGGCACTGGGGCCCAGTCGCAGGCTGAAGGGAGGCTGCCCACCCGCAACACTGGCATATAGGCAAGCAGGGCGAGTGGACAAGGATCTTGGCCAATGCGGGCAACGTCGGCACGCTGCGCAAATGCGAGCTGCTGCGCTGCGCTAGGATGAGGTGCCAGACAGGCAGGCGCTAGGCGGTAGGGCACTGCCTGTGCACAGGGCGCTGGTGGCCGTAGCCGGGCTGCTTAAGGGCACAGGRGAGGTGAGGGCGAAGGTGTTTCTTCGGAGGTGAAGGGCGCTGTGTGGGATAACAAGGGAGAGTGTGGGTGAAGAAGGAGACGTACCTGGTGGAGGAGGGAGGTCGGCATTGGTGTTGACATCATCACTCGCTGGTCGTCAAGTTGTCTGGTTGCTTTCATCGCTGTAGTTGTAGGCTTAGGCTGTAGAGTAGATAGGGCGCCTGGCGCCATTCAGGAGAGAGAGCTACATTGGGTTATGCTGTTGTTGCCCTGATGGGCTTGGACATTGACTCACGATTCTTCTGTATCATTCTCAAATGGATGGTTACTCGGTTCCATTGTGCTATCTGCTCTTGCTTTGACTACTTGGACTTCAGTGTGATTTTGCAATCTGGATTTCTGTGCTTCGTCCATATTCATGTTCCATGCAAAACAAACCAGATCCCCTCGTCGGAATACAAGCCAGATCCAGAACGCGACAACACACGGAATGAATACAAACCAGGTGCACCCAACTATCCTCTTCCGTCTGAACGCGAGCAAACCAAATCAGCGAAGTTGATCAACTATCGACCTAACCAGCCAGAATGCAAATGTATGCGCCATTGTCAGTCAGCAAACTAAAATTAATATAATCAGCCAAACCAGATTTAAACAAATCAACCCAGGTATAATGCATCCATCCATCCATCCATCCATCCATCAATCAACCGGTGGCCCGAAGTGCTAACAGGGCGTCAGAAACTGACCAACTACAGGCCCGATGTGCAATCAATCACATCATCAATCGAATCAAACAAACCAAGATGCAATTGAATCCAACGAGATCTAATCGAACAAACCAGATTTAACCAACCAACCAACCAACCAGGCACAACCATTCAAACCATCAGCAATCAACTCTTGGCTTCAATGAATAAAACTATGCGACACAAACTAACCACCTATAAGCCCGATGCGTTCTTCGATAGAACCAATAAACAAATATCGTCTTTATCACAATGGCAAAAGAAAACGAGATTTCATTTACCAAACAGAAGAACCAAAAAAAGATCAAAATTATGTGATTACTGTTGGAACATATATTTACACGTGTCTGTCTGTTAATTCAGGTGCAAAAATTGTACAGTGTATTAAAATTGTGTATACCTTTCTCGGCCTTTTGGCTGAGATCTAGTATCTGTTCTCATCAGTTTAATATTTGATCCGTGGAAAAAAAAAAAAAAAAAAAAAAAAAAAAAAGTGCATCCTTTCAACAAACAAAGAGCTATTATAAGTGATACTATATCATAGTGTATTTGACAGCTGGCAGCTGGCAAGAGCCACAGCTGGCAATAGGCTCGGGCAGCGTAACGACCGGACGTCAACGACTGAAAGTGGGCTGGTGACGCTCACACCTCCCAATCCGCAAGGCAAGCCCCCTCTCCCTCCAGAATAGGCCTTTAGGCCTTTTGTCTGATTTCACACACCTGCCGGAGGACGTGGTCCTCATCGTGAGGACATGAATTTGGTTCCGTGCGAGCTGGAGACAACCCTGTCCCTCGCACGAACACGATAAAACCATTTTAGCTAATAATGCCTGTTTAGCTCGACCCGCAAGAAAATCGGGGACCTTCGTGGTGATCTCGTTCTCTTGCTCTTACGGACCAGGTTCAGATTTCCTGCCAGCTGAAAACTGCCGTCTCCGCGCCATACCAACCTCGCCTCCTGCCAGCTACCGTCTTCCCTCGAATAGAACGCATGGTCCCCATAGCTGAATTCGTGGCAACTTCCACTTTGGATACAGTGCTAATGACCGTGCGCTCTATTCCGGCGAAAAGGGTAAGAACCCCTTTTACAGGGCCCTCCAGAACAACTGAGGGTTCAAATTTCCTTCAAAAAAAAAGGAAAAAGTTGACGAACTCGAAACAGAATGCAGAGAAAGAACGCGTGTTGCCTAATAGTAATAACGCACCCCACCCCACTCCCTCATGAAAAGGGAAGGAAGAAAAGAGGGGGAGGGGGAGGGGGAGAGGGGGAGGGGGAAAAGGGGGGGGGGGGGGAGAGAATCTCCGACTACAGAACACTAAGGTGGCTCGAGGCTGCCACGTACCTACCATCAGCCATTTGGAGGGCCTCTATGCACCCACCACTCGAGGCCAATTGTGAAAGACAGCGTGCCTATAATTTCCAGTTTCAGCGCGAGCGGTGGTGCCGCGAGGTACAAACTCTGAAGCGAAGCTGTCTTTCGCATTTGGCGGGCCTCGATCCACCACTCGCCCAATGTGAAAGACAGCTTCGCTTCATATTCCAGTGGCTAAAAGTGGCGGGAGTGTATAGACAGCGTGCATATTCCAGTGGCTAAAAGTGGCGGGAGTGTATAGACAGCGTGCATATTCCAGTGGCTAAAAGTGGCGGGAGTGCATAGACAGCGTGCATATTCCAGTGGCGAAAAGTGGCGGGAGTGCATAGACATCGTGCATATNGCATATTCCAGTGGCGAAAAGTGGCGGGAGTGCATAGACATCGTGCATATTCCAGAGGCGAAAAGTGGCGGGACTGTATAGACAGCGTGCATATTCCAGTGGCGAAAAGTGGCGGGAGTGCATAGACAGCGTGCATATTCCAGTGGCGAAAAGTGGCGGGAATACACTCCCGCCCCTTTTAGCGAGTGGTGGTGCAGCGAGAGGTACAGACACGGAAGCGAAGCTGTCTAATTCTGGGAAATAGTAAATCAGTAAACTCAGTTTAAATCACCGTATTCCCAAGAACAGAGGATACGTGGGCAGGAAACTCCAGGATTCCGACGAGTGATTCCCTACACGACATATCAACCGACATATCAACCACCTGCGAAGGATGTCAAAGAAAACGAAACGTAAAAGGAACGACCATTCCCAGGAACAGGGGATACGCGGGCAGGAAGTAATTCCCTACACGCACGACATATCAACCACATACGGATGTCAAAGAAACAAGAACGTAAAAGGGAAACGACCATTCCACGCAACCACACCCTCCACCTCTTAGGAAAGGAAAACGATCATTCCACGCAGCCACACCCTCCACCTTTTATTTTCTGTATCATGCACATAATCGACCTCGGACACTACTCTAGCAAGCCCCTGAGAAAGACAACTGGGGCGGCTTTTGGATTTTTCTTTGGGCGGGGGTGGGGGGGACGAGAGAGAGAGAGAGAGAGAGAGAGACAGAAAGCGAGGTATGAGAGAACAAAAAAAAAAAGAATAAGAGAAAAAGAGGGAGAGCCGAGAGAGGGAAAGTAATAGTAGAACAAAAGACGATATCGGGGGGCAGTCAGAGCACCGAAGCAGGCATATACAAGAACGTTTGAGAGAGAAACAAGGTGGATGGAGGATAATTGGGGTAGGGGAGAGAGCCAGCGGGGGCGGGGGGAAGGGGGGAAGGGGAATAAGGACGTCGGTTGCTTGCAGAGTCCGTTGACGTCGCAGTCAAAGTTGACTTGCCTGGTATGTGCTCCACTCCAACAGCTCGTCCGGTTTCTCCCACTAGCATGGCGAAGACTGCCGTGACGTATCCCGATCCCGACCCCACGTCGAGTACCCTCATACCGGGCTGAAGGTATGGTTCAAGCAGCTCGAGACAGTGGGCGTGCATGTGCGGCGCGGATATGGTGGCGTTGAAGCCAATAGGCTGAGGGCTGTCTTCATAGGCACTCCAGTCCGCGGGGACAAAGAGACCCCGATCTATCTTCTTCATGGCCTCTGCGACACGCGGCGTGTGCAGAATCCTGTTCTTCAGGAGGTGATCGACTAAGTCCTGATTGTCTTTCCCATGGCTACGCCACGCCATCATGAGCTCCAACGGGTTTCCCCCACCTCTTCCTCTTCCTCGTCCTCCCCCTCCCCCTCCTACTGCTCCTCCCCTTCCTGCCTCTACTCGATGTCCGCGCTCCTGACCCCAACGAGTACGAACCCCCCCTTCTCCTCCTCTACCCTCTTCGCTCACTACACCCGAGACCAGTCCTCCCACCAATTCATGCCGCAAAGTGCACGCCGTGCTCTCGGGCGCCTTTCTCGCGCACTGAAACTCGCCGCCCGGATACACAGCAGCCGAGCCCGTGTCTCTCGTCGGGTCACCCCCCACCCCCCAACCACTGAGGCCTCGGCCGCTGCTCCGTAGACGACCTCGACACTCCGCTTGTACCAGCGACACTCCTGGGTTCTGAGTACACGTGGACAAAAGAAGCCACGAGGCCACGGGAAGGACGGACAACGACTGCCGGAGTATTACTGCGGGCAGCCCTTCGCCTGCCACGTCTTTCCCCGCAAACCGAACATCTCCCTCCCGTCCTCCTTCCCGCCCTCCCCGGCCTTTCCGCCCAGTAGAACAGCGCGATTCGCTTGTCAGGGAACTGCCGGCAGTGGCGGGATTCATAAATCCTCGGTGGCGGGAGTATTCTTCCTGCTTCCCGCTCCTTCTCCAGGATCTTGCCGAAAAAGGTGAAGCCGGCGGATGCAGCAAATTGACAAAACTCAGCCGCCGCCGGACAGTGCTAACGGCGGACGAGGCACGCGGGAGGTACTTCACACACGCACTGTTCAGGCCGCACTTGATCGGATACGACAAGACGTCCATGCAGAGATGCGTTGCACTTGGGAATCCACGCCGACGACTCCCGCCCAGAATTCACTATTGCAGCAATTCAAAACCGCATGGCGCGCTATATCCCGCGAAGCAACCGCGATACACACGATTCAAAACCGCATGGCGCGCTATATCCCACGAAGCAACCGCGCTACACACGAAGCAATTGCTTGCTGTGCTGCGCCTTGGCAAGCTTTTCCAAAACTGGTTGACCGAAGGTCACCCACCGCCATCGTCAGTCCACTGCTGCTTCTACATGAGCGTTTGCTGAGCACAATTCCCGATAACCGATCCGCATGCACTTGCGGCAATACCATCCCTTGACCAGATCGTTCAAATTTTGCGCTTCCCAGAAGGCGTTTACCTTTTCTACGTCAAATTTTCTGCTTCCCAGAAGGCGCGTATCGTTCTACGTGTCCGGCTTCCTGGTTTTGCTCAAAACCAGTCTTGCGGCTGCTCGATCCGGAGCGATTCGAGGATAGGATGGCAACCATGCAGTGATCTCCGCTACTCGACTCCCTGGAGAAGAACCACGTGACGGATCATGTGACGAGCAAGTGATCCGTATAGTGTTTCCTTTTGCGGCACTGTCTGGAGCAGTTCGGGGACGTTTATTTTTTTTATTTTATTTTTTTGCTCCCCCGAAGAGGAATAGGGCCGCTTCGCACTCTGCTGCAGTGCAATACAGACGCAACGCTGGAGGGATCGAGCAGGCAAGCCTACCCCTATGACCCCTCCGAAGCCCAGAAAAATTAATTTAATATCGTAGTGGCCCGATGGACCACGGATCAGATACTGATCAGAACAGATACTACACTTGATCTTAGCCAAAAGGCCAAGAAAGGTAACAGGAGTCGCCCCACCAATTGGGAAACGTGAAAAAGACAAAAATATGGCGGTTGAATCTTTCCATGTTTAAGGGGCAGATTCATTCTCATTTTGCACATTGGGTGAGTACTGCCGCGAGGCCCAATGTGTCCCTGCCAACAGAGGTTCGCAGCCGGGACATTTCGGGTCTGTCGAGAATCAGCTGTGGTGGGAGTACATCCGCTGGTCGTCAATGCCCCGTTGCCGGGCCAAATACCCTTGTAAGGGTATTTGGCCATGCTTTTGCATTCGACATGGTGACGGCGTCGGCTACCATGACGGACGCAGTCTGGAATGGAAAGGGTGTGCACGCTTGAGCGTGACACTCGAAACGAATTCCTCGACCATTGAGGCCGGGGCAAATAAGTATGCGCGCGCGTTGTTATGACGCACGCCGTGAAGGTTGGGATCTGCAGTAATACCCTTCGACCGAAGAGGTTGAGGGGTCGATAGGGTTGATGTTATGACAAGTAGATCTACGATGTACGCTGAGACTTAATCGTCAGTACATCAGTCATAATAAATTAATACACGCCCCGGTCGTACGACCGGAGCAATTACAAGTGTATGATCATCGGGGTTGAAGTAGCACCCCGATTGTTGACGCTTGCTCGAGCGGTACCTTTATCCCTACTAATGCACCGTAAGCGAGGTTGAGGCTCTAGCTCAGCCTCCCGTAGGTAGAAGGGGAGTCGCTCCTTGCTTGGTGACTTCCTGACCGCATGACTACCCGAGCGACCCGTGCCTTCGTCCCTCTGCAGAGGGAGACACCGTTGCAAGTTCTGATATCATCCGCACGGGGTCGAAACTAAGACTACTTGAGCTAGTACCCGCCTACCTAACGATACTGGGCCTCTAAAAATGTCAACTTTTGTGTTCTCCTGCTCAGCTCGAGTATCCGGCGCGTCCACCTCTTGGTGTGGCACCGGCCTAACTGCTGCCTGCTGCAGCCTTAAAAAAACGCGGCCATAGGTAAACACCGTCGTGTCGGGCCGCTCAAACAATTAGGTGTCCCTACGGGACACACGCACAGACCTGCGGGACACGCACGGACTTGCGAGACACACGCAGACTGCAGGTCACACACACACTGCACACGCTCCGATCGACAGACACTCGGACAGGCACGCTGACTTGCAAGCATGCACACACACGCAGACTAAGAAATTCGGGCCAACTGCATCTACTTATAGAAAGGCGGCTCTTTACCATACTGTGGTAAGAGTTAGCCCAGTAGGTATAGGCACAAATTGATATGCAACGGATCTTGGGATCGAGTCTGACTTGCCTACGGGCTAGCTCTTTTGTTAGCTGCGAGGGCGAGGCCTGCCTTTTCCGCCCGCCCTCAGACAGGCGGGATTCTAACCCGCGACCTTAGAGTTAGAATTAGTTCAAGATAGGTTGTTAGTTAGGGCTTGGGTGTCTACCCGACACTTGACACGTACATAATTTTTCTGGTTAGATTCTGTTCTTTTGTCTTTCTTTTATTTATTTATTTTTTTTATAGTTGGATTCTCCTTTTATTATTATTATTATTATTATTATTATTTTGGTTTATTTCTTCCTCCCCCCCCGATTCTCGTACGAAAATTTGGTGAATTAATGGTTAGAACTGGGGCAAATTCATTTCCCCGGACTTCCCGACATCCAACCTTTGACGACTTCGGGGCGGGACTATCTCGCTGGAGTACGGTAGGAAAGGAGCGTCGAGGCAGAAAGGGCGAGCACGGATTAGCAAAGAAGGGACTGCGCGCGGGCGGAGAACGAGGCAGCGCAGGGAGAGAGAAGAGAACGCGCGAGGAGGGATCTCGCTACCTCGAAGCCTAGGCGGAGGGGAACTCTGAACGGAACCAAGAAGGGTCGCGCGGAAGAAGGGCGACACGCGAAAGAGAAACGAGAGGAGTAGTGGTAGGAGAAGACTGAAGGAGAAGAAGAAGTAGGAGGGAAGGAGGAGGAGAAGAAGGAGATGGAGAGAAGGGGAAGAAGGAGAGAGGAGGTGGCAAGCAGGAAGCGGGCGAGTTAGCAAGTGGGGAAGTTCGAAAAGTAAATGATCGCGCGATAGAAGGAGGGCGCGCGGGGCGGTAGCGCAAACAGGGAGCGAAGAGGGGAGTAGCAGAGGAGACCGGGAGAAAGGGAGAAGTCACACGAAGATGGTAGCGCACACGAGCGGGGGAAACAGATAGCCGCACAAGAAGAAGAAGAAGAAGAAGAAGAAGAAGAAGAAGAAGAAGAAAAAGAAGAAGAAGAAGAAGAAGAAGAAGAAGAAGACGAGGAAGAAGGAGGGAAGAAGAGGAAGAAGAAGAAGAAGAAAAAGAAGAAGAAGAAGAAAAAGAAGAAGAAGAAGAAGAAGGAGAAGGAAAGGAGGTTCATCGCGACGGGAAGAATATTGTAATTATCGATCTTGAACGAGAAATGCCTAGTAAACGCGAGTCATCAGCTCGCGCTGACTACGTCCCTACCCTTTGTACATACCGACGTCGCTCCTACCGATTGAATGGTCCGGTGAGGTGTCTGGATTGCGAAGATCTTGACGGGTTGCCGCTGGGGAGTGCGGTCGAACAACATCGGTCGACGACGACGACATCGGCCGCTACGACGACGACAACGGGGAGAGAGGGAAGAGGTAAGTTTCCGATCTTGCGGCTTACCTCATGATACATCGATAAGATAAATAAAATAGAATAAATAAATTAAATAAATAAATAAATAAATGAGAACAAAATCGATTGAATCTACCACTATGATTTGGATACATACATTACTCTGTGTGTGTGTGTGTGTGTGTGTGTGTGAGAGAGAGAGAGAGAGTTCTTCTTCTTATCTTCTAAGTCCACCATCTCTCCTTCTCCCTCTCCCTATCTGACTTCTCAGTCTCTGCGGACTACGAGAGAGAGAGAGAGAGAGAGGGGAGGGATGGAGACAGGTGACATCTGTGTGTGGGGCCGAGTCCGTGAGTGTAGCGCGAGACATACCTGGTGATGGAAGCATGCGACATTGGTCGCCATGCGCTCGTACTTCGGGGATGCTGTTGATGTCATCTTTCTGCTTCGTAGTATAGGGTAGATAGGGTCTGTCACGTGTAGTCTGGGCACCGAGCGCCAGGTAGGATGCCAACATTGATTCTTCGTTGATGATGATGGGACTGTTCCAGCATTGTCACTTCTGAGTTGTTGCTATGTTCTTATCTGGTGAATCTCGGTGTCGGACCAAATACCCTTACAAGGGTATTTGGCCATGCTTTTGCATTCGACACGGTGACAACATCGGCTACCATGATAGAGCCAGTCTGGAATAGAAAGGGGTGTGCACGCTTGAGCGTGACACTTGGAACGAATTCCTCGGCCATTGAGGCCGGGGCAAAATCGGTGAGAAAATTTCGTTAAGTATGGGCGCGCGTTCTTATGACGCACTAGGATCTGCAGTAATACCCTTCGACCGAAGAAGTTGAGGGGTCGATAGGGCTGATGTTATGACAAGTAGATCTACGATGTACGCTGAGACTTAATCGTCAGCACATCAGTCATAATAAATTAATACGCGCCCCGGTCGTACGGCTGGAGCAATTATTAGTGTATGATCATCGGGGTTGAGGTAGCACCCCGATTGTTGACAATTGCTCGAGCGGTACCTTTATCCTACTTGTGCACCGTAAGCGAGGTTGAGGCTCTAGCTCAGCCTCCCGTAGGTAGAAAGGGAGTCGCCCCTTGGGAGGTGACTTGCTGACCGCGTGACTACCTTAGCGACCGCTGCCTTCGTCCCTCTGCAGAAGGAGACACCGTTGCAAGTTCTGATATCGTCCGCACGGGGTCTAGACTGAGACTACTTAACCTAGTACCCGCCTACCTAACGGTACTGGGCCTCTAAAAATGCCAACTTTTGTTTTCTTCTGCTCGGCTTCGAGTACCCGACACATCTACCCCTACTTAGTGTAGGTATGGGCTTGCCCGTCACTTGTGTGTTTTCCCCGCGGCGACTTTCAAAGTCTCAGCCGCAGGTAAGGACCGGCCCGACGGGCCGTCTGATTAAACAAATGCCCCTGCAGGTCATGCGCACACTCAAACCGACAGGCGTTCGGACAGGCATGTAGGCCGGTAGGTGTGCACGTGTGCAGACTTGGAGAGCGGGCTCAGGCCACTAGGCGGACTGAGCCTTGCTCAACTACTACATACATACTGAGTTGCTCCCCTTCTACTCGAAGTGGGAGCTAGCTCAGTAGGTTTAGGTGTTGTTTGTTACGTAAGGGATATAGGGATCGAAGCCTACTGACACCTGAGCTAGCTTCCTTTTTGCGGGTAGTCAGCTGCAATTTTTGCCCTGGTTGCGGTCGGCCGGGACTCGAACCCGCAACCTCAAGATCACGAGAAGTTTCAGTAAAAACCCGTTGTGACAGTTGGCACAACGGGGTAGTTAGTAATTCAGATTTTCCCGTCATTTTAATATTTCTTTCATTTATTTATTTATTTATTTTGTTTTGTTTTAGTTAAATTCGTTTCCATTAGTTTTTATTATTTCTTTTCTCCACGTGTGTTGTCGATGGTTTCACTTTAATGAATCTGCCTATACCCCCAGGGCAGATTCAGTGAAAACAAGGTGGAGACCCTGCCGCGACCTCGACCAGGTTGGATCTACCTATGAGGCGGAGAAGATCGAGCACTGCGCGCAGGGAGCTACCTGCAAATGAGCTTGGATGCCAGCAAGGAGGGCAATGTGCGGGAGTGCGCGCGCGGAGGTTGGAAGAGCAAGCGCGGGGGTAGTGCATGCGCGGTGGAGATGGCGCACGGGGAGCAACGAAGAGTTTGCGCAGAGAAAGCAGAGAAGTAGCGGCGCGAGGAGAAGAAGAAGAAGCAGTAGAAGGAGGAGGAGAGAGGGAAGGAGGAAGAACAACGTACCTGGCTTTGCGAACGGCGATGGCGATGCGAGGCTGAACTCGTCATCTTCCTGGCATAACGAGGAACACGTGAGTGCCCTACGAGGGTCAAAGGAGACGGGCGCAATTGTCGACGTGACCAGTTGAAGGAGAACACGAAAAGAGCAGGGGGAGAACCGCGCGGAGGTAGGGGGAGAACCGCGCGGAGGTAGGGGAAGACCGCGCGGAGGAAGAAGAAAGCACGGAGGAAGAAGAAAACGCAGAGGAGTAGTGATAGAAGAAGAAAAAGGACAAAGGTGGGAGAGAGAAAAAGAAAGAAGGGCGGCTTACCTGAGATCCGCCCGACATGTCAGAATGCATGATGTGACAATCGCACCCCGAATGCTATGGTCGGTATACCGTACATCGTGACGGCACTAGTTACGGGACGAGGAAGCACTTGGCTGACGGCGACTCCGATGACGGGGAAACGAGAGAGAGAACAGGTAAGCCTCTAATCACGAGACTTACCTCATGATACCTCCGTCAATAGAAAATAAATAAATAAATAAGTAAATAAATAAATAAATAAAATCGAACAAATCTACCACTACTACGCACGTATGTGTGTGGGAAAGTGAGAGAGAGACTATACGTCTCCAACCTTGGCCGACAGCCAAGTCTCCTACCTGCGACTCACCACGCGCAGCTTCGATCGATAGAATGAGCAAATCAAAAAGTGCCAGTGCGTATTGCCACATTTCAGCGAAAGATTCATCTCGTTTTTGCTCATCCTATCGATGGACTGTGTGTGTGTGTGTGTGTGTATGTGTGTGTGTGTATGTGTGTGTGCATGTGACGGAATGGGCGGCAAGCCTCACGCTACTTTGATCGATAGAATGAGCAAATCAAAAAGTGTCAGCGTATATCTCCACGTTTCAGCGGAATATTCATTCCGTTTTTTTTTACTCATCCTATCGATGGAATGTGTGTGAGTGTGTGCGCGTGTGTGTGTGTGTGTGTGTGTGTGTGTGTGGGTGTGTGTGTGTGTGTGTGTGTGTGTGTGTGTGTGTGTGTGAATGAGAGAGGAAGAAAGATTGTAAGTCTCCAACCTTGGCCATCAGCTAAGTTTCGGACCACAACTCGCCGCGGGCCACTTGGTCGATAGAACGAGCAAAATCAAAAAGTGGCAATGTACATTTCCCCGTTTCAGCAGAAGATTCATTCCGATTTTGCGCCTCCTATCGATGGAATGTGAGTGTGTGGGACGTTCATGATTCGACCAAGGGAAGAAAGATTGATAGATAGATAGATAGATAGAGGGAGAGAGAGAGAGAGAGGGTACATCGATCGATTCAACGTACCAGGGGCGACGGGAAAGCCTCCGAGGCCGCGACTGACTGTGCGCAACATCCATCGAAAGGATGAGCAAATCGATCGAGAAAATCGATCGAAGCTTCCGCTGTCACATCGAAGTGATCGCCATGTGTGTGTGTGTGTGTGTGTGTGAGCGCAGCCATAGCAACTATCGCCCGATCATATCTGACCGAAAGAAATGGCTAGTATACAATAGTTTATGTGATTATTATTTACCGTTATTACTATTATGATTATCATTATTATTATTATTATTATTATTATTTATTACTATTATTATTTATCATTATTATTATTATTATTATTATTATTATTATTATTATTATTATCACTGGATCATAAGTGCATGCCCAGTTATGTACATACAGGGAGGGTTGCGTACCTGGCTGCATGCGCGCTACACAGATGAATCCAACGAGTCGATTGTCTGGTCGAAAGGCCCAGGTGACCTTTCGAAGGTTCATCGTGTCGGGGAAAGATTGTTGCAATTATCGATCTTGAACGAGGAATGCCCAGTAAGCGCGAGTCATCAGCTCGCGCTGATTACGTCCTTGCCCTTTGTACACGCCGTCGTCGTTCATGCCGACTGAATGGTCCAGTGGAGTGTCTGGATTGCGGTAATCTCGTCGGTTTGCCGCTGAAGGGGAAAGCCTGAAAGAGACTTACCTGTGATGCCATGGCTCTAGCTTCGTCTTCGAGGTACGTGTAGCACGCGCCAATGTCCCAGGTTAGTACCTGGCTC
>BFEA01000016.1:1914040-1933349 GCA_003427395.1 Chara braunii | reverse complement strand
TAAACCCTAAACCCTAAACCCTAAATCTATAACCTTTAGGCTGCTACCTATGACTATGTTAGTAACAAGGGTACAACGATCTTGCTATGTGGATGTTCTTTTAGGATGTGGATGCAAAGGGGGTCGATTACTCATATTCACTCTCTATACGTCACCTAATGATGATGAGTATTTGTTGTTTCAGTTTGTTGTGATTGAATGCAACGGTGATGATTCTTATCATTTAATCCTTGTCGTACGCCTGATCCGAGCATAAGTTTCCGAAACTGACAACGGTTCAAGGCGAGTGTCAACAAAGGCGATAACTTGATCCGTCGATAAGACTTGTGTGGAGGTAAGAATAACAGGGAAAATCTGCCTTACCTCCGATAAGCCTTACACTCGGTCAGTGGTAAGAATAACAAGATTCCTTGAACACCCACCTTATTGAGGGCTAGCCAGTGATAAGAGTAGCAGGAAAATTCTGCCTTATCAGTGACCAGTCTGATATAAGAGTAGTGACTCGGAGGTTTCAAGGACCTGCCTTCTCATTGATCTACCTAACATTCATTCAGTGGTAAGAGTAGCAAGGATCCTTGGACACCCGCCTTATTGAGGGTTAGCCAGTGATAAGAGAAGCAGGGAAATCCTGCCTTATCAGTGACTGGTCTGATATAAGAGTAGTGAGGTTTCAAGGACACCTGCCTTATCAATAAACATCCTAGCGCTTAGTCTGTAATAATAATAGCAAGGATCCTTGGACACCCGCCTTATTGAGGGTTAGCCAGTGATAAAAGTAGCATGGAAATCATGCCGTATCAGTGACTAGTCTAATATAAGAGTAGTGAGGTTTCAGGGATACCTTCCTTATCAGTGACTAGCCATAGGATAAGCCTACCGCTAAGTGTGTTTTGGCTCACAAGGGCCAAAACCCACAAGATTTGCCTTTGTCAAACAAGTTCCAGTAACAAGTGGATATATCCTGAACAATCTGCCATACCACCGCTAACTTTCTTCACACTCAGCATTATTTGATCCTAACTAATTACCTTTTATTCTACTGAGAGGGGATAAAGTGAGATCTTGCCCTGGAGAGAGACTATCCATTTGTCTAATTTCTTTCCATGATATTCTTTTCCACGTGTTGGATTGATGATGTGTGTTGAGAGAAGGAAGGAAACTCAAACAGGATAATCCCAAAAGGGATAGGAATGAAATAGTGAAATGGATATGGAGAATTACTGCGACAATAAAAGGGAAGTGAACTGTTGTTCACTACCTGAAGCGGAATGGCAACAACCCAAACGATTAGTTAAGGATAGGAGTCAGACAAAAGACACAGAGTCAAGAAGGAACTTTCTAGATCTCAGTGAGGAAAAAAGTTTCTTTTGGACTGTGTTGTGTCTACAGGTTTCGACACTTCGGAGAACTTACGAGGGAATCCGTAAGAACAACAATTTTGTTATCATTTGATAACAAGTCGGTATAACTCCGACTCAACTTCCACCATGGCTTGACACCCACACCTAAGACAAGACCTAAGAAGAGAACAAATAAATCTCCCCCCCTGTATCTATGTCTAAATTGTCCAAATCACACTCAGGAGTCTTCGAAAATGTGTGGGGCTGGGGTAAAAGGAGTCAGGGTTAGGAAGGAATGTTGTTTTCAAGGGTTTGGAGCGTGAGTGACATGCTATGAATGAATTAAAGGTTGACACTTGTAGCGCATTCTGTGTCTGCATCTATATGCGCGTATGCTGTTTTTCTTGCATCTGCACAAGTGTTGGACATCTGTGCTGTCTTCTGGATTTGGGATCGTCTGAGATATTCAGGCAAAGGGACACTACAATCGTGAAAGTGAGGTCCATCGCTCAGTCAGCTCCCCTGATTTACATACATATATATATATATATATACTTGTGAATGAGACCGTAGGCTGGTCGGTACCTAGGAAGTCATTTTGTCTTGAACTTCTTTTGAGAAGAATGAGAAATTGCTAAGGGTTTGACTCTGACATTTTCATAAAGTCAACAAAGGGGACATAGAGTCATTGTCATAGTTAGCTAAGCGTGGAGGACTGTCCGAGAAGTTGACCTGATTAAATAGTCGGTCCGGAGAGTTAGCACCTCGGGGCTCGACATACGGGTCAGTCTTAAGGCGTTCTACCGCGCGTATGCCTATGCTACGGCGATCGAGAAAATGCCCTCGGCTGACCTACCTCTGCGATTGCATGTAAAAACCTTCGTATGTGGGTCAGTAGCTCAACAGGGATACGCCCACCTAAGGGATGGTGACAGCTCCCGCAGGTGGAGGTATGTTGTACCTCGAGGGAGCCTAACCTGTCGTAGGGAGTCGCGAGGGGTATAGCACGCGCGCACGGTCGGAGTTGGTATTGCGTAAAGTGACAAAGAAACTCCTGCGTGACACGACCGTGAGGTCCGACACAAAAACTACTTTGCGTCTGGGTGTGGAACCGCCGCGCGCGACAGGTGGCGCCGTTGCTGGGGATCTCGCTTCCTAACTGAGGTCCTCAGTGAACGAACTCGGGTTTGGTAAGTCGATGATCTAGGCAGAACGACAACTTTAATCTACTTACCGGAAGATAGTTTGACCAAGGATTCTGAGTAGGGAATACGCAGGGGTGACCATTACATATAAACCACTTGGGGATTTTTAGAGCGGAAATAGATACTAGGAGCGAATAGGTGGCACAAGTAAGGCGACAGTCAGCGATAACTTGTGAGAAGGGTCGCCTTAGGAAGTGAAAGGAGAAGTATGTCACGGATAGTAATTTGACGTTATCTAGAATCTCTTAAAGACAGACGGTATTGTGTCAGATAACTTTAAAGGTTATTATCTAACTATTGTCCTCATATTAATAAGGCACCTAACGACCGTGGGGCTGGTACTGGGAGAGGAAGAAGCGGAAAGTAAGGGAAGGTCGCCGATAGAACTATAGAGTTGACCAAAGAGCGGGAGGATTGGAAAAAGGAAAATGAAGGGCTAGAGGAGAAGGAAGAAATTAGACTTTTGTTAGGGTTGTACTTGCAAGGAAAGTTTACGAATGAAGGTGTGTTCAGTCAGAAGTCTGACAGATCCACAAAAGAGGACGAACAGAAAGGATAGAACAACTTATTATGTCGGCGGTAGTGACTTGCAAAGAGAGGCATATAATCCTAAGTGTAGTCAGCAAGGCAGGGAGGAAGTAAGTGTCAAACTATGTTGTTTATTTTCAACTTGGTGACTATATTCAGGCATGAGGGTAGTTGCTTAAAACTCATACACTCTGGACCATCTACTTGAATATACCCAGTTGAATCTAAGCGCTTAAATCCATTCTCTTGAGGCCATTCATTTGAGGTTATTCATTTAAAAATTATTCATTCATGACAGTCTACTTTATGCATTTTATTCATAGTTAATTGCTTGAGTTGTCCATCGGAGTTTATTTATTCTAAACTACGCACTTAAATTCATCCGTCTGAGCTAATCAAATTTCATTATTCATCTGTGTTTATTTCACTTAAGTCCATACATCTGGATTGCTCTCCTTATAAAGGGATAGAGAAGCTACGCAGAATCCAAGTCCGACGCGGGTTCGGGGGTGAATGGAGCGACCGACTCCTTGGGAGGAGAAATTCTCTCAAAGAAGTGGTCAATGTGTAGAGTCTATCCTTGAGGGGAGTTACAATCCTAAGTTATCCTTTCCCTGACAAGATGGCTCGAAGGAACTATAAATCTGTCTTCTAAGGTAGTAGTGAGACCCGCGCCGGAACTATGTTTCTGGTCCATAGTGGGATGTTGTCACCTGACCCTTTGCGGAATTGTGACTACATTACGACTGAGACGGAGGAAAGTGCTTGAACCTTGTTAGACTATGGTCTATAATGGAGACAACTACTGCATGCCGCAAGGAGGTAGGGGGTGATTCCCCAATTATCCTTGTGTCAAGTGGGTTCATCATCACGAGAAAGGGATATGTCATCCTGTGACGTGTACGGTGAGGTTGTCTACTAATTAACCAAAGTTTGCAAGGAACGGATACTGGAATCGGAGGGTGAAACAGTGAGGCTTGGTCCTTGAGTGGGGCTCGGGAGCCTAAGATGTTATCCCTTTAGGGAATTACACTGCCCCTTGACACAATATACTCCTGTCAGAGCCCAGGGAGTAGAATGTAGTACTCTCATTATGTTTGCATCCAAAAACATTTATCATTAAAAATTTTATTGATTACAAAATGACTATTGCCTATGATCGTAACAGATACCGTAAGTTTTTCGTCATCACCAATGCATGCATATGCTTATTAGGCTTGTCACTTTGCTGCTAAAACTATTTACATACTCAACTAGTATAATTAATGCATTACTATCGCAATGTACTATTATGAACTGCTTTCGAATGGTCTTAGGCGTTTGGAAATTAGCAATGGTAATAAGATATGTTTTGAATGTTACCTTTCGAAAAGAATATAGTAGGAAGAAGGGACTTTGTAAAGTGATGAGAGGTTTTATTAGGCGTTTATCTATGTGAGCATGACCTAGGGGTAGCAAAAGAAGCACACTCCAGGGACGATTGTGAGATGTTTGCCAGATACATTAAGACAGGGATGACTGAATTTGATACACAAGGGAGGTTGGTTGCCAGCGCTAGACAGACAGTCCCACGACATCCAAGAGTGACAGAGTAGAACTTCATCAGATATTGGGGTTGGATAGTATCTTCCTAGTTTAGAAAGAGGTGAAAATATGAACTCCGAAATAAAATTGAAGTTTTGTCCGGTAAGAGGGAACATGGGAGAGTAGAATGCAGTCTGGGAAGAAAGCGAGTTCTATCCTTAAGTTTGATAGACTAAAGTTTAGAATAATATAAGGAAACACATAGACATTTGAAGGTAGACAATGATGATGAGAGAGATGAGTCGCAAGTCTGACTCATTATAACATACTTTATATTTATATATGTATCCAAAGGGGATGAGCTAAAGATCACAAACACTTTCACATTGCGAGTGAATCCTTGTCTATGGTTTGAGTCTTTTTGTGAGTCAGTATCTCCCTTTGTCTATCACTATTAGACTCATTTGAGGCCTAAAGATTGTGGTAGAGGAACGGGCGGATCAATGCTTTGTGTGAAAGTCAGAAGAAGGTTGTATGACCAAGATATTAGAAGGATTGATTATATGTTTGAGAAAACCATGTCATGACATGGACAAACTCTTTTCAATGAGTGGAAACCTTTTGCAATCATTGTTTTCTTTGAATGGGATGTTTGTTTTGATGGTTTCAGACAAGCAAAGAGTCAACAAATATTTATTTTAAAAATAATATTTTTTTTAATAAAAAATTTATATAATACAAATGACCCCGAGGTGCATGCCTCACCAAACTATGATCAAAGACTTGGAGGGCACAACCCTAAGTGATAGTCTGACGAATGCTCAATTTTTTTATATTTAAAAAGTATCGTTCATCCACCCTAAGGTTTTATAAAAAAATTATATAATACAAATGACCCCGAGGTGCGTGCCTCACCGAACTATAAACAAAGACTTGGAGGGCACAACCCTGAGTGGCAGTCTGACGAATGCTCAATTTTTTTTTATTTAAAAAACATCGTTCATCCACCCTAAGGGTTAACCTGAGGGCATAAATTACCAAGCCTATGGTGGAAATTTGACATCGTTGGGACGTAGCTCCCAGCGTGGCCTGCTGACCTAGCATAACCAGGCAGCGGACCCTTCGACTATGGCCTCGAAAAGAAACTAGAGGGGTGGCCACCCCAATGAAAGGATTTATTCAGGTGGATATCGAAGGGGTAAAGATTAGTCTTGAAAGATAGGATGAATATTCCATCGTTGCGCAACCAACGAGGGTAACCACCGATAAACAACAACGTGGTGGGCCTCAACTCCGGCCTGATCAACAGGACTGTGGTGGGTCATGATAGAGACCGTTGTCCTCCTGTATTAGGCTTCGGGCATGACGACAGACAACTTTGGATTGTGATATCAAGAGTTGAACACCCAAGGTCTCGGTTAGGACCCGCGTTTGACGGGTTGAGTTCGCACGCGGACACGGACCCTGAAAACAACCAACGAATACCTGGGCCAAAGACTAAGGGTGTGGGGGATGGAAAGGTGCGTTGTCATACTTGACTATTTCATGTACTGTAATACAGATCAAGTATCCCCACTTCGAGTCATTAAATTTATTTTATGTGGGAGACCCGGGTTAAAATTCCGGCAGTAATAATGAAAAGTAAGGTGACGGCGTCAATCCTCAAACCACATTTCATTCCAGGATTTGGATTTGACGATTTGCTTGTCGGAAAACATCTTTTATTTGCATATAGTTCTCCAGCGACGGGGACGTCGCTTAATAAGGTCTGGGATACTGTCGGACCAAATACCCTTACAAGGGTATTTGGCCATGCTTTTGCATTCGACACGGTGATGACACCGGCTACCATGATGGAGTCAGACTGGAATAGAAAAGGGTGTGCACGCTTCAGCGTGACACTCGAAACGAATTCCTCGGCCATTAAAGCCGGGGCAAAATCGGTGAGAAAATTTTGTTAAGTATGGGTGCGCGTTCTTATGATGCACGCTGTGAAGGTTAGGATCTGCAGTAATACCCTTCGACCGAAGAAGTTGAGGGGTCGATAGGGTTGATGATATGACGAGTAGATCTACGATGTAAGCTGAGACTTAATCGTCAGTACATCAGTCAGAATAAATTAATACGCGCCCCGGTCGTACGACCGGAGCAATTATTAGTGTATGATCATCGGGGTTGAGGTAGCACCCCGGTTGTTGACGTTTGCTCGAGCGGTACCTTTATCCCTACTAGTGCACCGTAAGCGAGGTTGAGGCTCTAGCTCAGCCTTTCGTAGGTAGAAAGGGAGTCACCCCTTGGGAGGCGACTTCCTGACCGCATGACTACCCTAGTGACCAGTGTCGTCGTCCCTCTGCAAAGGGAGACGCCGTTGCGAACCCTGATATCGTCCGCACAGGGCCTAGACTCGTACTGCTGGAAACCGGTGCCCGCCTACCTGATGGCACTGGGCCTGTGGAAATGCCTACTTGTCTTCTTCTGATCGGCCTCGTGTACCCGACAGGTTTACTAGGTATGGTACCAGCCTACCTGCTACTTGAGTGTTTTCCCCGCTGTTCTGAGTTTGCGGGTTTATCCCGCTACCTCATAACTTTCCCGCCGCATCCCTCTAGGTCACGACTACAGGTAAGTACCGGGCCTACGGGCCTTCTGAGCAACTAAGTACCCTTGCTGGTCACACACACACACTCAAGCCGGCGAGCACGCAGGCAGGCACGGAGACCAGCAACGAGCACACATGCAAAGGCTAGAACGGGTTCAGGCCGCTGGATGGACCGAGTCCGATACTATATATATAGTAAAGCTGCTCCCCTTCTACCTGAAGTGGAAGCTAGCTTAGTAGGTTTCAGTGATTGCTTGACAAACGGGAGACGTAGGGATCGAGGCATACCGCCTCTGAGCTAGCTCCTTTTTCTGGCAAGAAGCTCAACTACTATTTACCCCACGCCCGGACGGTTGGGGCTTGAACCCACGACCTCAGTTCTACGAGTGGTTGGTTAGTTGAAACCTGAACCTCTACCCGACACTTGGAAGGATAGGGAAGTTAAGCTGTTAGATTCTGTTTTTTTTCTTAGTTCCTATTTTTCTTATTTCTTATTTCTTTATTTCTTATTTCTTATTTTTCTTATTTCTTATCTCCGATATTCCTCGCCATTCCCGTAACTAAGGTCTACAATTTTTCTATGAATCTGTCGAAGGATCCCAGGCAGATTCATTCCCGGGGCTTTCCCGACGTCTGTGTCGGTATCCAAGTCCGAAACATGCCAGAGGGAAACGAGGAGCTCGCAGCGAGGAGGACAGCGTGCAGGAGTGCACGAGCAGAGGTTGGAAGGGCAAGCGCGGGGATAGTGCACGCGCAACAGACTGGAGATGGAGAGTGTAGAGCAGCGGAGACAGCGAGCGGGAGTGCGCGCGCAAAGGTTGAGAAAGCGCTGGGGTAACACACGCGCAACCGACTAGAATCGCGCCGGGGAGGTAGTAAGAGGAATAGAAGAAGAAGAAGAAGAAGAAAAAGAAGAAGAAGAAGAAGAGGAAGAAGGAGAGGGAGACGAGAAGGGGGTCTTCATCGCAACGGGGTAGATTGCTATAATCATCGATCTTGAAATGCCTAGTAACCGCGCGTCATCAGCCTCGATGATTACGTCCCGGCCCTCCGCGCACGTATCCGTCACTCCTACTGATTGTCTGGATTGCGGTGATCTCGGCGGATTGGCGCTGGGGGTGCTAGGAAAAGGTTCATTGAACCTTATCGCGAAGAAGAAGAGTAGAAGAAGAAGGAGGAGGAGGAGGAGGAGGAGAGAAGAAGTAGGAGGAGAAAGGGGGAAAACACTTACCTGACCGTGCAACAAGCACGACAATGACGAGAGGCAGACGACGATGACGGGCTGACGACGACGACGGTTCGACGGCAACGTGGAGCGGGAACGAAAACAGGTAAGCCTCAATCATACGGCTTACCTCGGGATAAATCGATGGGATAAAACAAAATAAATAAAATAAATAAATAAATAAGTAAATAAATAAATAAATAAAATACTAAAAAACGAATGAATTTAACGCTACTACGTGGAAATATACACTACCACACTCGTTTGAGTGTGTGTGTGTGTGTGCGTGTGTGTGAGTGGGCGTGCATGAGAGAGAAAGAGAGAGAGATTTTTTCTCCTTTCTCTTTTAAGTCCACCATCTCTCCTCAACCTCTCGCTACCTGACTTCACTGCGTCTGCAGACTACGAGAAAGAGAGAGATTGGGCGGATACCAGAGGTACTTACCTGTAGCACCGTTGCTCTAACTTTGTCTTCGAGGTACCTGCATCAAGGTGCCACTTCAGAGTTAGTATCTGGCACATGTGTGTGAGTGAGAGAGAGGAGATGATAAGTCTCCAACCTTGGCCAACAGCTCTCCGGCCCACGGCTCGCCGCGCGCTACGAAACAAATCGCTCAGAGGGGAACGGACTGGGCACACGGAGAGAGAGAGAGAGAGAGTGTGAGAGGAGAGAGAGAGATCGAGGTGTGTGTGTGTGTGTGTGTGAGTGAGAGAGAGGAAACGTTTTTGCTCATCCTATCGATGGAATGTGTGTGTGTGTGTGTGTGTGTGTGTGTGNTGTGTGTGTGTGTGTGTGTGTGTGTGTGTGTGTGTGTGTGTGTGTGTGTGTGTGTGTGTGTGTGTGTGTGTGTGTGTGTATGTACGTGAGTGTGTGAGTGAGGGAGAGAGAGCACATAACTGTTGTATGCTGACGACAGTCATTAGTGATGACGTCACGTACATTGGTCTTCAACTTCGACGTGATCAAGTTACATAACGTAGATAGGGGTAGATAGGCTGATTAGAGTGGGGTGGACGCTAAGCGCCACATCCGTAAGAGCAACAATAGATACCGTATTGATGTGACCTGAGAGCACGGGCATAGACATTTGGGTTCATTGTATTGCTCTTATTAGGATGGTATCTTGGTACACTGAACTCTCTAGGCTACTTCGTGATTCGGATTTCTGTGTATCGTTCTCCATCATACTTTTGCGTTCCTTTTACGAAACAAAATCCGATCCATCCAATAGTAGTAATGTCGCTACAACAGTAACAACACTAACGACGAGGGATAAACCGGAAGTTGAGATAACGAGAAAAGATATTGGCAAGGAAGAGGGGCGCAAGAAGAGGGAGAAGGAAATCGTGCGAGGGAGAACGAAGGGAGAGATGAAGGGGAGATGAGACGACGACAAGGAAGAGGAGAAGAAGGAGGTACGGGTTGACAGCACGGGGGAACGAAGGAGACCGCGCGGAGAAAGGGGTAGAAAAGAAAGGAAAAGAAGAAGAAGAAGAAAAAAAAAAGAAGTAGAAGAAAATGAGAAAGAAGTAGAAGGAGGGAGAAGGAGAAGGAGAAGAAGACATAGGAGAAAGAGAGAAAGAGAGAGAGGAAGAGAGAAGAAGAGAGCACTACGATCGGCTCGATGGGCAATTTACCGCGCAGTAAGTGAGTCTTCGAGGTCGCGGCCGGCCCGTGCAACTGTCATTAAAAGGATGAGCAAAGTCGAATGAATCTCCCGCTACATCCGGGAGGTATACACCGTCGCTTGCGCCATTGCTGCTGCGCCTTCATCACTGCTCGCCTGCTGTCGGACTCTCGATCCCACTCGCCATCAGGGTAGACGTTGGTGTATGTGTGTGTGTGTGTGTGTGTGTGCTGTGTGGGCACGTCACTCACCCGTTTTGGCTGTATCAGGCCATAAGGATAACTTGTACACATTTACTATGTTTTTATTGATTTTATTATTACTAATTGCTATTATTATTATTACATTATTGTTATTATTGTTGCTATTATTATTATTATTATATTATTATTACTATTACTTATTTTTCTCTAATGTACGTCGATATGTTTGTGGCTAGGTTCATTTTAGTTTGAACAACTTATCTCAGTTAACGCCAGGCAAGGGCAAATGTATGCGACGTACATGAGAGGGAGAGAGCTCAGAGAGGATGGGAACGCGACGGGGGAAAAGAGGGAGGAATCGTGCGCAGAAAGGAGAGCGTGGGGAGGAGGTAGGAGAAGGTGGGAGAAGAAGGAGGAGAAGAAACAAGGAGGATACTTACCTGTCAACTGTGGTCCCACTGATCGCGGTTACTGAAGGTAGAAGGTGAGTATGCTTCTGTGTGAGAGAAAGAGAAAGAGAGGTGAGAGAGATCAGAGGAGGAGAGAGGAAGGAGAGAGAGAGGAGAAAAGAGGAGGGGGATGATGATGATAGGTGAAGGATGATGATGATGATGATGTGTAGGCACGTACCTTGTATTGGCGACGGTCTGCATCTGGGCGATATCTCAGAGTACTTCGGGCTGATGATGTGTAGGCACGTACCTTGTATTGGCGACGGTCTGCATCTGGGCGACATCTCAGAGTACTTCGGGTTGCCGCTGATGATAACAGTTGTAGTGTCTTTTTTTAGTCTGTAGTAGCTGTGTAGGAGTAGGCTGGGCGCTGAGCGCCAAGTGTACGTGCGAAGGAACTGGACTCTTACGTTGGTGTGGAGAGAGCATGCTCTCCTTAACATCGGTTTTCAGTACTATGGACCTCTATTGGTGTATTATTGGGGCAATGCTACTCTTTGGACACGACGTGACTATCTGGCTTTCAAAAGTGATGATGTAATCTGGGATTGTCACCTCGCTGTTGCGTATTTTCGTTGTATTATTGTTACTGTTATTATTATTATTATTATTATTATTATTATTATTATTATTATTATTATTATTACTATTACATGCACGGTTGATTGGGTGCATGTGGAGGTCGAGGGTGTGAGTGATACGGGAGACATACCTGGTGCTTGACGTGTGCGGCATTGTCCGAGATCTGCACGTACTCCGGGGAGCTGTTGTCGTCAACTTCGGCGCCGTAGTATAGGCCAGACAGGATCTGCCATGTGTAGTCTGGGCGCCGAGCGCTAGATAGGATATCAACTCTGGTTCCTCATTGATGATGATGATATTATTCCAGCCAATATCATTTATGAGCTTTTGCTGGTGTGACTCGTGATGCAATTCTGTTGTTTGTTCGAGGTCACGACTATCTGGTCTCATGTATACGATGCGGCTTTGAATTAGGAATTTCGCCATCGATCATTTTCTCGCATTTTGTGTGATTTTATTATTTTTTTTATTACTACTATTACTGATTGATTGGTATTTTCTCTGTTATTATTATTATTATTATTATTATTATTATTATTATTATTATTATCATATTGTTGCCATTATTACTATTGTTGATATTATTATTACTATTATTATTATTACCATTTATTACTATTATTAAACAATTATTTTATCTACCTTACCTGCCTTCTCGCTACCTGACTTCTTAGTACCTGCAGACTAAAAGAGGGAGCCTATGGATATGAGGATTGACTACATTGGAGTCGGAGTCGACATTGGATTCAGACTCGACACCGGGTTCAGATATTCGACGAGGACTTATTTGGGGCTGGTACCAAGACTTGATATCAATGACATTCCCATCTTTCTTTTTTCTCTTCGTCTGATCCCGTTCTCTTCGTCTGTGTATATACGGGGATTGTGCCAAGCTGTCCGTTACGTGACTCTGGCACGTGCTACTTCGTTTCTTCTCTGCCTTTTGCCTTCCTGGAAATTTGCAAAATGAACGCCCGACATTACGGCTCCCATGTCAGCTCTACTCTGATACGTCCCCCACGCGAGGAGCAACTACCAAGCAGATTGAATGCTGATTGATTCACTTATACAATGCAAAAACTTGCTTCACATCAGTGGCCTTCCAACAACTTCCCTGGGGCAATCATCAATGACATCATCTGAGCCCGCCAAACTGAGACTCACCCATGCGCTTGCACTTGCACACACAACGTCCAAACTCTACGAATAAGCACGTGGCATACTGTGTGTTGGGGGATGAGGTGGTGAAATTAGGAGAGAAACCGTACGTGGTGGAGAGGAGGTCGACATTGGTGTTGACATCATCACTCGCTGGTAGTCAAGTTGTCTGGTTGATGTCATACTATAGTTGTAGTGATAGGCTGTAGAGTAGATAGGGCACCTGTCGCCATTCAGAAGAGAGAGCTACATTGGGTTATGCTGTTGGTGTGGCCCTGTTCGGCTTGGACATTGACTCACGATTCTTTTGTATCGTTCTCAAATGAATGGTTACTCGGTTCCATTGTGCCATCTGCTCTTGCTTTGACTACTTTGGACTTCAGTGTGATTTTGCAATCTGGATTTCAATGCTTCATCCACATTCATGTCCGGAGTATTTTTGTTATTAATACTAATATTATTATTATTGTTATTATTATTATTATTATTATTATTATTATTATTATTATTATTATTATTATTATCGTTATTATTATAATTGGTCTCGTTTCGTTCACCTTTCCATGCATGTAAACAGCAGCACGACAAACTGGGGACACAGCGCCCGCATCACTCTCTGTTCACATACATAGGCTCGCCCTGGATACCACACACACACAACACCTTGCATGCCTGTACAGACACACTACATCTACATAGAGTCAAGGCCAACAGGCGGGCAGACCAACGACCAGCGAATGAACAAACTTGGACAGACCGGAAACAGAGACAGAAAAGAACACACAGACTAAGACAGACACACAGACAGACTCAGACAGACACACGAGCAAACATACACAGTCTGGGACTGACAAGACACGGTCCGAGACAGACATGCACAGTCTGAGGCAGACGGACAGTCTGGAGCATACACCCAAATACGTGGTCAACGTTGTGACGCGCGCAGACATATGCTGTGACGCGGACAAATACTGTGGCATACACAGTCACAATGACACGTGCACGCAGCATACATACACAGTTCCGGAGGCAGACATTGTGAAACCACACAGATATACAGCCACGCAGGTGCAATGACAAGGTGACACAATCACGCCGTGACAGGTACGCTGTAACGCAGGCACCATGACACTTACACGGGTGACACACAGACACATACACTGAATGAGTATGTGGGGTGGGTTTTATGGCATTGACAGACTGGGTTCTTGGACTTAACCACGTTCTCATCAGGGGTTTGGACCGACAGTCTGCTAGCATTGCAAGGCAAGTGTGAGTAAAGTGGGGACCACTTCCATCTCTCAGGGGTATGTTAACTCTGTGCAATACGGTGTGTCCTTGTCCATCAGTGGAATATATCATGGGAAGAAAGGTTGGGGACGTGCGATGCACCACCGATGACGTCGTGAGGATGGGCCTGTCATCCGCCGAGCTCATTGGGATACACGCCCTGCCTATTGTGTCCCTGTTGTGGTCTCCCCGTGTTGCACATTGTGACGGATCATGTTACGTTACTGCTCCGCTGTGTTTTGATAAAAAGGACGGACAAACAAACCAGACACACAAGCAGATTTGGGAGACCAGACAGATAAGCAGATTCGGCAGACAGGTACACAGCCAGGGTGACATACACAGAGACTCGCAGTGCAATGTGACACGCACACGCGGTGAGACATACACACAGACATAGTGAGGTTGTTGCACCATATCTCTTTCTTCGTCTGATCGCCCTCGTCCTCGTCTGTGTACGTTTGGGACTGGCGCATTCCTCCTGTATGAGCGCCAAGGCCCTTCACACCCATGATGGTGATGATGCATGCTTGGTCTGCATTTCGACATGGATTGGTCTAATCGCTGGTATTTTGCCCTCCACTGTGCTATCCTGTACTATGTGAGAGAGAGGTCAGTTCTTGCTTTGGTCTGCACCCTTATGATATGCAATGTTCGCCGTGTCACACAAATACACAGGGTCACATACATGGTGACACGAGAGGCACAGGTATCCTAAGGGCACAAACACAAAGTGAAACACAGGGAGACACACGCCGAGAAAGGGAGAGAACTTACTTGGTCGCTACCAACTGTCGACCCTGAGTATATTATTATTATTATTATTATTATTATTATTTTATGTCTGTATTCTGATTGTTATCATTAGGCATCATACATAGCCAGAGAAGGAGAGTATGGGGCATTGGAGAGGAGGGAGACGCTATCATGGTGCCCACCTCCTCCATCCTCCTCCGTACTTATCTTTGTGTGATCCTCTCAAATACATGCCCCTCGACTTATTGATTAGGGCTTGATCCCCGTTAAGTTAATCCTTACCTCAGCCAACCCTAAGAGCCCAGCAATCGATTGCATGAGTTGTACATGACCAATGACAGGGCGATTGCGGGAGCTCTGCCGGAGTTCAGGCGGAACACTGGAGGCAGGGAACAGTGAGGTATGTGTACGTCAACATAAACCCTAAACCCTAAACCCTAAATCTGTAACTTTTAGGCTGCTACCTATGACTATGTTAGTAACAAGGATACAACAATCTTGCTGTGGGCATTGATTGGGAAGTATGGATACAAACCACCAACCTCTCGCGATCATTCTCTCTACACTCCATCTAAACGATGGTGGGTACCTTGATTTGAGCTTGCCATTACCATGAATCACACTGATCAATACTTATTATGCATCTGATCCAGCATAATTTCTCAAACTAGTAACGATTCAGGGCACAAGTGTCATCGAAAGCGATAACTTGATCTATCAATAAGGCTTGTGTGGAGGTAAGAATAGCAGGGACAACCTGCCGTAACTCCGGTGAGCTTTATATTTGGTCAGTGGTAAGAACAGGATCGTTGGACACCCGCCTTATTGAGGACTAGCCGCTGATAAGAGTAGCAGAAAAATCTTGTCTTATTAGCGACTAGTCTGACATAAGAGTTGTGAGGTTTCAAGGACACCTGCCTTATCATTGATCAAACCTAACATTCATTCAGTGATAAGAGTAGTAAGGATCCTTGGACATCCGTCTTATTGAGGGCTAGCCAGTGATAAGAGTAGCAGGGGAATCCTCTCGTATCAGCGACTAGTCTGACATAAGAGTTGTGAGGTTTCAAGGACACYTGCCTTATCATTGATCAAACCTAACATTCATTCAGTGGTAAGAGTAGTAAGGATCCTTGGACACCCGTCTTATTGAGGGCTAGCCAGTGATAAGAGTAGCAAGGGAATCCTGTCTTATCAGTGACTAGTCTGATATAAGAGTAGCGAGGTTTCAAGGACACCCGCCTTATCAATAAACATCCTGGAACTTAGTCAGTGATAAGAGTAGCAAGGATCCTTGGGCACCCGCCTTATTGAGGGTTAGTCAGTGATAAAAGTAGCAGGGGAATACTGCCTTATCATTAACTAATCCGATATAAGAAGTAGCGAGGTTTCAAGGACACCTGCCTTATAAGTGGCTAACCATAGGATAAACCTACCACTAAATGTGCTTGGCACACAGTGGCCAAAACCCACAAGTTTGCCCTTGTCAAACAAAGCTCAAGTAACAGATGGATATGTCCTAAATGGTCTGCCATACCGCCAGTTTTCTCCACAATCTGCATTGTTCAGTCCTAACTAACTATTTTTGATTCTACTGAAAGGGGATAAGTGAGAACTTGCCTCAAAGAAAGACTATCAATTCATCTGATTCCTTTCAATGAGATTTTTTCCATAAGTTGGATTGATGATGTGATCATGTGTGTTGGGAGAAGGAAAGGGACCTCAGATAGGATAATCCCAAAAGAGATAAGAATGAGATAGTGAAAAGGAGTATGGAGAATTACCGTGATAGTAAAAGGGGAGTGAATTATTCTTCACTATCTGAAGCAGAATGGGCAACAACCCAAACAATTAGTTAAGAATAGTAGGAGTCAGACAGGGAACACAGAGCGTAGAAGGAACTTTCTAGATCTCAGTTAGGAAGAGAGATGTTAAGATTCTCTTGGACTGTGTTGTGTCTACAAGTTTCGACACTTCGGAGAACTTACGGAGAATCCGTAAGAGCAGCAATTCTGTTATCTCTAGATAACAGGTCGGTAGAACTCCAACTCAACTTCTACCATGGCTTGACACCCACACCTAAGACAAGACCTAAGAAAGGAACATATAAATCTTCCCCCTGTATCTATACCTAAATTGTCCAAATCACACTCTGAAGTCTTCGAAAATCTGTGGGGTTGGGGAAAAAGGAGTCATGGTTAGGAAGGAATGTTGTTTTCAAAGGTTTGGGGCGTGAGTGGCATACTGTGAATGGGTTAAAGGTTGACGCTCGTAGCGCATTCAGTATCTGCATTTGTATATGTGTATGTGTTTTCCTGCATCTGCGCAGGTGTTGGACATTTGTATTGTCTCCTGAGTTTGGGATCTTCTGGATATTCGAGCAAAGGGGCACAACAATCGTGAAAGTGAGGTCCACCGCTCAGTCAGCTCCCCTGATTTACATACATATATACATATATATATACTTGTGAATGGGATCGTAGGCTGGTCGGTATCTAGGAAGTCATTTGTCTGGGGCTTCTTTTGAGAAGAATGAGAGATTACTAAGGGCTTGACTCTGACATTTTTTATAAGGTCAACAAAGGAAACATAGAATCATTGTCTTAAGCTAGCTAAGCGTGAAAGACTGTCCGGGGCTCGACATACGGGCCAGTCTTAAGGCGTTCTACCGCGCGTATGCCTATGCTACGGCGATCGAGAAAACGCCATCGCCTCGCCTACCTCTGCGATTGCATGTAAAAACCTTCGCACGTGGGTCAGTAGCTCAGCAAGGATACGCCCACCTAAGGGATGGTGACAACTCCCGCAGGTGGAGGTAATGTTGTACCTCGCGGGTTCCCTAACCTGTCGTAGGGAATCGTGAGAGGTATAGCACGTGCGCACGGTCGAAGTGGTGTTTACGTTAAAGTCACGAAGGAAACTCCTGCGTGACACGACCGCGAGGTCCGACACAAAACTACTTTGCGTCTAGGGTGTGGGACCGCCGCTCGCGACAACGGGCTCAGGCCACTAGGCGGACCGAGCCTTGCTCAACTACTACATACATACTGAGTTGCTCCCCTTCTACTCGAAGTGGGAGCTAACTCAGTAGGTTTAGGTGTTGTTTGTTACGTAAGGGATATAGGGATCGAAGCCTACTGACACATGAGCTAACTCCCTTTTTGCGGGTAGCTCAACTGCAATTTTTGCCCAGGTTGCGGTCGGCCGGGACTGGAACCCGCAACCTCGAGATCAGGAGAAGTTGCAGTAAAAACCCCTTGTGACAGTTGGCACAACGGGGTAGTTAGTAATTCAGATTTTCTCTTCATTTTGATATTTCTTTCATTTATTTATTTATTTATTTTGTTTTGTTTTAGTTAGATTCGTTTTTATTAGTTTTTATTATTTCTTTTGTCCGCGTGTGTTGTCGATGGTTTCACTTTAATGAATCTGCCTATACCACCAGGGCAGATTCAGTGAAAACAAGGTGGAGACCCTGCCGCGACCTCGACCAGGTTGGATCTACCTATGAGGCGGAGAAGATCGAGCACCGCGCACAGGGAGCTACCTGCGAACGAGCTTGGATGCCAGCAAGGAGGGCAGTGTGCGGGAGTGCGCGCGCGGAGGTTGGAAGAGCAAGCGCGGGGGTAGTGCACACGCGGTGGAGATGGCGCACGGGGAGCAACGAAGAGTTTGCGCAGAGAAAGCAGAGAAGTAGAGGCGCAAGGAGAAGAAGAAGAAGCAGTAGAAGGAGGAGGAGAGAGGGAAGGAGGAAGAACAACGTACCTGGCTTTGCGAACGACGATGGCGATGCGAGGCTGAACTCGTCATCTGCCTGGCATAACGAGGAACACGCGAGTGCCCTACGAGGGTCAAAGGAGACGGGCGCAATTGTCAACGTGACCAGTCGAAGGAGAACACGGAAAGAACACCGGGAGAACCGCACGGAGGTAGGGGAAGACCGCGCGGAGGAAGAAGAAAACATGGAGGAAGAAGAAAACGCAGAGGAGTAGTGATAGAAGAAGAAAAAGGACAAAGGTGGGAAAGAGAAAAAGAAAGAAGGGCGGCTTACCTGAGATCCGCCCGACATGTCAGAATGCATGATGTGACTATCGCGCCCCGAATGCTATGGTCGGTATACCGTATATCGTGACGACACTAGTTACGGGACGAGGAAGCACTTGGCTGACGACTCCGACGACTCCGACGACTCCGACGACGGGGAAACGAGAGAGAGAACAGGTAACGCTCTAATCACGAGACTTACCTCATAATACCTCCGTCGATAGAAAATAAATAAATAGATAAGTAAATAAATAAATAAATAAATAAATAAATAAATAAATAAAATCGAACAAATCTACCACTACTACGCACATATGTGTGTGGGAAAGTGAGAGAGAGACTATAAGTCTCCAACCTTGGCCGACAGTCAAGTCTCCTACCTGCGACTCACCACGCGTAGCTTTGATCGATAGAATGAGCAAATCAAAAAGTGTCAGTGCATATTGCCACGTTTCAGCGAAAGATTCATCCCGTTTTTGCTCATCCTATCGATGGACTCTGTGTGTGTGTGTGTGTGTGTGTATGTGTGTGTGTATGTGTATGTGTGTGTGACGGAATGCGCGACAAGCCTCACGCTACTTTGATCGATAGAATGAGCAAATCAAAAAGTGTCAGTGTATATCTCCACGTTTCAGCGGAAGATTCATTCCGTTTTTTTTTGCTCATCCTATCGATGGAATGTGTGTGAGTGTGTGCGCGCGTGTGCGTGTGTGTGTGTGTGTGTGTGTGTGTGTGTGTGTGTGTGTGTGTGTGTGTGTGTGTGTGTGTGTGTGTG
>BFEA01000016.1:1896639-1907925 GCA_003427395.1 Chara braunii | reverse complement strand
TAAACCCTAAACCCTAAACCCTAAATCTATAACCTTTAGGCTGCTACCTATGACTATGTTAGTAACAAGGGTACAACGATCTTGCTATGTGGATGTTCTTTTAGGATGTGGATGCAAAGGGAGTCGATTACTCATATTCACTCTCTATACGTCACCTAATGATGATGGGTATGTGTTGTTTCAGTTTGTTGTGATTGAATGCAACGGTGATGATTCTTATCATTTAATCCTTGTCATACGCCTGATCCGAGCATAAGTTTTCGAAACTGACAACGGTTCAAGGCGAGTGCCAACAAAGGCGATAACTTGATCCGTCGATAAGACTTGTGTGGAGGTAAGAATAACAGGGAAAGCCTGCCTTATCTCCGATAAGCCTTACACTCGATCAGTAGTAAGAATGACAGGATTCCTTGAACACCAGCCTTATTGAGGCCTATCCAGTGATAAGAGTAGCAGGGAAATTCTGGCTTATCAGTGACTAATCTGATATAAGAGTAGTGAGGTTTCAAGGACACCTGCCTTATCATTGATCTACAAAATATTCATTCAGTGGTAAGAGTAGCAAGGATCATTGGACACCCGTCTTATTGAGGGCTAGCCAGTGATAAGAGAAGTAGGGAAATCATGCGTTATCAGTGACTAGTCTGATATAAGAGTAGTGAGGTTTCAATGACACCTGCCTTATCAATAAACATCCTAGCGCTTAGTCTGTCATAAGAATAACAAGGATCCTTTGACATCCGCCTTATTGAGGGCTAGCCAGTGATAAGAGTAGCGGCGAAATCCTGCCTTATCAGTGACTAGTTTGATATAAGAGTAGTGAGGTTTCAAGGATACCTGCCTTATCAGTGACTAGCCATAGGATAAGCTCACCGCTAAGTGTGCTTTGACTCACAAGGGTCAAAACCCACAAGATTTATCTTTGTCAAACAAGTTCCAGTAACAAGTGGATATATCCTGAATGATGTGCCATACCACCGCTAACTTTCTTCACTCTTAGCATTATTTGATCCTAACTAATTACCTTTGATTCTACTGAGAGGGGATAAATTGAGATCTTGCCTCAGAGAGAGACTATCCATTTGTCTGATTTCTTTCCATGATATTCTTTTCCACAGGTTGGATTGATGATGTGTGTTGGGAGAAGGAAGGGAACTCAGACAGGATAATCCTAAAAGGGATAGGAATAAGATAGTGAAAGGGATATGGAGAATTACTGCGACAATAAAAAGGAAGTGAACTGTTGTTCACTACCTGAGGCGGAAGGGCAACAACCCAAACGATTAGTTAAGGATAGGAGTCAGACAAAAGACACAGAGTCTAGAAGGAACTTTATAGATCTCAGTAAGGAAAAGAGATGTTAAGTTTCTTTTGGACTGTGTTGTGTGTACAGGTTTCGACACTTCGGAGAACTTACGGGGGAATCCGTAAGAACAACAATTCTGTTATCATTTGATAACAGGTCGGTAGAACTCCGACTCAACTTCCACCATGGCTTGACACCCACACCTAAGACAAGACCTAAGAAGGGAACAGATAAATCTCCCCTCTTGTATCTATGCCTAAATTGTCCAAATCACACTCAAGAGTCTTCGAAAATGTGTAGGGCTGGGGTAAAAGGAGTCAGGGTTAGGAAGGAATGTTGTTTTCAAGGGTTAGGGGCGTGAGTGACATGCTATGAATGGATTAAAGGTTGACGCTTGTAGCACATTCTGTGTCTGCATCTGTATGTGTGTATGTTGTTTTTCTTGCATCTGCACAGGTGTTGGACATCTGTGTTGTCTTCTGAATATGGGATCGTCTGAGATATTCAGGCAAAGGGACACTACAATCGTGAAAGTGAGGTCCACCGCTCAGAGAGCTCCCCTGATTTATATATATATATATATATATATACTTGTGAATGGGATCGTAGGCTGGTCGGTACCTAGAAAGTCATTTTGTCTGGGACTTCTTTTGAGAAGAATGAGAGATTACTAAGGGTTTGACTCTGGCATTTTCATAAAGTCAACAAAGGGGACATAGAGTCATTGTCATAGTTAGCTAACCGTGGAAGACTGTCCGAGAAGTCGACCTGATTAAATAGTCGGTCCGGAGAATTAGCACATCGGGGCTCGACATACGGGTCAGTCTTAAGACGTTCTACCGCACGTATACCTATGCTACGACGATCGGAAAAACGCCCTCGGTTGGCCTACATCTGCGATTGCATGTAAAAGCCTTCGTATGTGGATCAGTAGCTCAGCAGGGATACGCCTACCTAAGGGATGGTGACAACTCCCGCAGGTGGAGGTATGTTGTACCTCGCGGGACCCTAACCTGTCGTAGGGAATCGCGAGAGGTATAACACGCGCGCACGGTCAGAGTTGGTATTGCGTAAAGTGACAAAGAAACTCTTGTGTGATACGACCGTGAGGTCCGACACAAAAACTACTTTGTGTCTGGGTCTGGAACCGCCGCGCGCAACATCGGGATGCAATTCTGTTGTTGGTTCGGGGTCAAGACTATCCGGACTTGTGTATATGATGTTGTTGGATTGTTGAAGTTCGCTATTGTTCATATTCCATTATATTATTATTATTATTATTATTATTTGCACGGTGAGTTGGGGTGAATGTGACATCTGTGTGAGGGGGATCGAGGTGGAAAGTGATATGAGATACATACCTGCTATGGGAAACGTGCGGCATTGGCCGCTATCTGCTGATACTTCTGCGCGTGTTTTCGTCGTCATTCGGTATGTTTGTAGGACCAGATCGGATCTGCCATTAGTAGTGTGGTCGCCGAGAGCCACGTAAGATGCCGACACTTAGTCGGATGATGATGATGATGATGATGGGAGGGAACTTACCTTGTATTGACCATGGGTTGCATGGGCGACATCTCCAAGTACTTCGGATTGCCGCTGATGTCAACAGTCGCATTGTCAATTCGTAGGTAGTAGTAGTTGTGTAGGGAGTAGGCTGGACACCAAGCGCCAGGTAGGGAGATAGGGCCTGGATACTCATGTTGGTGGTGGCGAGAACAAGCTCTCATTGACATTGGTTATCAGAGTTACGAATCTTCATTGGTGTATTATCGGTGCAATGCTGCTCTCTGGATACAGTCTGACTATCTGGTTTCAGAGTGATGATGTAATCAAGAATTGTCATCTCGCTGTTGTTATTTTTTCCTGTATTATTATTATTATTATTATTATTATTATTATTATTATTATTATTATTAGATGTACGAAAGTTCTTGGGTCCGAGTGGCATCTGTGAGTTGGGGAACGAGGTTGTGAGTGAGGAGAGAGACGTACCTTGTGGAGAGGAGATCGGCATTGGTGTTCACGTCATCACTCGCTGGTCGTCAAGTTGTCTGGTTGGTTCCATGCTGTAATTGTAGTATTAGGCTGTAGAGTAGATAGGGCGTCTGGCGCCCATTCAAGAGAAAGAGCTGCATTGGGTTATGCTGATGGTGTTGCCCGATTGGGCTTGAACATTGACTCACGATTCTGCTGTATCGTTCTCAAATGGATGGTTACTTGGTTCCATTGACTATCTGCTCTTGCTTTGACTACTTGGACTTAAGTGTGATTTTACGATTTGGATTTCTGTGATACGTCCACATTCATGTTCCATGCATTTTATTATTATTATTATTATTATTATTACCATTATTATTACTATTATTATTAGTATTATTATTATTACTATTGTGTAATCAGACTCGCTCTCATTCACACCTTTCATGCATGCGAACAGTGGCGCAACAAACAAACGACATACACACACTCAATACTCAGAGATATGACATCCAGATGAGAATTCACTTTTCACTGGCTATAGCGACTCAGTGCCCAAAACAACTCACTGTTCACATACACCGGATCATCCCGGGATGCCCCACGAGCAACACCCCGTTTACAAACACACTCCCACACTATACCTCACAATGTACTACACCTACAACATTGGCTTAGCTCTCCTTCAGCCGTTGCACTCCCGGGTATATACAGACCATTGTTGTACAAAAGATTGTAGCAGCACTCCCGCATGGCCTACACAGAAAATGAATGAATGGCTGGGGGCTGCCTCTTGAGTTATACTTCTGTACATTGTTGGCCTGCCCCTTTGCCACCGGCCATGGTGTTCCCCATCCCGGGGTACTTGCTGAACCGGACTGAGACTGGCTGGATCCTACCACTGACTGACTGTGGACTCACTACTATCCTACCGGGGTCGGACTGTGACTTCGCTACAGTCTAGTCCAACGATAGACTCGCCCCTTGGCGGCTTGCCCACTTACCGACCTTCTAAAAAAAAAGGACTAAAGCTAGACTTCTGGAACTCGCTAAGATTCTGCTCTATAGACCTACAAGATTGAACCCTGCTACCTCCGGACCTAGGACAGCCCTACCAACTGTCTACGAATACACAGGCCACAGGTTCAACTCCTGGGATCCGCGTCTGCTGTTGCAAAGGAGTGAAGGTCGTTCGTACCCCACACAACAGCACTGTGTTTAGCACGTACGAGCACGCTGGGTATCCCACGCACTGCTTACTACACACAACCAGAACTGATAGACAGACGGAAAGGGGACAAGGTACAGACAGATGGACATAAAGATACAAAGGAACAGACATACAGACAGATGAACAGAAAGATACGAAGGAACAGACAGACAGACAGATGGACAAGTGTGACACAGATACTCATTGACACTCGGATGCACGGGTGCGCGCAGTCATGTGGTGACATACAGTCACGCGGGGACACTGTGACGGCCGCATGATGGAGAACTGGCACAAAGTCATACAGACACTGTAACGAACAGAAGAACACGGGTTGTGGTATATGCAACGAAGCATGCCGGGACGCGCGCAAGACGGCAGCACACGGTGCGCCTTCGCCTACACAGTCACGAAACAGATTGTGACATACAGTCACTCACATAAGGTGACACTATAATGCACGCAATGACACGGCGCCCAACGGAATGCAGTCACACACTGGCATAACATACAACGACACTAAGGCATACACAGACGCGGGGGCGCGCATAAATACGTGACGCTTATCCGACATTGTGACACGTCACGGGTAACATACCCACTTAACCATAAACAAGCAAGGGGCACTTACCTTGCATTGACAATGGTCTGCACGGGAGATGTCTACCAAGCGTCAGATTACAGTTATCAACAGTTGCATTGTCGATTAGTGGGCTGTAGTGGCCATGAAAGAGTAGGCTGGGCGCTGAGCCACACGTAGGAAAGAGGGGGGAATGGCCTCTTGTATCAGTATGAAGTAAAGAGCATACTCTCCTTGACATTAAGTCTCAGAACTATGTACCTACAATTGGTGTATCATTGGTGCCATACTGCTCTATAAGGGGTGGTTTTTCGGTGCTTTGGACACTCTGTTTGAACACGGCTGCTCGGAGATCTGGGTTATCTCGCGACTTGGTTTCCCGTGTATCGTTCACACTCATACCCTTAACTATTATTGTTATTATTATTATTATTATTATTATTATTACTATTATTATTATTAATGTTGTTATTATTACTTTTTTTTTATTTTTTTATTTTTTATTAACACGTTATTCATTAAAATAAGACATTATATTATAAATTGGTACTCGAAATCACTATATTTCATACTTGAGTGAAACTTGGGATACGACTAAGGAAACCGAAAAATGCAATTGGTGGGTATTAAATCGAAATAGAAAATAAAGGTTCAAGGCAATCACATATTGAATGACAAGGTTGAACTTCGGATTTCATCGCACTTGGATAAATTTTGTTTCAAATTATGCATGAAATGTATTGTAGATGACATCGTAAGAGGTCTTCGCCAATAATATACTAGAAATCAGTTCAATGGCTGTGGGCAAAGTGGGTCAAGTACGGATTTCGCCGTACTTTGATAAATTTGCAGTGCACAATACGTACTAACACGTGACAAGGCATTGAGACAACACACGAAAATGCAAGCCACATGGCATTAAGACTGCACACAAAGGCAATATGAATGTCATTGAGAACTTGAAGGTCGAACTCCGGATGTCATCGCAATTCGAACAATTTCAAATTTAATTTGGCATGACATTAAATGTTGATGACATTGTACTTGACATGCCGACAAATAACATGAAACTTCAAACTTCACCGCAAAAATTCGAACTCTAGTGAGCTGTCAAGACAACCATTTACAGCGAGCGACATGGTTTAAGTATGAATTTCACGGTTCTTTGTCAATTTAGGAACTTAAAAGACTCTAAGCTTATGAACGTAAGACATCACGACACTCATAAACCGAAAATGAGGACAAACTTTAAGGCTAACCCCTCGATAAGGTTCAACTTCCGATTTCGCACTTTGATTGTACAGTCGTTCCTCGAGTGAAATTTGACATATCTCACACACAAGCCGAAACTCAATCGAGGAGTTAAGGAAGACCTTCTCCATTGTAACTTATGGGACAACTTAACCATGATGACAATGCAATGTGTAACTTGTCGAATTATAATAATTTTATTAGTTGATGAAATAAAAAAGATCACGGACTAAGTCTTACTTGAATGCTAGGACCGCTTATACGCGTCAGAATCCAAAACTCAAGACTTGACCGTTAAATCGGAACGGATAGTGGGTTGATAAAAGTTTGTCACACAAGAAATATGAAAAAATGCCTTAAGTCCTTGACATACAAAGACTTCTTCCACCGAGCTCAAAATTAATCAATATTAACAAACCTCGAAACAAAAACCCGCACTTGTAGATCCTAGAGTTCCTTCGATGGACAGACGCCATTACAATATCCTACCCAATATATAAGTAATCGTTTTCAATCCACTGTTCATTAGGAGTACCAACACCTACTACGAGCACCCGTCACTTTTTTCTCCAGCATCAACACTCCCCTCGACAAATGGACCGGACTCACGAAGCACAACTTCAGCATGCAGTCGCACGTTGGAAGGTATGAGAAGTCCAGTCGTGAAGGGTTTTGCAGCTCTGCTTGGTCTATCCCAACCAAAAGCGATGGTGTCGCAATGCTGCCATTGTGTCTCTTCAATCATCTTCCATCTTTTCTCTCAGGCATTATCATACAACTCTGCCAACGATTTTGCTCTCCCGGTAGGCACCCAATATTCGACYAACACCTCATTAAAATGCGGCGATTTTTTATCACGAACCACTTCGGAAAGCGCTTTGCCAACCCAGACAGGCACCCCTTTCGAAAGATCCTCGTCGGAGGGGCGAAGGATAACGAAAGTGCCAACATTGACATGCATGAGCGGGTCGAAAGCGGTTTTCGACCGATCTCTTATACGTCCAACAAACAACGGTTCCCTGTCGGCATCATTCACACTGTTATCAGATGCTTGCAGCTCGCTTGCAGGCGGTCGTGGTCTTGGCCAAAATGTTGTTATTGGTTGCATGGACAATCCGTTAGCGATGATCTCATTGCCATGTTTAATCACCTCATCCCAGTAACACAAAACCCTTTCTCTTCTATTGACCTCTTGCTCATTGTAAGTGCACCATGTTGACCGTGTGTTCTCCAGTAGTTGGCAGAAGCGGGTAACACCTTCTTTGCCGAGCGTGTAAGAAGGTCTTGCAATGGGTCGCGCAAGAGGGGGATCAAACGGCCACGATGGACCTGCATAGCTTCCATCGAGGTTTGCCTTGAACCAATAAATCGGATCTTTCTCGGGCAGCCAGTTCTCGTCATCGCAGAACTCTTTGTATAACATGGCTGGATTGTCTCCAACCATCAAGAATTTAAGCAAATGTGGTTTAGAGATCCCAGTCATGTCCGATGCGACACATGGGTCTACAATARCTAGSCAATCTGCAAGTGCATCAATGTAAACACATTTGGGAGGTTTCTTATGGGACTGCTCTATGAGCTCAAAAAACTCGTCCATAGTATAAGCGTCATTGTCTTTTAATTTCTTCGAGAAGACGCTGAAAGTAGCGTYGACGTCTGTGTGTGTATRCCCCACCAACATGAAACCTATTTCCACCTCCCGAAAKACTTCGAACTTAACGAGGAGTGCAGCAAGTGCACAAACGTACCTATTTTTGTTCTCTCGCCAACAATTGTCTGCCTGAATGCGCAAAAATGGAGGAAGCGGCTTTCCACTCGCCTGAATGTCGGCAATGGTTCTCATAAGGCAAGTAAAGACTGTGTTAGAATCGTGCTTGAAATATGGAAACCATGTGTACACATAAATACTAGGTTCTCTACCGTGCGCAATGACACCTGTAAGGGTCGTCTTCATCATCCCTTCGTGACAAAGTGCTTTGGAGTAGTTGGCCTGACCGATATGAGGTATAGTCATTTTCTTATAGTACATGCCATCGATGATGAGACACAAGTGCTCGCTCGGGCAGACCATCGAATCTATCTTCGCTTGACTGTAGTCCATCCTATGTGCAACTTGCCGCTGCTGGTGAACTTTCATCTCGTCGCGAATCTTTTGTCGATCACGAGGAAGACGAGCATATTGTATTCTTTGTTTCAATTCGTGACAGACGGCGCACTTTGTGAACGTGTTCGAATGTGTGAGGACAACGTGGTAAAAGTGTTTGTCCCACAATTTGTAGAAGTTGGACTCGGACACGACGTTGAGACCAACGACCATGAAGTCTGATCGGATGGACTCATAAATCAATCTCTTCGTAAAAGCAGTCGGGATTCGAAGTTTTGGTCTGCAAACCGCACCCCTACAAGCCATCTCATTTGGCATGCTATCTGCGTGTGACTCGATGAACAATCTCATGGCGGCCAGCATGGTGACAGTCTTTTCTTTTGGACGTCGCCTACCGGTATGGCTGTGCTCGCTGAATACAAAGCCATTGTCTAGTCGCTTCTTATAACTGTAAAATGTGTTACGAGAGACACCCAGGATGTTGCAGTAAGCCCTAACGCACATCGAACGTTCCAACTCTACGGGGCGTACTCGTTTATGTCCATCCTCAGTGACAGTGAAATCCTTAAGACTTTTTACCTACCACTCCGCTCGTTCTTGTGGAGTTTTACTATATAACCCTTCTCGAACCTTACAGACCTCCTCGGGGGAAACGTTATAACAACAACGGGCCTTCCAACATGCCATGCCACGTACCATAAGCAGTTTTTTCTCCGATAACATATCTCTCGCCTTCTTGCACTGTTCTCTCTTCCTAGGGTTCCTATTAGCCATGCTATACCGCCGTCTCTCCCCCGGCATTGGTACTGGCAATATACGAAGTATTGCCAATTTCTCGACGTTGTTTTTGCCTGTCATGCCAGTCGTGGACTTGCTATGAAGACTACTTGCAGATCTTGAGGCAACCGGCAGTGGACAAACTCGCACCATAGAAACTTTTTGAGAGGAGTAGTCCGTGGACACCAACATCACACTAGAGCTCGTACCAGGTTGCTCCACCGAACTGTCGGAAGGTGGTTGTTGCCCGGACGAGTAATCAGTATCGACCAACTTGCCAGTGACAGATTCTGAAGTAGACAGACAAACGACACATGCCTCCTCGTGAAATTTCAGACCAACCCCGTTAGAGTCGTAGGCGGCATCATTAATCCGACATGCCTCACGAACTGTTGAGGGCGTTTTCCCACCCGCAGGTTGATCGACGGACGCAGAGGATGGTAGGTGTTGCCCGGAGGAATAGTCAATATCAACGAGCAGGCCGTCGTCGCAATCACAGCCCGTGAACGAAGCAGCCATCGGAATGGCAATGTCATTCGTCTGAGACGGTTGTTCAACAGCACGACCATCGCAGACGTCTTCGCGTTGTACGGATCTCTTGGTCACCTCAACTGTTGTCTCCCCACTGCCAGGAAAGCGGTCCCAATCCGTCGAGCTCTCACGATAATCGAGATCTCGTTTTCTCGTGTTCCTAGAGCGGGGCTGTTGGAAAGGCGAACTGTCGGAGGAGCTCGATGGAGTCAACTCCAGGACTCGTGAACAATGACGCCTGTTCATTTTCCATAGCCCTTTGTAGCAGAGTTCTTCCTGGACATTCTTCTAGAGATACGAAGCCTCCCGCTTTCAAAGAGTTTGTGGTCGTCGACGAGAGATCCGAAACGTTGACCACCACGCTGTCGGGAGGACAATCCGAAGAGGCGGTCGCCAGTTGCACCCTGCAATAGAAAACAGGAAATCGTTAGACAAGTTTCCAGTCGGAACGAAACACTTTCAAGAACACAGGCACATGACCCCGAACAGTTCGAGTAATGCGTGTCCCCCAAGTCCAACAGGCCCCCATCAAACTCGAAGACAGTCCATCTTGGGCCCCCCTATCCAAACCCGAACAATCCGAACTCCGCAAGCTGCAGTTTGATCCGCCAACCCGGACACCATGGACCGAGGGCCGTCAAGCAACCCCCATAAACCCCTCTGAACATGAGCAAGAATCGAAGCTATTTTTTTGGCAAACGGACCAAACATTCTAAACAGTACAGAGCATGCACAACAAAACACATAAGGACACGTCTTGAGGACCCCCAAGAGACCCCCTCCCGGTTGTGACGTGGAAGGCAGGCTAGTTCATGGCACAAGTTACCACCGGCGTACGATGCCGTTTGATCTGCCAATCCGTCGGGATCCGAAATTGCCGCACACATGTTTTTACAAAACAAAGATTCCACAACTATGGGGATTGGTAATATCGACCGTCGATCAACGACCCGAAGTTCATCGCTGGGTGAGCAAGAAGGCGCGATCGTTGAAAGAGTAAAAGTTTCTCCGCAGCTGCCTGGACCGTCAAATTTCGAGTGATGAACCGCAATGTGAAGTTTGTCGCTAGCTGGACAAATAGTCCACACGACTCGAGGGCCCTCATGTGACCCCCATAAACCCGCGTGATAAAAACCGAACCGCCAAGCGACGCAGCCTACCTTGAGGAGTATGTCGTCAAACTGACGACACAGTATGATGAGCCAAGTTCGCCGGGATCCGAACTTGTGACCCCCATAAACCCCTGTGAACACGAGCAAGAATCGAAGTCAGTGTTGTGGCAAACGAACAAAATATTCCAACGGAGCATGCACAAGAAAACATAGGGCATGCAAAACAGTTTGTCAGAGGACCCGACATTCCTCAACTGTCTTGATTGCTATTCTCAAACGTCGATTTGGCACCGTAGGTCTCTTATTCGTTCGAGATACTCGAAGGGTCAAAAGACCCTCYAGTAACCCCCGTGAGCCCCTTCTAACCTGAGCAAGGGCACACACGTCAACGCACTGCAGAACAAAACCCTCGGTACCTGGAAGAGACCCTAGCGC
>BFEA01000016.1:1878485-1889651 GCA_003427395.1 Chara braunii | reverse complement strand
CCCCCCAAATTTTGCCGCGCGATTTTCGATTTTTGTTTTCGTTTCTTGCATGACACTGGGAGCCAGGAGTAGACGACAACCGAAAAGAGTGTTGGCCGTGCTCGCGCAGGAAACACCGCCATTGCTGGCCCGTCGTCCTGCTCTCGCACCGCCCCTGCTATCGGGGAACAAACACACGTCGTCGGCTGTCCGATGCTCGCGCTCCGTCCCCGCACACGTGGAACTCACGACCGTCATCCGCGTTGCTTTCCGCCACCCCGAAACGCACCGCAGCAGAGGGCTCAGCGTGGCCAGTGGCGCCGTAATCACGCGTGTGTCCCGTTCCTCCCCGAACCGGGCAGCCGCCCTCACGCGGAGCACGTGGCAGCAGTTCAGGACGCAACGCACAACAATGGTCTGTTTATGCCTGGGAGTGCAACGACTGAAGGAGAGCTAAGCCAATGTTGTAGGTGTAGTACAATGTGAGGTATAGTGTGGGAGTGTGTTTGTCAACGGGGTGTTGCTCGTGGGGCGTCCCGGGGTGATCCGATGTATGTCAACAGTGAGTTGTTTTGGGCACTGAGTCTCTATAGCCAGTGAAAGTGAACTCTCATCTGGATGCCATATCTCTGAGTATTGAGTGTGTGCATGTCGCCTGTTTGTTGCACAACTGTTCGCATGCATGAAAGGTGTGAATGAGAGCGAGTCTGATTACACAATAGTAATAATAATAATAATAATAATAATAATAATAATAGTAATAATAATAATAATAATAATAATAAAATGCATGGAACATGAATGTGGACGAAGCAAAGAAATCCAAATCGCAAAATCACACTGAAGTCCAAGTAGTCAAAGCAAGAGTAGATAGCCAATGGAACCAAGTAACCATCCATTTGAGAACGATACAGCAGAATCGTGAGTCAATGTCCAAGCCCAATTGGGCAACACCATCAGCATAACCCAATGCAGCTCTTTCTCTTGAATGACACCAGACGCTCTATCTACTCTACAGCCTAATGTTACAACTATAGCATGGAAGCAACCAGACAACTTGACGACCAGCGAGTGATGACGTCAACACCAATGCCGACCTCCTCTCCACCGGGTACGTCTCTCTCCTCATTCACAACCTCGTTCCCCAACTCACAGATGCCACTCGGACCCAAGAACTTCCGTACATCTAATAATAATAATAACAATAATAATAATAATAATAATAATAATAATAATAATAATAATAATAATAATACAGGAAAAAATCACAACAGCGAGATGACAATTCCTGATTACATCATCACTCTGAAACCAGATGGTCCGACTGTATCCAGAGAGCAGCATTGCACCGATAATACACCAATGGAGATTTGTAACTCTGAAAACCAATGTCAATGAGAGCTTGCTCTTGCTACCACCAACACGAGTATCCAAGCCCTATCTCCCTACCTGGCGCTCGGTGCCCAGCCTACTCCCTACACAGCTACTACTACCTACGAATTGACAATGCGACTGTTGACATCAATGACAATCCGAAGTACTTGGAGATGTCGCCCATGCAGCCCATCGTCAATACAAGGTAAGTTCCCTCCCATCATCATCATCATCATCATCCGACTCAGTGTCAGCATCCTACGTGGCTCTCGGCGACCACACTACTAATGACAGATCCGATCTGGTCCTACAAAAATACCGAATGACGACGAAATTAGTTGCGCAGAAATATTACCAGATAGCGTCTAATGCCGCACGTTTCCCATAGCAGGTATGTATCTCATATCACTTTCCACCTCGATCCCCCTCACACAGATGCCACGTGCACCCCAACTCACCATGCAAATAATAATAATAATAAAAAAAAAAAAAAAAAAAAATGCAATATGAGCAATAGCGAACTTCAGCAATCCAACAGCATCATATACACAGATAGTCTTGACCCCGAACCAACAACAGAATTGCATCCCGAGATTCACCAGATAAGAACATAGCAACAACTCAGAAGTGACAATGCTGGAACAGTCCCAGCATCATCAACGAATAATCAATGTTGGTATCCTACCTGGCGCTCGGTGCCCAGACTACACGTAACAGACCCTATCTACCCTATACTACGAAGTAGAAAGATGACATTAACAACATTCCCAAAGTACGAGCGCATGGCGACCAATGTCGCATGCTTCCATCATCAGGTATGTCTCGCGCTACACTCACAGACTCGGCCCCACACACAGATGCCACCTGTCTCCATCCCCCCCCCCTCTCTCTCTCTCTCTCTCTCATGTAGTCCGCAGAGACCGAGAAGTCAGATAGGGAGAGGGAGAAGGAGAGATGGTGGACTTAGAAGAGAAGAAGAAGAACTCTCTCTCTCTCTCTCTCTCACACACACACACACACACACGCACAGTAATATATGTATCCAAATCGTAGTGGTAGATTTAATCGATTTTGTTCTCATTTATTAATCTATTTTATTTATTTATTCTATTTTATTTATCTTATCGATGTATCATGAGGTAAGCCGCAAGATCGGAAACTTACCTCTTTACTCTCTCCCCATCGTCGTCGTCGTAGCGGCCGATGTCGTCGTCGTCGGTCGATGTTGTTCGACCGCACTCCCCAACGGCAACCCGTCGAGATCTCCGCGATCCAGATACCTCACCGAACCATTCAATCGGTAGGAGCGACGTCGGTGTGTACAAAGGGTAGGGACGTAGTCAGCGCGAGCTGATGACTCACATTTACTAGGCATTCCCCGTTCAAGATCGATAATTACAACATCCTTCCCGTCGCGATGAACCTCCTTTCCTTCTCCCGCTTCTTCTTCTTCTTCTTCTTCTTCTTCTTCTTCCTCTTCTTCCCTCCTTCTTCCTCGTCTTCTCCTTTCTTCTTCTTTTTCTTCTTTTTCTTCTTCTTCTTCTTCTACTTGCGCGGCTATTTGTTTCCCCCGCTCGTGTGCGCTACCATCTTCGCGCGACTTCTCCCTTTCTCCCCGTCTCCTCCGCTGCTCCCCTCTTCGCTCCCTGTTTGCGCTACCGCCCCTCGCGCCCTCCTTCTATCGCCAGGTCATCTACTTTCCGAACTTCCCCACTTGCTAACTCGCCCGCTTCTTGCTTGCCACCTCCTCTCTCCTTCTTCCCCTTCTCTCCATCTCCTTCTTCTCCTCCTCCTTCCCACCTACTTCTTCTTCTCCTTCAGTCTTCTCCTACCACTACTCCTCACGTTACTCTTTCGTGTGTCGCCCTGCTTCCGCGCGACCCTTCTTGGTTCCGTTCAGAGTTCCCCTCCGCCTAGGCTTCGAGGTGGCGAGCTCCGTCCTCGCGCGTTCTCTTCTCTCTCCCTGCGCTGCCTCGTCCTCCACCCGCGCGCAGTCCCTTCTGCTTGCTAATCCGTGCTCGCCCTTTCCGCCTCGATGCTCCTTTCCTGCCGTACTCCAACGAGATAGTCCCGCCCAGAAGTCGTCGAAGGTTGGATGTCGGAAAGTGCGAGGAAATGAATCTGCCCCGGTTCTAATCATTAATTCACCAATTTTTCGTACGAGAATCGGGGGGGGGGAAAGAAATAAACCAAAATAATAATAATAATAATAATAATAATAATAATAATAATAATAATAATAATAATAATAAAAATAAAATGAGAATCCAACTATAACAAAAATAAATAAATAAACAAAAGACAAAAGAGCAGAATCTAACTAGAAAGTTTCTGTACGTGTCAAGTGTCGGGTAGACACCCAAGCCCTAACTAACAACCTATCTTGAACTAATTTTAACTCTAAGGTCGCGGGTTCGAATCCTGCCTGTCTGAGGGCGGGTGGAAAAGGCAGGCCCCGCCCCCGCAGCTAACAAAAAAGCTGGCCCGGAGTCAGATCAAACTCAATCCTAGGATTTGTGACATATCAATCTATACCTATACCTACTGGGCTAGCTCTTACCACAATATGGTAAAGAGCCGCCTTTCTATAAGTAGATGTAGTTGGCCCGAATTTCTTAGTCTGCGTGTGTGTACACGCTTGCAAGTCAGCGTGCCTGTCCGAGTGTCTGTCGACCGGAGCGTGTGTGTGTGTGACCTGCAGTCTGCGTGTGTCCCGCAGGTCCGTGCATGTCCCGCAGGTCTGTGCGTGTGTCCCGTAGGGACACCTGATTGTTTGAGCGGCCTGACACGACGGTGTTTACCTATGGCCGCGGTTTTTTAGGGCTGCAACAGAAAAACACTCAGGCAGCAGTTAGGCCGGTGCCACACCAAGTGGAGGTGGACGTGCCGGATACTCGAGGCCGAGCAGGAGAACACAAAAGTTGGCATTTTTAGAGGCCCAGTATCGTTAGGTAGGCGGGTACTAGGTCAAGTAGTCTTAGTCTAGACCCCGTGCGAACGATATCAGAACTTGCAACGGTGTCTCCCTCTGCAGAGGGACGAAGGCACCGGTCGCTCGGGTAGTCATGTGGCCAGGAAGTCACTAAGCAAGGGGCGACTCCCCTTCTACCTACGGGAGGCTGAGCTAGAGCCTCAACCTCGCTTACGGTACACTAGTAGGGATAAAGGTACCGCTCGAGCAAGCGTCAACGATCGGGCTGCTACTTTAACCCCGATGATCATACACTAATAATTGCTCCGGTCGTACGACCGGGGCGCGTATTAATTTATTCTGACTGATGTACTGACGATTAAGTCTCAGCGTACATCGTAGATCTACTTGTCATAACATCAACCCTATCGACCCCTCAACCTCTTTGGTGGAAGGGTATTACTGCAGATCTCAACCTTCACGGCGTGCGTCATAACAACGCGCGCGCATACTTAACAAAATTTTCTCACCATTTTGCCCCGGCCTCAATGGCCGAGGAATTCGTTTCGAGTGTCACGCTCAAGCGTGCACACCTTTTCCATTCCAGATTGGCTCCGTCATGGTAGCCGACGCCGTCACCGTGTCGAATGCAAAAGTATGGCCAAATACCCTTCTAAGGGTAGTTGGTCCGACAGTATCCTTGACCTCATTAAGCGACGTCCCCGTCGCTTGGAGAACTATATGCAAACAAAAGATGTTTTCTGATAAGCAAATCGTCAAATCCGGATCCTGGAATGAGATGTGGTTCAGGATTGACGTCGTCACATCACTTTTCATTATTACTGCCGGGATTCTAAGCCGGGTCTCCCACGTTCTAAAATAACTGAATGACTTGAAGTGGGATACTTGATCAGTACTACAGTATATGAAATAGTTAAGTATGACAACGCGCCTTTCCTTTCCCCACACCCTTAGACTTTTGACCCAGGTATTCGTTGGTTGTTTTCAGGGTTGGTGTTCGCGTACGAACTCATCCTGTCAAAGGCGGGTCCTAACCGAGACCTTGGGTGTTCAACTCTTGATATCACAATCCAAAGATGTCTGTCGTCCTGCCCGAAGTCTAATACAGAAGGACAACGGTCTCCATCATGACCCACCACAGTCCTGCTGATCGGGCCGGAGCTTCGGCCCACCGCGTTGTTGCTTATCGGTGGTTACCCTCGTTGGTTGCGCAACGATGGGATATTCATCCTATCTTTAAAATTATAGATTTCAAGACTAATCTCGACCTCTTCGACATCCACCTTAATAGATCCTTTCATTGGGGTGACCACCCCTCTAGTTTTTTTTCGAGGCCATAGTCGAAGGGTCCGCTGCCTGGTTATGCTAGGTCAGCAGTCCACGTTGGGAGTTACGTCCCAACGATGCCAATTTTCCACCATAGGCTTGGTAATTTATGCCCTCAGGTTAACCCTTGAGATGGATGAACGATGTTTTTTAAATAAACCAAATAAATAAGATTTTTCAATAAATTGAGCAATCGTCAGGTTGCCACTCAGGGTTGTGCCCTCCAAGTCTTTGATCATAGCTCGGTGAGGGACGCACCTCGGGGTCATTTGTATTATGTATACAAAAAAACCATTATTTTTAAATGAAATAAATAATTGTTGACTCTTTGTTTGTCTGAAACCACCAAAACGAACATCTCATTCAAAAATGATCGCAAAACCTTTCAACTCATTGAAAGAGTTTGTCCATGCCGTAGCATGGTTTCTCAAACATGTACATATAATCAATTATTCCAACATGTTGGTCATACAACCTTTTACTGACTTTCACACAAGGTACTGATCCGCCCGTTCCTCTACCATCATCTTTAGGCCTCAGACGAGTCCAATAGTGATAGACAAAGGGAGATACTGACTCACAAAAGACTCAACCATAGACAAGGATTCACTCACAATGTGAAAGTGTTTGTGGTCACCAGCTCATCCCCTTTGGATACATATATAAATATAAAATATGTTACAACGAGTCAGACTTGCGACTCATCTCTCCCATCATCATTGTCTATCTTCAAATGTTTATGTGTTTCCTTATATTATTCTAACCTTTAGTCTATCAAAACTTAAGGAAAGAACTCGCTCCCTTCCCAGATTGCACTCTACTCACCCACGTTCCCTCTTACCCAACAAAACTTCAATTTTATCAAGGAGTTCATATCTCCACTTCTTTCTAAACCAGGAAGGTGTTATCCAACCCCAGTATCTGATGAGTTCTACCCTGTCACCCTTGGATGTCCTGGGGATTGTTTGTCTAGTGCTGGCAACCAACCTCCCTTGTGCATCAAACTCAGTCATCCCTGCCTTAATGTATCTGGCAAAATCTTACAATCGTCCCTGAAGTGTCCTTCTTCTGCTACCCCTAGGTCCTGCTCACATAAACAAATGCCTAGTAAAACCTCTCATCACTTTACAGAGTCTCTCCTTCCTACTGTACTTTTTCCGAAAGGTAATATTCAATCATACCTTATAACCATTGCTAACTTTCAAATGCCTAAGATCATTCAATAAGCAGGTCATAATAGTATATTACGATAGTAATGCATTTGCAATTTTTAAAGGTCATAATTATTATAATGATTGTTACCCATAGTGGGGATATACTGTAATAGTAATCACAATAGTTAAAATTATAATAGTTGAGTATTTAAATAGTTTAAGTAGCGAAGAGACAAACCTAATAAGCATATGCATGCATTGGTGATGACGAAAACTTATGACATCTGTTACGATCATAGACAACAGTCATGTTGTAGTAAATATAATTTTTAATGATAAATGTTTTTGGATGCAAAAATAACGAGAGTACTACATTCTACTCCCTCGGCTTTGACAGGAGTATATTGTGTCAAGGGGCAGTGTAATCCCCTAAAGGGATAACACCTTAAGCTCCCGAGCCCCGCTCAAGGACCAAGCCTCACTCCTTCACCCTCTGATTCCAGTATCCGTTCCTTGCAAACTCTTGTCCATTAGTAGATAACCTCACCGTACACAATCAAGGATGACATATCCTTTCTCGTAATGATGAACCCAATTGACACAAAGATAGTTGGGGAATCACCCCCTATCTCCTTGTGGCATGCAATAGTTGCCTTAATCATAGACCATAGTCTAACAAGGTTCAAACACTTTCCTCCTTCTCAGTAGTAATGTAGTAATCATTCCTCAGAGGGTCATGTGACAACACCCCTCTATGGACGAGGAACATAGTTCCGGCGCGGGTCTCACTACTACCTTAGAAGACGAATTTATAGCTCCTTCAAACCATCTATCAGGGAAAGGATAACTTAGGATTGTAACTTCCTCAAGGATAGACTCTACACATTGACCACCTCTTGAGAGAATTTCTTTTCCCAAGGAGTCGGTCACTCCATTCACCCCCGACCCCGTGTCGGACGTGGATTTTGCGTAGCTTCTCTATTCCTTATAAGGAGAGCAATCCAGACAAACGATCTCAAGTGAAATAAACATAGATGAATAGCAAAATTTGATTAGCTCAGACGGATGAATTTAAGTGCACAATCAAGAATGAATAAACTCATATGGACAACTTAAGCAATTAACCATGCATAAAATAGACTGACATGAATGAATAATTTTAAATGGATAACCTCAAATGAATGATCTTAAGAGAATGGGTTTAAGCGCTCAGATTCAACTAGGTATGTTCAAGTAAATAGTCCAGAGTGGATGAGTTTACGCAACTATACTCATGACTAAATATAGTCATCAAGTTGAACATAAACAAGATGGTTTGACACATATTTCCTCACTGCCTTACTGACTACACTTAGGATTATGTGCCTCTTCTTGCAAGCAACTACAGTTGGCATAATAAGTTGTTCTACCCATTCTGTTCGCCCCCCTTTTGTGGATCTGCCAAATTCTGACTAAACAGGCCTCCACCCGTAACTCTGCTCGCAAGTACAACCCTTAGACTAACAAAGTCTAAATGAGTCAACTCACGTGCACGAGTCACATACTCAATCCACCTCTATCGTTCAACTATCCCCTCATCTCACTTGTCTTACACCTCAAGTTTCTAGTTTAATACATGCTTAAATTAACACATTACCACCTTCTTCAACTTTTATCTCCTAGCTAAATCACCGGACTCTACTTATTGACAATAGGTACCATATGCAACTTTCACCTATCCTCACCTCCTAGGGTCACTCCCCTAGAAATCCTGACATCCTTTCTTACTACACCTGCCTATCTTTAACTCCTTCTCCATGTCATTCCCTGACTTTCTTAAATGCTCACTCAATGCTTCATATAATTCTCTTGTACAGCAAGTAGGAGATCAACTTGTAAATCCCTGGTTGACATAGCAAGATCATCACAAGGGAGATGCATAATCTTCTGTCGGATGACGCGGATTGAGAGACAACAGAAGGATCTAGAACATGAGGCGTTGACTGGAACTCTGGTTGGAAGGAGTGAGGAAGGATTGTCAATTGTTTCGTTCTTGAGCAGAGAAAGAAGGTGGCGGATAAGACCCGAAGCGACGGTTGCTTGATGGCTCACAACGCAGAGGTGAGGTGCCGTAATGCCTCTCACATTTGTAATACGCCATCTTCCCCGGAGACAGGGTACGCTCATTCCACTCGTCCTGAAGCCTACGAGCCTCTACCCCCCCTTCCTTCTCTTCTAGCCCTTCATCTTCCCTTTTCCAATCCTCCTGCTCTTTGGTCAACTCTATAGGCCTCTCGGCGGCCTTACCTTACCTTCTGCTTCTTCCTCTCCCAGTACCAGTCTCATGGCCTTTGGGTGTCATATTAATGTAAGGACAATAGTTAGACAATAGAGCCTTTAAAGTTATCTGACCCAATACCGTCGGTTTTCGAGAGATTCTACATAACCTCTAATTACTATCAATGAAATACTTCTCCTTTCACTTTCTAGGGCGACCCTCCTCACAAGTTGTCGTTGACTGTCGCCTTAATTGTATCACCTATTCTCTCTTAGTATCTATTTCGTTTTATAAATCTTCAAGTGGTTAATACGCTATGACCACCCTTGCGTACTCCTCACTCAGAATCCTTGGTCAAACTATATCCCGGTAAGTAGATTGGAGTTGTCGTTTTACCTAGATCATCAACTTACCATACCCGAGTTCGTTCACCGAGGACCTCGGCTAGGAAGCGAGATCCCCGGCAACGACGCCACCTGTCGCGCGCGGCGGTCCCACACCCAGACGCAAAGTAAGTTTTGTGTCGAACCTCACGGTCGTGTCACACAAGAGTTTATTTGTCACTTTACGCAATACCAACTCTGACCGTGCACGCGTGTTATACCTCTCGCGACTCCCTACGACAGGTTAGGGTCCCACGAGGTACAACAATACCTCCACCTGCGGGAGCTATCACCATCCCTTAGGTGGGCGTATCCCTGTTGAGCTACTGACCCACGTGCAAAGGCTTTTACATGCAATCGAAGAGGTAGGCCAGTCGAGGGTGTTTTCTCGATCGCCGTAGCATAGACATACGCGCGGTAGAACGCCTTAAGGCTGACCCGTATGTCGAGCCCCGAGGTGTTAACTCTCCGGACCGACTATCTGATCAGGTCGACTTCTCGGACAGTCTTGCACGCTTAGCTAACTATGACAATGACTCTATGTTTCTTCTGTTGATCTTATGACAAGCCAGAGTCGAACACTTTGTAATCCCTCTTTCTCTCGAACAGAACCTAGACAAATGACTTTCTGAGCCTCGACCAACTACGATCTCTTTCACACACACATATATATATATGTATGTATGTATGTATGTAAATTAGGGGAGCTCAATGAGAGGTGAACCTCACTTTTCACAGTTGTTGTGCCCATTGTCCGAATACTATCCCAAATTATCCCAAATTCTGAAGACAGCACATACGTCCAACATCTGTGCAGATGCAAGACATCACATACACGCATACAGATGCAGACACAGGATGCACTACAAGAGTCAACCTTTAACCCATTCATAGCAAGCCACTCACGCCCGAAACCTTGAAGACAACATTCCTTCCTAACCTGACTCCTTTTACTCCAGCCCTTCACATTTTCAAAGACCTCTGAGTGTGATTTGGACAAATTTAGGTGTAGATAGAGGGGGAAAATATATCTGTTTCCTTCTTAGGTTTTGTCTTAGGTGTGGGTATCAAGCCATGGTGAAAGTTGGGTCGGAGTTATACCAACCTCTTATCCAATGATAACAGAATTTATAGTTCCCCTACGGATTTCTTCCGTAGTCCTCTCCAAGAGCGCTGAGCCCTGTAGACACAACACAATCCGAAAGAATCTTAACGTCTTTTCTTCGACGTTGGGATCTAGAAAATCTCTTCTAGCCTTGTGACCAGTGTTTGGTGCTCACCGTCGACCTACTGCCTAACTCCTATCCTCACTATCAATTTGCTCGCTTAATTGGTCTAGGTAATGAACAGAACCAATTCCCAGTCTGTTTGTCCCAACGGTTCCACTATGTTTCTCCCCTCTTCAAAGTTAATTATGAGTCCCATGTACATAATGACCTCAAGCAATACCATTCATTCAATTCAGAAAGGAAATCATATGATAGAGATCAATTCATAATCTCAAGGTTCATAAGTCTCTCTGAGTCAAGATCTCACTTATCCTTCCTCACTGGTATCAGCGAGTTAGTAATGGGTCGAATTAGTTATATGCAAACAGGCATCTGGCAGTGGATTGATCAAGACTCATTCAAACTTTGTGGGTATCTGGCGTGTAGAGTATAAGTTAATATGGCGATGAGGCAGGCTTCTTAGAGCCTCGCTCCTTTCGATCGCCTAATATACATATAGATATAGATATGGCGATGAGGCAGGCTTCTTAGA
>BFEA01000016.1:1866311-1877575 GCA_003427395.1 Chara braunii | reverse complement strand
TCTCGCTCCTCTCGATCGCATAGTATACATATAGATAGATATGTGGCGATGAGGCAGGCTTCATAGAGCCTCGCTCCTCTCGATCGCCTAGTATATATATATATATATATAGATATGGCGATGAGGCAGGCTTCCTAGAGCCCCGCTCCTCTCGATCGCCTAGTACGTATATAGATATAGATTGACGCCCGTTCGAGCACCTAAACCATCCGGAAAGCCTTTAGGATCACGTAGGTGGATCACACGAGACTTGCACCTTGTGTCTTAAATCCATCTGACTGATCCTAAGCTGAGTTAGTCTGAATCTTTTTAGTACATAAATATGGGTTAGTCATCAGGTTAAGGTCGGTTGAGGCAACTCATAATACCAGAAGGTTTTATCACTCACAGCTTGACAACACTCATGATCCCCCAACTCTTACTCTCTTGGTCAGGTGACCTATAAGCGAGGGAATACTGTCAGAAGTACACCGCTCTCCCTGTCCATCACATCTCAAAAGAAACATTCACGTAGTGAGACAATCAGCTCAACACTTCTTGTTCTCACTGCGTTTACCAACATCAGTTAGACACACCTCAGACAAATCATACTTCCCTTCCCTAACCCAAGCATTATTGTTTGCCTTCCTGTCCCCGGGTTTAACCCTGAAGGATCCCGGACTCAAAGTATTCACTCCTTCAGTGTTATCATAGGCAGTCCCCTGAGGTTATAGGTTTAGGGTTTATGTTGATGCACATATACCTCACTGTTCCCTGCCTCCAGAGTTCCGCCTGAACTTCGGCAGAGCTCCCGCAATCGCCCTGTCATTGATCATATACAACTCATGCAATCGATTGCTGGCTCTTAGGGTTAGTTGAGGTCAGGGTTAACTCAACGGGAATCATGTCATCAAACAATTAAGCCGAGGAGGCAGGCATTCGAGAGGACCAAACAAAGACAAGTACGGAGAAGGATGAAGGAGGCTGGTACCTATCGCGAAGGATAGCGTCACCTCCCTTTCCATGCGCCATGCTTTATCTTTATTTTGGCCCTATATGAGGCTAAGTGATGATAATCCAAATAACGGCACAAAATAATTATTAATAATCATATTAATAATAATAACAGAACATTTAGTAAATATCGAAATGACTGAAGTAACGACATTTTGAACCTGACCAGGAATATAGCCAGATTCAACTTTCTTTTGACAGTGGTTGTGACATGCCGCTCTTAACAGGGTATCTCCCCATTCGCTACACACCAATAAGTTGTTTGTATATACACACAACACACTCCCATCCAACTAGGATCCGCCTCTTTTACTTAAGTGCTTGCACATATACACATGCATTTGCATTCCCGCTTGATGTTGCACACGCTTTGGCCTGGCCATAGGCGCCCTGCTGTCCGGCTGCGGCTCACGCCACCTCATTCCTGCGCACGTGTGTGGCGTCAACGTTGCGTTCCTAGTAGTCCGCAACCACTTCGTAATGTGTCGTCCCCATGCTACGCATGCCCCAAGGCATAAAGCAAGGCCCAGATTGCACTTCAATCAACTAGTTTGCAGCAACTATCTGAGACCCTTACTGGAATGTTGGGGCAAGTGCCCTTAGCGGATGTTCAACCCTGCCTTCACTTAGGGTGGATACGTGCTTGGCTGGAGTCACAGTCTACCGAAAATCAATATCAACAGTAGTAATTATGATGATGATAATAATAATAATAAACATGTTATTCGTTAAAACTGGACATTATATTTGTCATGTTTTGAACGAATCCACTTTCGGCTTCAGTTGACTCAATGTACCCATGCCCATTATCTCCCCTCAGACATGTTGTTGGATGTTTGTCGGGATCCGAACTTTATTTCGAGGTGCAATTTCAGGCTTGCCCATCCACTCACCCCAGATGTTGAAGTCAGGATCCGGGCAAACATTTAATGCCCCCGTTCTAAGGCGTAATCAATGTAGGCATACCCATCCTCTCCGTCGAGACATTCTTTTGGATGTTTAATGAGATGTGGAGTTATTTAAAAGTGTACTCGTAGACAGGCCTACACACTTTTGTGCTGACATCCATACTTGTTTAGCCTGAAGTTTATGACATCCATACTTGTTGAACCCGATTCAGAACCAAATGTGATTGGAGAATTGTACACACCGTCAGCACACGTCCCCAGTATGATACACTTCAAGTTTATTTCATTCAATTCGCGTACTGTGCAAACGGTCTATCTTGGATGCGAAACTCGGATAGCAGGGAAGTGTACATCCATACTTGTTGAACATAGAGTTTATGACGACAGGGAATTGTGCTTACATCCACACTCAATGGGTGGCGTGTGGCAGGCGGCCTCCAGTTTATGCCTGATTGGCCACGACAAGCGGGAGCCTGCCACCAGGCACCACTGCCGTGCAGGACAGGCCGTGGCCAAAGCCGCACAACCAGGTGTTTCTAGTCTCGTCGAGTCCTTATTTTATTAGATTGTCGGAATATCGCAGTCCCTGGTGGCAGTGCCCGAGCAGGACAGGAGATGACTCTCGCGTCTCTAGCCAGTGGAAATGACCCTTCCAACCCTGGCACCCATAAGAGCAGCGAGTGCTGTCAAGGGTGGCACATAGTGCGCCTGCCCTGAACGAGGTCGGGCAGATTAAGCTTCCTGGCAGTGCTCTTATGGGTGCTACATAGCGCGCAGCGTCATGCCCACCATCATGCGTGCCAGGAATCCGGACGTCATTGAGGGATGGCAAGACACGCGAGAACACMAACGCCTTCATTTAGGAAATTTGCATAGCGACATCACAAGACAGAGGCAGCATGTCCACGTAGCAATCGACCCACCATTATGCGAAGAGTGTATATAGTGCCCATAGCATCAACGACCAAGAACCCTATGATGAGCAACACACACCCCGTGCCAGCCAATCAGTCATTCACATCATGCCTCAACGCACGGGCACATAAGGGACAAAACCAGGAAAAGGATATTAGAAGCAAAAATGGAAAAAGAAGAAGGTAAAAACAAGCAGATAAACCAAACTAGCGCAAGCGACTGCTGGGGGACGATTCGTGTTGTGCATCAAAGTCCGCCGGTATCCGGACTTGTCACTGCGGCAATGCGAGAAAAAACAAAGCAACACTCTATGTGGCTTGAAGCCCTCAGGGGTGAGTGCGTTCGGCGGCGCTGCCTTCAGGACTTGGATGCTGTCATACAGCTGCCCTGTGTTCCATGCTGCCGGGATGAAGTCCAGATGCCGGCGGACTTCAGCCATGCAGTCGTCGAAGTCCGCGGGCATCCGGACTAGTCACTGCGGCACTGCGAGAAAAAACAAAGCAGCACTCTATGCGGCCTGAAGCCCTCAGGGGTGATTGCGTTCGGCCGCGCCGCCTTCAGGACTTGGATGCTGTCATATAGGTGCCCTGTGTTCCATGCTGCCGGGATGAAGTCCGGATGCCGGCGAACTTCAGCCATGCAGCCGTCGAAGTCCGCTGGCATCCGGACTTGTCACTGCGGCACTGCGAGAAAAAAACAAAGCAGTACTCTATGCGGGTTGAAGCCCTCGGGGGTGAGTGCGTTCGGCGGCGCCGCCTTCAGGACTTGGATGCTGTCATACAGGTGCCCTGTGTTCCACGCTGCCGGGATGAAGTCCGGATGCYGGCGGACTTCAGCCATGCAGCCGTCGAGATTGTGTCGGGTGYTGWGCCGTTTCATGTTGTGCTGTCTCGTTCCSCACCYGCRKCGMGTTTGTYGCAGSCAAATGACGCCATGTCGGTCGTCGTCGGGCTGCGTCGTCACAAGTCGYGGGAATCCTGTCTACAGATCGAGTGCCTGTCCGCAACTCCCGGGATTCCGTGAACACGGCAGTGGCCTGCCAGGGAGGGTTCACGCAAGCCACGTGAATGCGGGTTGTATGTGCTCGCAATTCTGGCAGATTGATTAGTTTTTTCCGCTTGTTCGATTGACGAGACAGTCCGTCGAAGTCATGGATGGTTTTGTTGAAAAACCACTCATGATTCCGATGAGCGCTTTCGGCAGCCAGGCACTCCTCCCGTTCCTTACCTCGCACAAGGGATAACCTGCGACCGCTGTCAAAGTGATGCGTGGGTGTGTGTGTGTGCGTGTGCGCCGGAGATCGAGAGAGAGAGAGAGAGAGAGAGAGAGAGAGAGAGAGAGAGAGAGAGAGAGAGAGAGAGAGAGAGAGAGAGAGAGAGAGAAGAGAGAAGAGAGAGAGAGTGTGTCGATCCAGTCACATCGGGCAATAGGTTACTCTCCAAGGCCACGTTTGGGCTCTCACGACTTCCATCCGAGAAATGGGCAGAATCGACCAAAGCTTCCGCTGGAAAGTCGGAATATTCACTACTTCGCATGTGCGTTCGTGTGCGTGTGTGTGTGTGTGTGTGTGTGTGTGTGTGTGATGATGTGTGTGTTTGTGTGTTCACGTGTGTGTGTTTGCGTGTGTGCGTGTGTGTGTGAGGGCGGGCGGGTGCTGGATGGCTGCGGGGTGGGCGATCCCCATCCCACCGAACAATCAGTCAATCAATCAATCAATCAATCAATCAATCGTTCAATCGATCAATCAATCAATCAATCGACAAAACAGACAAAGAGAAAATCAATGATTGGAACAATCGATCTGTTGACTAACGAATGATCGAGCAATCGATGACGGTGTGGGGCGACGCCTCCCAATCGATGTACCCTTCCCGAGGAGCGTCGAGAAATTCGCTACTGCACATGTGTGCACGCATGTGTGTGTGTGTGTGTGTGTGTGTGTGTGTGTGTGTGTATGTGTGTGTGTGTGCGTTTGTGCGTTTCTGTGTGCACGCGGGCGCAAGGGAGGTGGCGGGTGGTGTGGGGCGACCCCTGCCCCGCCGATCTACCAGTCAATCAGTCAAACACTAGAACAATCAAGAAAATGGGAAAGCCGAGGGAACAAAACAGCCAATCGGTCAGTCGAGCAAAAAACAATCAATCGATGACGAAATGTGGCAATCCCTTCCCCTCGGATCAATCGATTCGTCCCTTGGAATACAGGAATATTCGCGACCACACGTGTGTGTGTGTGTGTGTGTGTGTGTGTTCGTGTGTGTGTGTGTGTGTGTGTGTCCGCGCATTTGTTTCAAGTTGTTTGTGCGCGCGCATGTGTTGGGTGCCGGTTTTTCCACTTTCCAATCGATCGAACAATCACTCCTTCAATAGGGCAATCGATCAACCAACCAAACGACCAATCAATCAGTTGGACGATCGCCCAGCCGACAGATCGACCGAGTGATGGATCACTCACTCCGTCAAGCGACCAAACATATAATCAATCGACGATCGAGCAATCAATCGATCGATCAACCGCTCAACCAACCAATCAAGCAATCAATCAACCAATCAACCAATCAACAGAACAATCAAATCGATCGATCAACCGCTCAACCAACCAATCAAGCAATCAATCAACCAATCAACCAATCAACCAATCGACCAATCAACCAATCAACCAATCAACCAATCAACCAATCAACCAATCAACCAATCAACGGAACAATCAAACAATCAATCGCTCAATGAATCAAGCAATCAAACACTCGATCGATCAGTCCATCAACATGGAAAGATTTGGGCGCGCATCTTTAAGGGTCCGTGGTGAGGGTCGTGCTAACGAAGTCATTGCGTGTGAAGGGTGATGAACGACGCTGTGGGTACCGTGCGGAGAGACAGAACAGGGGAGAGGAGGAGAACGTTGTGGGTACTGAGCGGAAGGTGATCAACAACGCTGTGGGTGCCGTGTGTCATCAGGGAGACGTCACGCTACAAGGTTGGTCATCGTTCTGGGCTAGCCCACAAAACTGCACCACGGAGGCAGCGGCAGGGATTCTGCAAATGCAGCTGGAATCCTGCATTGCAGAATCCTTACCGCCCGGGGCTCAAGCCCTGGCCTCGATTGTGACAGGCCCCGCCAAGATTGCACAGAGAGACATATACATACGCTTCGATCCCGCCAGGCTGAGATGGTACACTTACAGTCAATTGCTAAACCTGCAGACGGTCAGGATTAAGCATAGCAACATATGGTCCGAGTGCGACGTCCAAAAAAGCCTGTGTGCGCTTCTCAGGATGCCGGCGGGAGCCACAGATTGGGAATGGGAACAGTTGTCATGGACTAGGTTGTGAGCACTTTTGGACCAGGGGATAACAGCAAGACAACTAAATGGACCCTGTTAAAGCAGTATATGGGAAAGACCGCATCTGGAACCAATTCAAGAGGGCGGCGGACCTGGACCTGCGATCATTGAATGTCAATGGTCTCGCCTCGAGCAAACCGGAAAAACACAACGCAATTTGGGACCTGATGAGAGGGGTGGGGGGCAGAGATTGGCCAGACATCGTATGTGTCCAAGAAACGCACTTGATGGACACTCCGGAGCATAACCGCATACATAAATTAGTCTGGCCATATAAGGCCTTCAGGGCACATGCCCCAAAACCAGGGAGCGCAGGGGTGGCTATTTGGATCCCCCCTGGATCCCGGGCTGATCCGGTGTACTGGGCAATGGATCAGGAGGAAGGCCGCTGGGTGTCAATTTTGGTTACCCTGGAATTGGAAATTGTGTGCATACTATGCATCTACGCCCCCAATGCTGTGAATGAAAGGAATTTTTTTTTTGAAAATATTAAACAGCACATCCCAAACGGGGTCCCGATCATTATTGCAGGGGATTGCAATGCAGCCCCAGATCGATGGAAGGATAGATGGCGAACACCCTCCCCTGCTCCATGGTATGTAGAGGAGGATGAGCGAATGATCAGCGAACTTTGTCTGTCCCTAAAGGTATTCGACACCTTTCGAAGACTTAACCCAGACACACGATATTACTAATGTCTGCGTAAAACTGGTACGGAGCACCAGACGAGATCTAGGATTGACTTAATATTGACCTCAGAAGATCTGGAAGGCTCGCTGCTCCTTGCAGCAATCTTACCAGCCAGCACCTACCCGGGACTGGATCACAAAATGTGTACAGCTGTTTTCTCTTTCCATAAGAAACCAGATCACGGCCCTGGATTCTAAAAACTTAATACTTCCATCCTTCAACAACAAACTTTTCAGAGATATATCACAGACTGTTGGACGTATTGGCATACACAAAAACCACATATTCAGAATGAAATTGACTGGTTTAATAATCGTTTATTCTATCTGGGTAGGAAATGTCAGGAATACTCTAAATTGTTAGCAACCAAGAGATACCAGCAAGAGATGGAGATTCACCAACGGCTGCAGTAACTTGAAAATCAACAGCGCAGATGGATTAAACGAATTAAAGAAAATTCCGGACCACACAAAAAAATTAATTTGTTAACCAGACCCACGACCCGCATAATCCACATGAAATTCTGCAGACACATCAACACAACTCACACGAACCTCACCAGACTCGACAAAGGGATCCAAATATACAGTCCTTGAAAGAACAACTGCAGAAGTTTGCCGCACAACGATGGGAGGGTGCACGCATTCGGGGGCGACTAGCACGATACCAAACAGAGGGAACCATGGACAAAAGGTTCTTTAGCATGGCCCGAGTATGTGTACACAGATCCACCATACAAACACTTTATGATCCGCAAACCGGTCAACAGGATATCGTCACCTCCACCCCCCAATGTGTGCAGATAGCAAGATCCTTCTTTAACGATCTCTTCACTTCCCGCTGCACACGAAGGGAGAAAGAGACCAGGGAGAAAGAAATCGAAGAATTCCTGAGGCCCCTCGAAAAGACCCTGACAGACCAACAAAAAACGGACCTGGATCGCCCCTTGTCCAAGGAGGAAATCTGGACGGCAATGATGCAGATGGAGGAAGAGAAGACGCCGGGAATAGACGGATTCCCTAAAGAGTTTTGGGAGACCCTCTGGACCCATATGGCCTCAGACCTCATCGACTTCTATAATCAGGTGTGGGAGACAGGGCAGATGGGCGAGCTAGTGGGACAGAGCGTCCTCACCCTCCTGTTCAAAAAGGGAGACAAAATGGACATTAGGAACTATAGACCAATAACTTTGTTGACGGTGGTGTACAAGATGCTCGCGAAAGCCCTCGCGAATCGCCTGATTCACCCTACACAGACTGGATTCGTCAAAGGGCGCAGGATCCACGACAACGTCCTGCTGGTTAATGAGCTCCTCAAACTCACACGACAAGACAAACAGAATGTGGCGGTGGTTTTCATTGATTTTGAAAAGGCCTATGATCATGTAGATTGACAATTTATGGATAGCTACATGGAGAAAATGAACATTGGACCGTCCTTTCGGCGCTGGACTGAAATCTTACATCATAACGCCACGACGAGGGTCCAGGTCAATGACAGCGTGGCACTGACCTTTCCGCTCCAACGGTCAGTCAGACAGGGTGACCCTTTGGCACCCTTCCTGTTCATAATCGTGATGGAGGCACTGGCCGCAAACCTCCGTGCCAACATAAATCTGCGGAAGTTGCAGATTTCGGCCATCCTGGACTACGCTATCCCCATCTATTCGCTATTCGCAGATGACCTGACAATTATGGTAGATGCTACCACAACAAACATAGAGGAGATCCGAAGATTATTCGATCGATTTGCGGCAATCTCAGATATGACTATCAACTGGGGAAATAAAACTTTGGATTGGTGGATCCACCATCAAGGAGCCCGCCCCCCGGATCTTCCACGGGTTAAGTGGCTCCCCGAAGAGGCCCCGGTTAGGGTACTCGGAATCATGCTAACATCTCTAGGCCGGCCAGCATCGAATGATGAGTGGATATTGAAACCCGCCTTGGAAAAACTAGCCAGTTGGAAAGAGCAACACACCTCCCTTTTTGGTAGGGTACTGGCGATTAACAGTGTGGTGTTGGCAGCTCTTTGGTACAAATTTGCAATCTGGGCTCTTAGCAAGACAACCATCCGATCATTAAAGCGTCAGGTAACGGCTCAGCTGTGGCGAGGCAATGTTGAGCTTACGAATGTTATCAGCAGGGTAGCCTGGTCCTCGGTGATCCAACCCAAAACTAAAGGGGGGCTCGGGATTCTCGACCCAGAAACTCAGGTCATGGCAATAATGCTTCAATGGGCTAAGAGGCTATTGTTTGTACAGCAGCTTCCATGGCAAGCCCTGAGACTAGAACAGATGGCCAGACTTGCCCCACAAGCCCCACAACACGTCCATCCGTTGACCTGGCTGGAAGACCGTTATTGGATGGTGCCACGAAGCACTCGAGGGAATGGCGAGCAGACTAAAGGAACGATCCGGACGGATTTGGTCCGGGACGACTTCTGGGCCAGGATCCTGAAAGCCTGGCGCCAACTCCCTCTTCCAGACACCCCCCCTCCCTCGAGGTGGGAGGAGGTGATGCGCCAGCCCCTGTTTGGCAATAGGAGGATCACCGACCGATATAGCAGGGTGTATTGCAGTTCGGCCACCCCGTGGTGTAGCTGGGTAAAAAAAGGTATCTTACGAATAAAAGATATTTGGAACTCCGAGACGAGGGATTGAAAAACAATACAACAACTGAGAGAGACACTTAAATACTGCCATAATATTGAGGAAAACCTAGAAAGGCTGATATTTGGGATTCCCCTGGACTGGGTGCGCATTTTGCGCAAAGGGCCACGACTGGAAGAAGGGGACTGGGTATCAGTACCAGACGACTCAAAAAGTGTAGGAAATGTGGTGGTCGTACGGTCGGATGAAATTCTGATTAATCTGTTCCACATAGGCAAAGATAACGTCCTTACCCGATACTCTCCGGATGTGGCGAGATGGAGAAAAAGTGAGGATTTACAAAGGGTCCGAGTGCTACGGGATAAGGAAGTATGGACTGCATACCAGCCAAACACCTCCATGGATGATCTCCCCTTCGACCCCGAGAAATGGCAGTGGCCACAATTACGGCAAAGCAAAGTCTGGGGGAAGATTAAACTACAAAACCTCACTGTGAAGGCAGCGTACCGGCTGCTGCGCCCCAAAGTAAACATTAAGGAAAAGGTAAGAGAGAGATGGAGATCCCAACTGAATGTAGGGGCTGCGCCGATCCGTCCTATTCGTTGGTTCACTGCCACCAGAGCCAGACCAGCAAAGATGGCCTCACTGCAATGGCAGATTGAACATCGTTGCTTACCCACCAATGACTGGTTGATTGATCGGACCCGCCTGGAGCAGCGAGGGCAGGCATTGCCATGGTGCAAATCGAGCCACACTGTCTTCCCCTCCCGCAGAATCCCAGAAACCATTGAGCATATATTCATGCAATGTCCAGGCGCTGTCCTCACATGGCGATGATGGGATACAATTTGGTCCCGCCTGGGCACAGGATCAAAATGGCGTTAGGATTGGAGAGCCATACTGTGTGAAACCTGGTCCCCCCCCACAAATAGCGCCTTCGAGAACAGTGTTTAAAATAGGACGGAGAGCTGTCATGTGGGCTCTCTGGAGGAGACGCTATGTATATGCCATTGAAGGCGCCCGTATGGAGGAAGGAGAGGTATTAGACACAATAAAGCAATATGTTCAACAAGAATTAATGCTGCAGTGGCAACGAATAAAGAACCAATTGGACTTGTTCCACTCAGCCAAGGACATAGCACAATCAATCCAGCAATTCTCAAGAGACTGGTTGGGCAGTGAGAGCGGGGGCTGGATTGCCTCCGTCCGATGGGAAGGTAGACCTGCCCAGGGGGATCAGCAGGGTGCGTTTAGGAGAGACTACGGTATTTGTTTCAAAGACTGGACTGTGGTAGAACAGGAGTTCCCGCTGCGACCAGCCACTGAGTTCCCGGATCCCTTCCCGCCCCATCAGTTAGCAATAGTAGACCTGCATTGGTATGGGATTGACGATGTACTCTGAAGGACCAGGGATGTTATGGTATAAAAATAGTGGATACCACCTTCACCAGTACATCATTCAGATCACGAAGTAGGCAATCAACTCCAGCGCTTAAAGTCAGATCAGACAGCAGTGTAGCTGAGAGGAGTGAGCTAGCTGAACCATCGTATACAAGTCTACCGTACAGACTGGTTCTCAACAGTCAGAATTTAAGTCAAGCAGGCTAACTTAGGCAGGGGTGAGGGGTGGTATATCCTTCCCTAGGGAAGTAATCAATGTCGTCTACTCGGACCTCTCAACCAGAATGGGGAGGAGCGTGTGTGGGTTTGTTGTACTCAGTTTTGACTTGCCGGGGGAATAGGAACCGGACTGTCGCTCCCCAGAATGGCAGGAGCCAGAACCGAGAGGTTCTGACATTAAAAAAA